>OX940803.1:3512668-4110952 GCA_954870605.1 Acer campestre | reverse complement strand
TTATACCTAAGCCAGAATCCAATTGGACATGGATAATATTATCCATACCCGATGCCCAGGTAAAAGCAACCTGGGTTTTACCCAAGAAATCAAGATCGGGTATGGTTGGATAGTCGGCTCGGCGGGTATAGCAACCCGGATTCCTTTTCCTGATTCCATTTCATTTTATTCCCAATTAATAAATGTGCTCTATAATTTGATTCCAACATGATTTTAGCAAATATTGTAATTACAAATCAGAAATTAATGGGGATGTATTCGATCTAGATTTAGGTATATTCAAAAAGTCATCCCCACTTTGTATGATTGCTTAGGGATGAAATTTGATGGATTTTAAAATAGATTTATGAATATAAAGGCCCATAACAAATCTTGCTCAACATCCATGGATTTCGAACTATTAGTTGATGCATAATAAATATTATTTTTTTTCAACATAAATCATTAAAAATTCATTTAATTTCATATAATTTTGTATAATAGTTCATCAAATTCTATAAAGGAATTCCAAGAAAAGCTATATATAATTTGTGGTCTCCACGAAAAATCCACCAAACTTTAATGAACTCTAGAATAAATAAATTCAATTTCCCTTCATACAGTATACACTTCTCCTTCCACAATTTTTTTTTTTTTTTTTGACAATAACTATTAATTTAGAACCAGATATATATATATATTTTTTAAAGCTTTCGCTATTTGAAGGATTCTAGTCATTAACCTAAGAGTTATTTGCCTAAGCTTCAATCTCATTCATCTACTAGCTGAGCTACGTCTCTATTGGCCTTCTCCTTTCACATTACTCGTATATAGATTTCTCCCTAGAATTATGAGAGTAAGTATTTCTCGATATGATTTTTTTTTTTTTTACAGTATTTATTAATTTAGGATCAGGTTTTTTTTTTAAAAAAAGCTTTTACTATTGATAGGATTTGAGCTGCTGATCTGGAAGTCATTTGCTCTGCCTCATCTATTAGTTGAGCTACGCCTCTGTTGGCACTCGATAGGATTTTTCTTATTGGTCTCGGATTTTTAAAACTAAATAATAAAAAATAATCATAAAGCCGCTCTTTCCAATTTAACACGCATTACTTTCAAGTTTCAACATCAATTCAAAAGGGGTCAGAAAAAGAAAAAGAAAAGTAAAAGTTAATTGCGCATTTTAGAGAGCAAAATCCAAAACGCAGCCATTAATTGCGCATTAAATCACGATCTGAACATAGAAATTTACAAAACAATCCTCCAAACAATCGACAATTCGCGTCTCCTCCTCCCTTAGACTTCACTCAAATCCCTCCAAAAATCAGTTGGCGAGATCCAGCGAATCACAAACAAAAAGAGCTTTGCATTCTACGATGCCATTAACTTGCTGTAAGAATCTTCTGATCCGATCTCGTCTCACTAGATCTACTAACTTCAATTGCAGCTCCAAACTGTTTTTTTGATCTTTCGCGCTATCAGTTAGTTATTTTCATTTTTAATTTGTGTTTGATTTATTCTCTGTAGAAATTCAATTTGTTGAAGTATTCCTTGGTGCTTGCTAAGTGACGGTGGTCGTGTTGTGTGTGCACGTTGATAGCTTGAGTGTTTACTTACACTTACACTTACACGCATCTATCTATGTTTGGAGTTCTGGCAAATGCTCCTATTAATAGTCCGCATTTGAGGAAGTCTGGAAGCAGACCAGTCGTCTCTGATATCGGTACTAGAAAAGTTTTATGGACTGTGAGAATTGAATTTTTGCATTGTGTTTGTGTTTGTGTTTGGTGTCGGATGATTTGGTTGTGAAGTTCATTTCTTGTATTGGATGTCTTTTAGATGGTGAGGCTGGGAACGGTGTGGAGGAGGGTTTCTTGCAGACAGATGCAAATGGTGTGAAGAGTTTCGTCCCTCCATTGAATACTGCCGCGATCATGCCTTCTCCGTTAATGTTATGGAGATTCAAGGTTTGTTAGTGATATATACTGGCATTTTTTTTTCTTCTCTTTTTTAGTTTGTTTATTAGTTTATGTGTTGCATTGACATGTAGTAGCTCAACTGAAGATGAATCTATGGCAGAGTTTAAATTTGTGTAATTGCTTTGTTTTTAGGAAACAAAAAATTAATATGTAGAAGTCTGATTATTTCAAGGTCCTATTAATGTGTGTTGGAACTCTTTACATGAATAGTTATTATAATCCATGTAATCTTAATTAGTTTTACACCATTTTTCCTACACTACTTTATAATAAGTATTTGTCATAATCATGATGAGAAGACTCTTGATTTATCCCCCTTTTTTTTCCCTTCCTCTTTGTGTATTCGATAGGTTGTTTTACATATTTTTTGATATCCTAACCCGGGGATAATTTCCAGGTGCTGTTATTCTTTGTCTGGGTAATCATTTGCTGCAAGGTCAGTTATTAGTATTTTTATATTTTGATTGCTATAAGTGGTTTTAATTTGATTGAATAATATATTATTTAATCATACTGTTACATGGGATTGTGCAAAATTTGCAGGTTGGATGGGACTCTGTTATGAGGATGAGTGTAGACTTGCGGGATCTTTTTTTGTACGAGGCATTCTTATACTATAATCCTCTTCTTCTTGTGGTTAGTTACTTCTTTCTTGCCGGGGAATGAAATATCATAAATGTTTTCCTACGTCTTTATATAGTTCAATAATACTTTCTAATGCTTGTGATATGACAGACTATGATGGTTTGGTTTTGGGGAGTGAATTTATGGGTTTTTGCTCAGGCCAATGTCGGCTATGCAAAAATATTCGATCTGAATCAAGATCATCTTACACACAGAGAAATATGGAAGGTATTGAATTTGATTTTTAATTTTATTGGCACATACATTATGCATTGTTTAGTAACATTGTTTTAGTAACATTGTTTAGTAGCATTGTTTTAGTGTTATGTTGATTCTTGTGGTTGTTAAATTGCTGCACTTGCCAAACTTTCCTTACCTTTTCATACAAAAATTGGAACATATAATATCTTCTTTTTGTAGAATTCTATTTAGACCTTCCCTGGACTCACCTCTCGACCTTGTTATATGTAATTCTGTGATTAATGCATGATTTTGAGGAGGTCCACAAGATGTCCTATTTAATTTTTTTTTTTTATCCCTACTGTTTTATGTTCTTTATATTATTCTTTTGATAGGTTGATGCACTGGTTTTTAGTTGAAGTTTTAAGTGCCACATCTCTTGGCCTTCAATAATTTATCTTGTTAACTATTATTTATAATCTGTTAGGAATTTTTGCAAAATAAATATTATTTTAAATGAAAGTGGGAATTATATAAAACAAAGATTAATTTCAACATGTATTTTAAATTTGAAGATCAATTCTTACAAGTTCACTTAGAAGAAAATTAATAGCGACTTCCTAAGAAATAAACAAACAATTTTAAATATTCTCATCTGGTCTTTCTACATTAATTTCATTATGCATTTGATCTTAGAGTAACTCTTTCTACTATGTGTATCATCTCAAGAGTAATTCTTTGCAACCTTTTTGAATTTGCAGTGTGCCACTTGGATGACTATTGTTGTACCAACTAGCATGACGGCGTATCTTTATCTGTATTCACACGGAGAAGTTTCATTGGCTGCTTCACAACCAGTGTAATAGATGCATCCTTTCTTAGTAATTACTAGAAAATACTGATTTTCATTTGTGATTTGTTTTGATCCTTTGCAACCTTTTCTTTATACCTATATTTCCTGTTAAATAGGTTTTCTCCTAGTGAAATTTTGTTAATTGCTATTCTGCAGCTAGTTTAAAATTTATGTCCTCTTCACATGTTCCCTAGTCTGCCTATTTGGGGTTCTTGAAGTGTATAGTGTTCTAAATTGTTCTTACCCTTTTAGATACAAATACCTGCATGCATGCACATAGATATTCTTGAATGTATATGTGTACAGAAGATGGCTTAAATACTAGGATTTGTAACTGGGAGTTTCATAAATTAATTACTGTCATATCATTTGGGGTTGTTCTGTAGGAAACTATTTTGATAGTGGACTTTTTACTATGAAAAGGCTCTGAATTAGATTGCATTCTCTTGTCTTTAATATTATATGTATTGAATTGAAGATGTTTACATCAAGGTGCAGGGTGTAGGTCACATGTCAAATGTAAATGTATTTACTGAACTTTTTGTTGATTACCTTGGTGTGCTCAATTTTGTAAGGGAAGCATACAGATACCTACTTTGGTGTGAAAGTTCCTAACTGTGCTTATATTTGGTTTCTTAACTAATGCATTTAATTAATTTTACTCCTGATCTAGCATTTTTCTTCTAAACATCAGTGATTTGTTATCTAGATGTCTCATAAGTAAACAGTCTTTATTTTTTTAGATTAATGCATATGATTAGAAAGCATGTTAAAACTAATGGAATAATGCTGGTTGTCAACTTATCATTGAATATTATATTATTAAGTGAAAATATTCATTTTTTTTACTGGTAATTTGGAGTTGTATTAAGTATTACATGCTCTTTACTGCAGGTGCTTTTATATATTGCCGTTTTGATGATTTTGATATTCCCTTTCGATATTTTTTATTTGTCACCCCGCTACTACTTGCTAAGGACTCTCTGGCGGATAGTTCTCCCGCTTCAGGCAAGTTTCAGTTTGGTTATTGACTTATTGTCTTATAGTTGGATGCATGCAATTTTTTTCTTCTTCTCGATGAATATAACTTTGATTTAGTTTGTTTCGGAAATCAAAAGGTGAAAGAACTTAAAAACAAGTTTTCCTATTTAAAATTAATCTTCAAAGATCACTTATCATGACTGACTGAAATTTTCTTTCGGTAAAATAAAATAATTATTAAACAGTGGAATGGAAACAAGATCATGAGTCAACCTATGAAGCTAATATACACAGAACATAAAGTTTAAACAACAAGAAGCTAGAAAAGATAAAAGTCTCCATCCTTCTGTAAAACTTCTTTCAATTATCTATCTGTCAATTTAGCCAAATTCTATTGTCCTTCCATTTCATATGAACATACTGACAGTATCAGCAAGTTATAGATATAAAGCTAGTTTGCTTCTTGTCTGTTCCTTAGAAATGAACATATGTTATATGACATAGCATGACCACCAGTGAGCCACTGGATCATATTTTGTCTTTTCTGGGAGGCAAATATAGTTTCTTACCTTAATTCAATTTTCAGTAGATGCCATCTTTATCATATTATTTATTAGTTTTAATTTATTTAATTGATACAGGCAATATCGTTTACGGACTTCTTCTTGGCTGATATTTTGACCTCAATGGCAAAGGTATTGTGTCTTATTGTCTAATCAGTTACTCTCAAATTCATGAGTTGATGACTTGTGATTGTCAATCCTGCACAGGTTTTCTCAGATTTAGAGCGTTCAGTATGTCGAATGGTTCATAGACAGGTTAGTGTTTTGTTCTTCATCCAAGACTCGTGCATATTAGTAAACTAAGACTGTGCATATTAGTTAACTAAGACTGTGTATGGTGTTGGCTGTAAGAGTGTTTCTGAAGCAAGATTTCTTTTCCGATTATTTTTAGGTGTTTGAGTGACATCTTAAAGTGTTTTACGATATAGGAAAAAGCCAAAAATGTCTGAAGTTAAGTAGCAGGTAGTGTTTTATATTTAAGAAAGCTAATAAAACTCTTCTTGGAAATTAGTAACTTTTTTATTTTGATTTTCTTTGGCATATGTTATTGAAAGATAAACCAGAAATATTTAAAGATATTCTGGAAGAAAAGTTGTGCTTGGTTAAATGAGTATGATCTGTAAATACAAGATCAAAGGAGAAAAATTGGCTTGCCAATACATGTCTTGTCTGTAGAGGTTTATTATTATAAATTATCCTTTTTCTTTTTCTGATTGTGCTGCAAGGTTTTAATGAGGTTATGTGGGAAGAAAGGAACAGCATCATATTTAAATTCTCTTATTTCATTCTCTTCAATGCTAAATTTGCTCAATAAACCTGCACCTTTTTATGTTCTTTTAATTGGTCACAGATTTTCATTCTTTTTTATTGATATGCATAGATACAAAGATGATAATTCATTTGTCTCTAAAAACATGCAGGTTGCTACAATAGCATGGTTTGAAGCTGATTCTGTCTGCGGAAGTCACTCCATTGCTATCCCCTTAGTTCTAGTTTTGCCATACCTTTTCCGTCTTTTTCAATGTCTTAGACAATATAAGGATACCGGGGAGAAAACAACCCTTTTCAATGGTAAGAGCTTTTGAAATTTTCTTTTATGTGTCCATCTTGTTTTAAAGGGAAAAAACAAATGTTCCTTTTCCATTAGCCTGGGTGTTTAAAACATGTAGAGTTCTAGTGACACACTGGCTACTGTTTAGAAATTTCATATTCATGATAATATCTCATTTGCTTGAGGTGTCTTTTGTTTTTGTTTTTTGATTGCTTGAGGTGTCAATAGGACATATTTCTGGATAGTTTTGTTTGTGTTATCAGTTTTGTGGCTTTTAGAGGCTATTTTCTGCCTCAGCCTATGCATTAATGAGCATTTCGTCTCATTTTTCTAATTTTAATTAGTCTTCATAATTTTGTTTCATTTTATGCTCTAATGATTTTTATCTGGTTCTTTTTTGCCTGCTGTACTAACTTTAAATGCTTGTGTTTTCAGCTTTAAAATACTCGACTGCAGTACCAGTGATATTTCTTTCAGCCCTTAAATACCATGTCTTCCCGGATAGGTGGACAAACTTTTATCGGCCACTCTGGCTACTTTCTGCTGTTTTGAATTCTCTGTATTCATTCTATTGGGATGTGACCCGAGATTGGGATTTGAGGTATGTCACACGCTCTATTATCTTGTCACAAATAGTAATATGTAAATTTCTATCACTAACAACTTCAAGTCTCATTTTCACTGGCTTCTTTAGTTGGACTTGGGTTCATGTATTTTGAAACTTAATTTGGTGGTGTGGCTCCAGCACTTTTTAGCTATCAAGCACCTCTATTGCTTTTTGCTTCGTTTCTAGTGGATATTAATATTCGATGGTCTTTTACTCTTTAGCATAACTTGCCAGCAAATCAAATATGTAAACCTGTGGGAAATAATTTTTCACAAATATTTGGTTGTCGATAAATTATTGGAGTAAACTCGTTAGGATTCTGGATTAGATGATTGGAATCCATCCTTTTCAATAAATTTTACTATTTGTTGATATTTATATACTTAGTGCAATGCACATCTGAATGTTTGGGAAATTCTAGCCATATATCTAGAGCATAGAAGACACATATTTTTACATCTTTTAATGATGTCTATTATTATTTCTGTTTTGCTAGTTGCTTCACTCGGATTTTCAAGTTCAGCAGACCGCATCTCTGCACATATCTTTTTTACGGACGGAAATGGGTAAGAATAAATATTTTCTCTTTGGTACTGTAGCTATACTATTGTATTGTTGGATTATTCAGAGCAACTCTTATATACTTTCATCAGTCACAAACATAGAACTAATATAAACCGTTGAGAATTAAAAAATGATATATGCAGCCTAAATGACCTGTTTGATTTGTTTGGATCGATGTTAAAGTCCAACAGAAATATGCTCAAATACATCTGGATTAATGCACTGATTCAATATCCTCTAATTTGTTCTATTACCGGACTAGCTTAAAAAAATTCTTATGATGATTTTATAGTAATGATTTATTCATCAATTTGCAGGTATACTTCTGTGTGATAGGAAGCAATTTGATCTTGCGATGCACTTGGACATATAAGTTGTCTGCCCATCTCCGGCATAATTACTTAACCGTGTTTGCAATCACTGCCTTGGAGATCTTCCGCCGTTTCCAATGGGCATTTTTCCGTGTGGAAAACGAGTGGAATAAAATTAACTCCAAGTCAGGTCTTCAACTCTCCTCAAATGACATGTCAAATGAGGAGTCAAAATTGCTTGCTTCAAGTGAACACCACAATGTATAATAAACAACCAAATATTTGTATTGCGAGAAACACGACCAACATCTTTTACTATATGTAACATTACTCGTTCAAAATTTGGAATTTACAAGATATAGAAAATTCATTCTTTTGTTCATAAACGAACTTGATTGATTGGGGATTAAAATTGATTATTATATGAATTGATTTGGTTATACAACTCTATTGGTGCCACATTCTGGATTTCCAGTCATCAATTGGCCGGTTGATGCATTTACAACTAAAATGCATTTACCCCATAGAGAAATTACTTCAAAAGCCTAAATGTAAAGTAACCCTGGTATGTCAATCGTACCCGTACCTGTATCCATATTAGTGAGATTTTGGTTTCGAGTTATTTCGAGTTATGACTCGAATCCCTAGAGTCCTATACATGCTAAACTTCCATTCGTATTCAACCTCAATTCACCTCCCTACCTCTTCTCAGCAATTGAGAAAAAAAATGTTTGATTTAAACACCATTTTGTCTAATCAAATCAACCGCAACCAAATCCAAACCCTACCAAGCTAGTAGTATTGCTTCACTTTTTCGAGGCTGCATGATATTAAATCACACCTCCCCCAATTTGCATGTTGCTTCTGATAAATTTCTTCTAGCATTTTTTGTTGGTATGTGCATCACACTGATTTCATAAATGCCGAAAGAAAAATCTGCAGTGTCTGGTGTCACCTACAAATCTTGGAGCATTGCAAAGAACAGTGACTGTGTTATATGCTTAGAGGATTTCCAGGAGGCAGGGCCGGCCCTGGGCATAGGCCCAAGAGGCGACCGCCTAGGGCCCCCAGTTTCCAAGGGCCCCAAATTTTAATTTTAAAACAAATACTGTGTATTTCTCCCCGTGTACAATTTTTTTCAAAAACAACCCATATATCTTGAATGGCCCATCAAAGAAACATAAATATTATACTTAAAAACACCCAATCTTTTATATATGTTATTTTTTTTTAAAAGGCCCAATTATTATATTGATTTTTATAAATATTTACTAGAGAAAAAAATTCAAATAAATATACATTGAAAGTCGAGACTTAGGACCCCATTTTTTTTGTTCGCCTTGGGCCCCTAAAATCCCAGGGCCGGCCCTGCCAGGAGGGAGATTGTTGTGGAGTTCTTTTCGGCTGCAGCCATGTCTACCATAAGTCTTGCATCAATAGGTGGCTGACCAAGAGCAAGCACTGTCCAAGTTGTAGATCAACGTGAGTACAACGTGGTTATGATGGATGGTTACTCTCCCGAGGTTTGATGAATTTTTGGAGTTGATCAATTTCTTAATTTTTGGATTGTTTATTTACATCAATATTTTAATTAGTATGATATAAATATATAATGTTTATACTTAATGTAATTATTTTTAAATTAGCAAATAATGTCTATACTCAATGCAATCATTTTAAAATTAGATTTTTTTAAAAAAAAGCATCGCACTGTGAATATCTTATTTATTTCAATTATTTATATTATTTTATAAGTGTAACTCTTGTGAAAATTAAAAAAACAAAAACAAAAGAATTACGAATAATTGAATATATATTCTCAATCTCATATTTACAAATTACAAGTACACAATAAAAGGAAATAAAATGATATAAGAAAAGAATAACTAATTAGAGAAAGGAAAATAAGAAAAAATTGGTAAATAGAAAATATAAAAGTATCAAATTTTCGATATGATTCTGGGAGGATTTTCCCCAATCAAATCACAATAATTCTAAAAATTCTTAACATATGTGATTCGTATACCATTTATATTGATAATTCTTAATTATTAGTTATAATTATAAAATTATTTGAATAGTAGATATTATATTAAATTGTCCAATGAGGAAATAGAGAGAAATAGCACCAAATTGGATTGGTTTTGTGGTAATATCACCAACTTAATAAGTTTTGTAGAAAGAGAGCTTCTCTTTACAATCCACAAATTATCTATTCACAATCCAATTTAATTTTTTTTATTAATGACAATTTTAACCTAAATTAAAATTACTAAAAAGGACAAAAAAAATAAAAAATTAAAGACATTCCAAATTAAATTATTAAAAATATATATTCTCTCTCCTAAATCATTATATTTAATATTACGTATTAAACTTTTTCTCCTATATCTGTTATTACCATATTAAACATTCTCTCCTACTTTATCTCTCTCCATTTTTTCAAAAATAAAAAATAAAATAAAAAATCATATTTTCATGCTTTCTGATCAATCTCTGATTAATAGTTAAAGAAAAAAAAAACTTATGAATATTTTAGTTTTTTACTAATAGTAATATATATATAAATTAAAAAGTCAATTAAATATATATATATATATATATATATGAAAGCTTGAATTGTTTCAACTAGATTCGATTAAACTCAAATTTCTAAAACTAATGAAAAAATTAAAGTTCTCTAGGCAATTACATACCTACAAGAGTAACAAAAAACATTTTCATATTTCGATTATTTTTATTTTTTTTAAAAAAAAACAAGCTAGGTACTTATTTTTTGAGTTTTTTATTTTTTATTTTTATTAATAAATATATTCATACATATGGTTCCTAAAAGTCAAGTTTATTAGTAAGTTTTTTTTTTTTTCTTAACTGTTAGTTTTGGTTGAGAAAGAATAGAGATAAAAAATTATAGATATATATATATTGGAGGAGAAAGAGTTTAATATGGTAATTAAAAATTTAGGAGAGAGTATTTAATATGTAATAATTAATACAATGATTTAGGAGAGATAATTTCCCTTTTTAATAATTTAATTCAAAAAAGATAAAATGGATAATTTTGTAACAAAATGAAGTGTCTTTAGAATTTTTTAAAATTTAAAATTTGAGGATGAAGTGTTTTTAGAAAATAATTGTGAAAAGAAAAAATTGGATTGTCAAAAGAAGCTCTCTTGTAGAAATAGCACCAATTAAGGTGATCTACCAAAATTGCCCCTAATCTCTCTTTGTCTCTCTCTTTCTTCCTCTCTCCTTTTTTTTTTTCAAAGACCTCCATTGATCCATCAATGGAGGTCGGACAGACCTCAAATGGAGGGCGAAAGACCTCCATTGGAGTCAAAATGACCTCGACCTCCATTGGTGGTCGATGAAAAAGAAGATTAAAAAAAAAAAAATTCTGGAAATAAGTCTCGGGTGACCTACCCGAGACTTATTTCAAGCTATTTCCAGCTACCCGAGACTTATTTCAACTACCCGAGACTTATTTTCAGATTTTTTTTTTTAATCTTCTTCTTCATTGACCACCAATGGAGGTCGATGTCATTTCGACTCCAATGGAGGTCCTTCGCCCTCCATTCGACCTCCATTTGAGGTCTATCCGACCTCCATTGATGGATCAATGGAGGTTTTTGAAAAAAAAAAAAAAGAGGAGAGAGGAAGAAAGAGAGAGACAAAGAGAGATTATGGGCAATTTTGGTAGATCACCTTAATTGGTGCTATTTCTACAAAACTTATTAAGTGAGTGACTTTTCCATAAATGGCTTTGGAAAAAGTGCTAGAAATTTTAAGAACTCCTGATCAATTGCACCATATTTATTTTCAAATATAAATATATTTTTTTAAAGAAAACAAAGATTAAACGTATTTTCTATTGAAAAAAGGGTGAACGATTGAATGGGAAATTAATACTCAAAATGCACCCGTTGAATTGGTGGGAAACATATATCTAGTCAATGATATATTGGATACCCAATTTTTTAGTTCACTTGTGAACACATACAATGTAACGCACTAATTTATCTTAAGGACATTATGAGAAATACAGGCACACGGGCCTCGGTTCTTGATTCGTTTTGAATTAGAATTTCGGTGCTTTATGATTGATACAACTTGTTTGTATTTAATTATCTTTCCGGTATTTGTAAACCGATTTTCTAACATTTTCCTCGACTCTCTGTCCACATCCATCTTCATCATGGAAGACTTGCAATGATATATATATATATAATTATTTTGTTGTTAGATTTGCGTTTGAGTCAACATTGATTGTGTTAATATATGTGTTATTGACGACTGTGTTATATGCTTGGAGGATTTGAATGATGGAGATTTAGATTCAAATGTCTACCGTAAATTCATCTATAAATGGCTCACCAGATTAAATGGTAAATTAAGTATTTGTGTCGTACTTTTTTGGAAGCTTTTCAATCAGTCTCATGTATAAATGGCTCACCGTATTTAGTGGTGAATTGAGGTATTTGTGACTTTGTGTCGTACTTTTTTTTTTTTGGAAGCTTTTCTATCAGTCAGCTCCTATTTCCAATTACCAAACTGTAATAGTAGAGGTGACCGTGGTTCGGTTCGAACCGAACTGCACACTATTTCAACCGGAACCAAAACCATTACTAAAACCGTAATGGTTTTGGTTCCGATTCAACATTTCAAAAAACCGGGTATAAATCAATGGTTCCAAACCGACAGTTCTCAACTGATTTGGAATCGCCAAACTGGCGATTCATGCATCAAATAAAATTTTTAATAAAAGTCAATCGTTGGGCTTGGGCCACAGCCTGTGACAGGCCCACATGACCGCCCAAGCCCAAGCCCAACTGTTGTCTGTTGCAAAACACTTTTTATTTTTTTATTTTTTATTTTTTTTAAAAAAACCATTGGGCCACTATTGCCCAATTTATTTATTTTAATTATCCCATTTCCTAATTCCCTATAAATACCCCCTCCCGTTTTATTTATCTCCTCGCTCCAATTCTCTCTCAATTCTCAAATCTCCAATACTCTCTCAAATTCTCAATTCCTCAATTATTCAATATTTTTTTTATTGCAATTAAATATTTAAATAGCAATTACATTTTTTTTTTTACTCAATTGAAATTCATTTTCAACAATTTTTTCAAATTTATTTCCAACAAAATTTTCAAATTTATTTCTAACAAATTTTTTATTTTTATTTCCAACAATTTTTTTCAAATTCATTTCCAATAAATTTTTTCAATTCAATAAATTGATTTAATATGTTTTTTTTTTTTCTATTAATTATTTGAATTTTTTTCTTTTTTAAGGAACTTAACCGGTTGGAACCGAAACCAGTCCACCTCAGTTCTGAAACCAAAACCATGGTCAGGTCTATGTAATAGGGGTCACAAAAGTTAATGTTGTTTTTATTTTACTACAAGGGTTCTACCTTAGTCAGGTAAGTCCATAAATATAATTTCAGAACTGCGAAGATAAATAAAAATTATTAAAACATATATAAAATAAGCTAGGTTCATTATTATATGATATTATATGTACAAAAATATTGAGATGAAATTAAATAAGATTATATGTATAAAGAATCTACTTATAATGTTAAGATGAAATTAAGTTTTAAGAAATTAATAATACTAAAGCATAACGAGCACGATACTTTGGATAAGATTAAATCATATTAAATTATTTGCTAGTAATTTATAATTTATTTACCACCTTAAATATATGTTATGTTTTCAGATAATCATCAATAAGATTGAAAATGGTCATATAATTGATATTATCTTTGTTAAAAACCAATAAATAAACACAGACCATGTCAAGAAAAAAAAATTTAAATAAAACTAAAAAGTTTTCTCTTATTCAATAAGATTATATATATAACAAAACTTAATCTGAGAATCGTAACAAATTAAAAGAGTCGGAAACATTAACAATTATACACTAACATAATCCTGCTCAATAATGTTAGGCTTAATTGCAGATTTCTAATTTTTTTTTTTCTTCATAAAAACTCCATAAATTAGAACTACTAACTAGAAAAGGAGCAAAGAAATTACCATGATCTCAATAGTTGGAGCCACTGCCACAAGTCGGATAGAGCGATGCATAATAAACATGGTCGATATCGGATTATGAATCCTACGTAAATTTAAAAATTATTAATTATTAATAAAATTAAAAGTTTTAAATAATATATGCATTATGTCAATGGGCTTTCGGATATATAAATTTACAATTTAAGGAATAATTCGATATGTCAAGCATAACAGACTAGAAAAAATCTCACAAACCTTGGTTATAGAGATCCACAAGTCTATTAAGAAGATTTGGAACAATGATAATGACATTACTTATTCATCACATTAAACATAATTAATGAACAATTATCATCTTCTAATGAATGAACAATGGAGCCACTCCCGCAAATTGGATAGGGCGATACATAACATATCAGAAAAAATCTAACAAACCTTAGTCATAGAGATCCACAAGTTTGTTAAAAAGATTTGGGATAGTGATAATAGCTGTATTTATTCATCACACTAAACATAATTAATAAGCAAATGATCATCACTTAATTAATGAACTATGGAGCCATCGCTGCATGGATAGGGCTATGCATAACAAACATGTTTGATATATATCGAATGATGACTACTATATGAATTTACAACTTACAAATTATTAATAAAATGAAAAGTTTTTAATAATATATTTATATCGTCAATTGGATTTCGGATATATAAATTTACAATTTGGCATAACATATTAGAAAAAATCTCACAAACCTTGGTCATAGAGATCCACAAGTTTGTTAGACGATTTGGGACAATGATAATGACAGTATTTAACTATTTATTTATCACATTAAACATAATTAATGAAAAAATTATCATCTTTTAATTAATGAACCATAGAGCTACTGACGCAAATTGGATAGGGCGATGCGTAATAAACATGATCAATATCGAATGATACACACTACGTAAATTTAAAAATTATAAATTATAAATAAAATTAAAAGTTTTTAATAATGTATGCATGCTTCCGGATATATAAATTTACAATTTGACGAATAATTCAATATGTCAAGCATAACATATCAGGAAAAATCTAACAAACCTTAGTCATAGAGATTCACAAGTTATTAAAAAGATTTGGAACATTGATAATAGCTGTATTTATTCCTCGCATTAAACATAATTAATGAGCAAATGGTCCTCACTTAATTAATGAACCATGGTACCACTACCATAAATTGCCTCTTCCGGCCATATGACAATATTTTGGTACAATTCTTCTCTCACGAACTTTAGGAATGGAACATAGCAATAGTCCCCCTCTTTGGCCAAGAATATGAATACCAAAGGTATCACACCAGCAATATATGAAAGCATTTGCAATACTCAAAATCATATAACTTAAGAAAATTGCATCGTATATAATCAAGTGGCTACATAACAATGAAATTTATTTGTGAAAGGACTTTACTTAAAAGATTGATCGTAGTATTGAAATCGAGCATCATTTATAAGCCATCCAAATAGCGAGACATCAAATTATTATTGAAATTGGATAATACCGGTAATAGGGAAGCTCATTTATCTTCTTTAATCCAAGAGTACAAACCAAAAAGATTGTGACATTAATTGCTGCCAATGCTACTATCCAGGCAATACGCTGCAAATATCAAAAACAAAAGTGCCAAACGTAAAAATTGATTATAAATCGTAGGTGGTTAAGTCCAGATTAAAAAGGTAAATTATAAATTCGTTACCTACCACTCTGCCAGTATAGCTTGTGCTGTTGGATAATCTCTAGAAGTACTCTTATATAAATTGGATAAGGTGATGCATAACAGATATGATCGATATCGGATGTTGACGTACTCTTATATAAATTTAAAAATTTTAAATTATTAATAAAACAAAAAGTTTTTAATAATATATAAATAATGTCAATTGACTTCGGGTATATAAATTTACAATTTGCAAATAATTCGATATGCAAAAAATAACAAATCATAAAAAATCTCACAAACTTTGGTCATAGAGATCCGAAAGTCTATAAATGAAATGTAAACTATAAATGAAAATATTGATAATTCATAATAATGTTGTGTTTGTCCAAACCCTTACTTGGTTCATGGGGTTACAATGAGATATGCCACCATTTTCCCCTCCTCCCGGATTCACTGCGCCACTGTCCGTCGACCATAGTGGTTTATGTCCGCAGACCATAGTGGAACATATCAATAGTCCCCCTCTTTGGCCAAGAATATGAATACCAAAAGTATCACACTAGCAATATATGAAAGCACCTGCAATACTCAAAATCATATAACTTAAGAAAATAGCATCGTATATAATCAAGTAGCTACATAACAATGAAATTTATTTGTAGTGGAGGTACGCCCACTGGCGGTGATTTTCATCATTCTGGTTCTCCACCACCACTGCCGGAAAATCCACCACCACTGCCGGAAGATCCACCTCTACATTTTCACCAGCATTCTAGTTCTCTTCATGGTCGTCCCCACGTGGAAGATTCATCCACTCATTTACCACGCGGAATATCGTGAATTGAAAACAGCAAAAGATTTCCAATATAGTGATCATGAACACAAATTCATCTTTGTTGTTGGACTTGAGCAACCCATATGACCATAGCCATGTGAATCTTAGTTGACACTCCACTTGAACACATCCCCTTTTTCCCAACTTGAGAATGTAAAAAAAAAAAAAAAACCTCATCTTTTTTACAAAGCCAAGAGGAATAAAAGCACCCCAACCTGAGAATGTAAAAAAAAAAAAAAAAAAACTCAAACTCAAGATTATATATATCTGTTTTTCTAATGCAGCTTAATATTATTTAAAAATACAAAAATTTATTACTTAAACTCAAGATTATTTATAAATAATTAGATTGATTAAACCTGTGTGAACGATCAAACTATTTAACTTGTAAAAAGACAGGACCTAGACAACCTCACTTCATACAATTAGGTCTCTACAAAAAATATTATATATATACATAATACATAGGAATATAGGATTAAGCACATAAGATAATAGTTATTTTGGAATGGGACCCATCTACAAAAAATGTTATAAGAATCAGTGTTACCAGCCCTTCTTTGTATTCTTTTCTTTTGTAATGTTTAGTTTGTTTAAAAATAAAAAATAAATAAAAAAAATCAGTGTGATTGTGTGAAGCATTGATTGCCCTCTTCAAAAAAGGTCGGCTGCTTCTCTCTATAGTTTTTTCACTGCCCATGACTCATCGATCATCTGTGTCCCTGTGTGAGACAATATATATAATTTGTATCATCTCTATAAGTATAGCCTCTTTGGTTTTTGAGAGATGACAGACTATATTTATATTATACATTGATCTCGTCCTTATAAAGTTGTTTATTCTTTAACCTTTCTCATATATGTTTTGTAGCAGAGGAAATATATCGATAGACAATGCAGTTGGTGTCTTTTGGAAAACTAAGAAAATCAAAGTTTATCATGTATCATATCTATCATGTTAGAATTTACCAACAAGTCTGGAACATCAATTTTCAAAAACATCCAACCATGTCAGAATTTTTTATTTCTCTTTAAAATTAATTACTTGAAGCCAAAATTATTTGTAAATAATTAGATTGTAAAATGATCATCTAGTGAAGATAAGATCATAATTCATAAAAAGGTGACAACAAGCCAACCCCCACGTAGAGTGACATAACATTTACATAAGAATTATAGACAGGGACGGAGCCACACAGTGACGAGGGGGGCCACTGCCCCCCTGAACTTTTTCAATTTTATAAAATTTTCCCCTAAGTTTTAGAATTTTTATGTTTTTACCTTTATTTCTTATTTAATTTTTCTAATCCTTTTATAAATTACAATGTTAATAATTTTCTTTTAATCATGTAGAGAATATATTTGATCCTAAATATACTATTAGAATAGTTTTCGAATATTAGAAAAATATTAGAGGTACAATTTAAATTTCAATTTATGTTCTAACTCTTAAACAATATTATTGAATCTTGAATTAATAACTAAAATTTTTAGTCTATATTATTTTTAGAGTAACGCTAGATGTCCCCAACTAGTTGTGTGTCGATTGACAAATGGATATGTACATATTAATTATGATTTATTTCACTCGTCATATTTATATGAATTAAATTGTCTAAGTTACAAGTTGAGATATGAGTTGAAATATCTAGCATTTTTCTTATTTTTATTATGTTTTTATCATATTCAATGATCATTTTAAATAGATAAGATGAAATTGGTTTTGTGGTATATCCCTCACACTTACGCTATGAGATCGTGGGTTCGAGTCATCCGTCTCTTCCAAAAAAAGCACAAATTAAGATAATTTATCTCAATAAAAAATTATTATTCATTTTAAATAATTAATAAAAAAGTAATGTTTTAAAATATAAACAACAATATTTTTTATTTAATGTTTTGTTTAACACAACTTATAAGATATATGTCGATCTAACCCATCATTTCACGGTACTCCCCCTGGAACATAATCTTGGCTCCGTCCCTGACCATAGATGTGCAATGAGCCAATTGGTGCTAATTGTTTTGTGTTGGCTAGCTGGGATGGATACTTAGATAAGAGTAGAGTGATATTATTAGTGTAATTCAATAAATCCTAATAAAATTACTATATTTGTATTTGTAAAATAAAGTATATCATGCAAATATGCAATAGACAACAGACCTATTTTACTTTTACAACAGAGCAGTGTCCTTCACCCATGTTAATACACAAACAAACAACTGTACCAGCTGAAATTCGGATCCTCAAATCAAATTATCCTTTTTATTTACATCACTATAGCAAAGATTCTTCAAAGGGATATGTCAATTTCATTATTTCTTCAAGGACTAATTGCAGAAACATCCCCTAAGTTTAGACATAATTACATATATATATATATGGAACTTTTACCCATAATTGCATAAACATCCTCTGCCGTTAGTTGACTTCTGTTAACTCTAACCATTGACCATAATTTTAACCCACAATGACTAAGGTGACCCTAGTTACCCATTTTATTATTTAAATTAATAATTAAAAAACGAAACAGAAAAGACAAAGAAAAAAAAAATCTTTCGTTTTCTCAACCCCCAAACACAATCCAAAAATAAAATTATCAAACCAAAACCAAAACTCAATCCCACAAATCAAAACAAAAACTCGAATCCTCAAACAACAACCAAAAATCAAATCTATAAATAAAAACCCAAATCCATCAATACCGCAGCCAGTTGACCACATCCATTAAAAAAAAACAAATAGAACTTCAACCCAGAAAGTTAAAAATCCACCGTTGAAGTTCTAATTTTTATTTTTATTTTTAATTGGATGTGGTTAACTGGTTGTGGAATTGATGAATTTGGGTTTTTATTTGTGGATTTGATTTTTTGTTGTTGTTTGAGGATTTGAGTTTTGGTTTTGATTTATGGGATTGAGTTTAAGTTTTTGTTTGTTAAGTTTTTTTTTGGATTGTGTTTGGGGGTTGAGAAAACAAAAGAGAAAAAAAAAATGATTGATTTTGTTTTTGTTTTTTTGTTTTGTTTTCTTTATCTTTTCTGTTTCATTTTTTAATTATTAATTTAAATAATAAAATAGGTAACTAGGGGCACTTTAGTCATTATTGGTTAAAATTGTGGCCAACGGTTAAAGTTAACGGAAGTCAACTAACGGCAGGGGATGTTTGTATAATTATGGGTAAAAGTTCCATATGCATACAATTATGCCTAAATTTAGGGAACGTTTGTGCAATTAGTCCTTTCTTCAACTATGCTTTTTCTAGCTGCTTAAATAACATCGATGGCACATCAGAAGTGCCACACGGGTAGAGACCTGGGACATGTATAAGGTTGATTTTATTATTCATGTTTATGATCAAATTTAATTAGTTGGATCCATAGAGTATTATATAAATTCGGGGTTTGGGTAGGAGGGAGGATTCTAACTCACAACCTCGTGGTGTAGGTGTGATAAGTATATCATTGAACCAATCTTATCTTATCGATAAATGATAACCATTGAAGTGTATAAATGTAATTAAATTTATGCATAAAAAATGTAATTAAATATAATTCAATAATTTCTATTCGTTGGATCATGGTGATAAATTGAGCAAATCTAACGGTAAGACTAGACATCTCACATCTGTATCATATTTTGATCCCAACTAATGACGTGTCAACTGTTAAATTGATATATATTAATTATGATTTAATTCACATACCACTTATCATATAAGTTCAATTGTCACATCATTAGTTGTGATCAAAGTGAGATACATAGATAGAATGTTTAGCTTTACTCAATACACAAACTTGCAATGTGTTTTGGCAATAAGACAAAAATTTGCCAAGAATACCCTTAATTACAGTCAACGATTAGAGTAAACTGTTGACTTTAAAGAACACCCATGGCTAGGGGTGGGCGTTTTCGGGTTGGGTTAGATTTTCATCCCAATACAATCCAACCCAACGTAAATTTTAACCCAACCTAATATTTGTCGGGTTGGGTTGATCGGGTTGGGGTTTTTAAGCACAATAGAAAAGGTATATTTAAATTCAAATTTTGTTATATCCAAATTCAAATTTAAAATAATTTTTCACCATAATATCATATTACATAGAGTTTAGATTTCTTAAAAGCATCAAAATCAAATCATAATATATAATACAAATTGTTTAAATATCTTTTGCATAATTATAAAATAAAAATATAAAAATTTATCAAACTTGGAAGGTCTCTATCTAAACCTCCCATCAATTTTACAATCATAATCACTTCGTCGAATATTTCATGGTTGGATAATCTATTATTTATGTCAACCAACATAATAGTTTGAGTTTATATAAAATTATTAGACTTTTTTCTACCAAATTCTTAATCAAATCCTAAGAAGAAAAAAATGTATTTTAAAGTATAATCAAGAATGTGTCAATTAATATAAAAGATGAAAACAATATAATTGCATATTTTTAATAAATGTATTATATATTTATGGTATAAAAATATTTAAAGTTATGTATTTATATTTGTCATTTATAATATTATAAATGGTACATGAGTAAAATTTTTAAATATTTAAAAAAAATGAGATTTCATAATAAATAAAATTATTTATTTTATTTTTTATGTATGGGTTGGGTTGGGTTGGGTTATATTTTATTAACCCAACCCAATCCAATCTTAAAAGCAACCCAACCCAATCTAGTCGAGTTATGTCGGGTTGGGTTAGCGGGTTGGTGCCCACCCCTATCCATGGCCATCAAACACAAAAAAAGAACTCTAATTTCTAAACTAATCTCAAAACGTTTTATAAATACAAATATACCTAAAAATAAATTATAAAAAAAATCCGGGTCCTGGGTTGAATTTAAATTGTAAACTGTTGGTCTTTCGGGTTGAATTTCAATCTGGAGCTGGGTCATGGGTCTCAGCGGCTATGGCTCAGTTCAAGTAGAGTTCATTTTTTCTCAGTAACCAAACAAACCATCACTAACATTTTTCTTTATCTTCATAGAAAAACATCATGTAAGCTATGCGTACTCTATCAAAAGGGACGCTGTTCGCGCCAGACTTGCTTGTTTGCTCATGGAGATTCTGAGCTTCGCCGATCTTTTGGGTCCTATAACGGTAACTTATCAGCTCCTATATTCATAGATCTTTTCTCAATTTGTTCTTCGTCCACCGACATTATATTCTTTTCAATTTTTTCAATTTTAAAGAATAAGAACATCTGAACATACATATATCATCAATCTGAATTCATATATAGCATGGGTTCTACTATATATATTGCCAATAAAATACATGTGGTTGAAACATTTGTATTTGGTTTTAGTCATAGAAATACCTAACTTGTTAATGATTATTTGCTCTCCGAGTTATATGTTTTTTCAAGTTAATTTCCATTGTTTCGATATTCTTATGGGTCTGGATGCCATTTCATAGTGGTATATGATGATATTTTACTTTTAATCAATTCGTACAAGTTCCAGCTCATAAGGACCCATATATGAGGAGATAGTTAATAATTTAGCTAGCATGATAAAATGTTTCTTGTTAAAACATTTGTTGTATTTCATCAGCGGTGTTTCTGTTCGTTATCAAATGAAATATCAACTGACAGGGTTAGTATTGTTTTTCATCAGAATTGATTATGCTGGTTGGTTATTCTTAGAGGCGATTCTGGTATTTTTCATGGTGAAAGTTTTCTCCTTATATGCATCTGTAAAACAGCTAAGACATATTGAAGGATCAAATATTAATTATTTCTGGAAGATATATAGTTCCACAATATTCGGTTAATCTTGTTTTTTTTTTCCTGCTCTGCAGATGGTATAATAGTATTAAATATCATTTCGTGTTTGTTCTCTTATCATCACTGTATGATGCTAATTATAGTAAAAAAGCCATTGCATTATCTATTACAGCGACAGAAAAGCAGGAAGAAACAGCATGCTGATGGGCGAAGTGTTTTTTCTGGAAGTTTGAAAATTTTAGATGGGATTGAAGATTAAGTTAAAGAAGGATAATTTACATCTTCTGATTCCAAAATTGCTCTCCGGGAGAAGGTTTGAAGAATTTGTCTAAACTTTAATTTTTATTTATTTGCTGTTGTTTTTCCTTTTCGATTTTGGTAGAAGAATTATGTTGGCCTTTTTTTTTTTTGGAATTATCTGCAGTTAAAAGAAGTGCTGTCAGATATTAACACACTTGATCACCAGAGACTTCAATTGGAGATCAGTTAATCTCCCTGTGAATCTTAGTATTGATTAGTCACCGAGTTTCCCAATCTTGCTATATTTTATATTTTGCTTTATATAAATTATAATGCTCAATTTATTCGTCTAGATTATTGTGAGGAAAGTTATTTAATGTTAATGTGATGTGGTTTGTGTCCATCATTTCATGTTACCATGATGATGACTATTTTGTTTTCCTGCATCATTTGCATGAATATAAGGCACATTATGCAGTGCTTGATATATATGTTTTTTTTTATTTTTTATTTTATTTTATTTTTAAAGATTTGTGTGGAAGAAAAGGTTCAAGAAGCAGATATTCTTACTTCTAGGATCGATGAACTTGAGACTCAATTACACAAGGAGAAAGAAGACGGTAATAGGTGATCATGACTATACATTTTACATTTTTTTTTTCTTTTTTGAGTTGTCATAGAAAAATTTCATTAGAGAGAAAACAAGATGCAAAGTGAGCATGCTATCTACAAACCAGGAGACTCCCAGTTAAAATCATGGTTAACTGAACTTTTTATCAAGTGTGCGTAGCTCTCTCCTAGCTAGGCAGTGTGATATGAACAAAAGTCTAATAATATACAAGATTAATCTATCACTCCCCCAATTCAAACTAATGTCTTCAGATACTTTGAATTAGATGGCCACTAATTTGCTCTCCTCTTTGTCTATAATATATTATGTTTTTGAATGGACAATTTCTTGTGAACGAATGATCCTTCTTTCTCACCAAATTTACTCAACTATTGAATATTCAGCATAGCTTCGAAAATCAAGAAGTTTGTCAAAACACATAATCGTTGCTCGCGGATACAAGATGATCTTAAGAGGCAAGTTATAATTTGCTTTGAGTCACTTAAAGCTGTGTAATTTTCTATTCTGATGATGTGTTATTTGAATACATAGTATTTACATTTGCTTTATCATATCTAAATTTGTAGGTCACAAGCTCGACGACTTCAGAAGTTAGGATATCAGCTTGGCTCATATGCTTCTGGAGCTACTGGCAATGTAGAGAATTTGAGTGTCAATATTGTTAGTGATGGAGAGACAACTAATTACACCATTTACTTGGCCCAGAGACTGAGATGCAGACTATATCTTCTCCAAACAAGAAAAAGTTGCGTGCTGGTCGGGACTCTACTGATGTAACCATACCAGAAGGTACTTCTCTGGACACCTTTTTCTAACATTTATTTCTGTGAAATGTTTAGAATCTGAAGCATTTATTTCCAGTCCTAAGCTTTTCATTGTCTTAAAATTTCATCAATCAAGTTGGGGTCAGAATGTTTTAAATATTAGACATGTTACTGTTAATATAGAAAATCAAGAGTGCTAGATAAAAATCTCCGTGATTAGTCCTTGTAGGGTTCTGTATATTGTTAGACATAATTGATATGTCATATATGTGTATCTACTATTGCTCTCCCATGCATGAGTTTCTGGCACATCAGGCATCATTTTCAGCCAGATAATAGCCTTCTTAAGTGGATGTGTATTTCTTGCATTATCCAAGAACCTAAAAACCATAAGAGCTCATTCCATTGGTGGCTTCATAGGAGTCATCCAGTGAAGGAACGCAAATTTCTTAATATTTGTTATTTGTGAGTCTGTGACTACTAGTTGCATTAGTGGGGCCTATGACTTTCCATGCTATCCTTCATTTGGTGGTATTTTGCCTTTTGAGAGATCATACAATTGGTCATATTTATTTCACTAGTCCTCTGACTGTTCCTCGTCTTCCTCTTCACCTTCTATGTACGTAATACATTGCCCTTTCAGAGTCCCAATGGCTTTTAGACCAAATGCCTCTCTGTCCAGCAGCCAGCTCCTACTCGCTAAATATTTTGCCATGCAGTTTATTTTGATTCAACATGTCCACGATCACTAATTTTTCTGTCATTGTCCTCTGACTGTTCCTCTCTTCCTTTCTTCTATATATGTTGCCCATTTTAAGTTCTTTTAGACCTAACGCCTCGTTTCCAGCTGCTCCTAGTCTCTAAATGTTTTTCCCATGCAATTTATTTGATTCAAAATATGTCCATGATCCCTAATTTTTCTGTCATGTAATTTCATATATAATTATTTATTTATTTTTGTTTATATTGACATATCTGGGGTCTAGCAAACGTAGCATGAGGTGGAAGACATCAGGCTGAATCTAGACAATTTGAGAAGAAGCCTTCTCCGTGGAATGTGCAGCCTGCTCAATCAAATGTTGATACAAAAGTTGAGGCTGCAAACAATGGAGTACCAAAGGGGGGAAAGAATGTCTCTGCTGGCTTCTCCTCTGCAGATAAGGTGAATCTTTATGTTCCATTATTTATCACTTTCTTTTGTCAGGAGGTAGACCATACATCAAATGTTATGTAAAGCATGACATACGTGAAAAGTTTCTGTAGGTTTCTTAGTATTGACTTTTATAAATTATTGATGCAAGCTTATTTCCAATTTAAAATATTAAATTTTATATAAATATGAGAGAAAAAGTTGCTGAAAGAAAAAAGATATTAAGTGCATTTTTCACGTTTAATATTTGTCTTTAAGGTAGGAAAGAAAATGTAAACTTTATCATAATCAAATGTGCAGTCAAAGGTTTTGGGATCGGGGTCTCTCTTGCCATCAACTGGTATTGCTGCTCACGTGATTGAACAAGAAGTTGAGATTGAAGTCGAGAAGTTTGAGGAGGTTGAAATGGATTCATCTGGAGTTAAGAAAGGAGCAATAAATGCAGCCCTGAGGATGCTATTTAGACTCCCCCCTCCTCCTCCAGTCCCCCGAAATGCTTATTTACAGGTGAGTTTGTTGATTATTGCTGTGCTTATATTTTTTCTCATTTGTATGCCATTCTTTTTTCATTATAAGACCTTGCAATTATTAATTAGAATATTTTTCGGGTGATTAAGATGTAGATTAAAAAGTAATCAGCTCTTTTTTAAAGATTTATCCTTATGATTGAGCACGAACTGTTTCTCCCCCCCTCCTCCTCTCTCTCTCTCTCTCTCTCTCTCTCTCTCTCTCTCTCTCACTATATATAGATAATATCCGAACACGAGCCCCATGTAATATATTTTTGGGTTATATAGCAGTTGATTTGATTTGCTTTATATCTTCGCTCCACCAAATCAGGTGTTCGTAGGCAAAAATGTTAGTAACCAAATCTTATATATTAAGAAGACTATTTATTATAGGAAAGTTCTTTCATCAGAATTGTCTGGCTACTAAGGCCTTACATCAACACACACCATTGTGCATTTGTACCAGTTTTGTAATATCAACTGTGTTCTGACAGTCCTTGGAGCTTTGGCCTTTGCAGCTGATGAATTATCTTAAGGATTCTATAG
Organism: Acer campestre; assembly: GCA_954870605.1. NCBI lineage: Eukaryota > Viridiplantae > Streptophyta > Magnoliopsida > Sapindales > Sapindaceae > Acer > Acer campestre. The sequence continues at coordinate 4,085,115 of OX940803.1, read as the reverse complement.
ATCATATGAAGTACCTACCTTCTGATGCAAACAAAGTTACAAAGCTGTTGGAGGTTATTTTTAATATCAAATTAACTTCTTATTGAAGATTGAATTTCATGTGCTAAGAGTGGATGTGCATTGATTTTAAAACCATATGTTCTTGTCATGTTCAATAAAGATAGATTTTCCTGTATGTTATAAAGAGTGAAGGAAGAGGAAATGCTACAATTTCACTTCACCAATATAGTTCTCTTAATACAAAAGAGATGCAGCGCTGTAATACACATGTATAGTTCTCGTAATACGAAGGTGATGCAGCTCTGTAATACAAATAATGGGTATTTTTAGGTTACCATTTCATTATTGCCCTTTATTAAAAAAAAATCAGCTATAGATTAATAGAGACAAATCAATAAATTGTTAGCAAGAAAATTACAAAATATGTATAAAAAAATAAAATTAATAAACAAAAAAGAATTGTATTTAATTAATTTGTATCATAAAGTAATATTTCAAAAAAAATAAAAATATAATAATAATAATAATAATAATCATGCATTAATAGAGAGTAAACCTAGCTAATTCTCTTTTTTTGAAGGCGTAGTACTGTTGTCAATAACATAACAACGGCAAAGTGGACAGTGCTTGCTCTTGGTCAGCCACTTATTGATGCAATCTATATGGTACACATGTTTGCACTTGTAAAGAATTCCACACTTGTCTCCATCCTTGAAATCCTCCACACATACAACACAATCGCTGTACTCTTGGCCGATTCTTTCATGACTATTGTAGATGACAGAGTTTCCTACAATGGTTTTCCTTTGACCGCCAATTTGTTCTTGATTGGTGCAGCAGCAGCTTAATATTCTTATCATCCAGTACCTTATCCAATAAAAACAATTACTGCTAGTAAGCGTCTCCGGCAAGACCATGATGAAGATGAGAGTCCTCTATATATGTATATATCATATATAGTTTCGGACTTTCAGAGATTCTAAGCAGAGTTGGATCTTGATGATAAGGTTGAACTGGAGTGGAAGTTTTGGATGAATGGGAGATTTGAGAATTTGAAAAACCACCGCTATTATATTTTAATACGATATTAATAACAAAATCTTTTGACTTTATGGATTCCATTTTTTTTAAACAATTTGTTTCGGATTGTAATAAGGAAACTTTTTTTTTTCTTTCTGAAATAAAGAGTGGGATCGTGATTCGTGAGTAGTACCAGCCTATAAGGATTTTGGAAAGAAAACATATATATATATATATATATATATGTGCGCTATGTTAGATTTATTGAAAGGAAATCATATTTGAGATTTATTTATTTATTTATTTCCAAATAGGAATTTATATTTACACGAATTGATGCATGTGTGGTTCATATGGTAGAAGATTTATATTTTGTTTGGGTCGATTTTACTTGATTCCACATGTCTGCACGAGACCTGAGATTCAAGGGACCAAACATCTACGTTAGCTTGATGGACGTACCACATGTGATAATAGAAGGATGGAAGCAACTCACCCACTTAAAGTAGCAGTTCGCCAAATAATATATAACCAAAAGGAAGCGAGTTGGCCCGAACTCGCCCCACGGCGAACAACGAAACATTATTAATGAAGCAAGATTTGGATATATTCTCCATAAAGCTTGACCTCATATTGATCAAGCCAATGCTTACAATACAGTATTTGACAAATCCCGCAATAAATACAAAGATCTCTGAACAACCCCCGCAAGAAATGAAGATCATAGCACTATAAGTGCCCAGGATTCGATTCGCCAAGGATCTCACCGAGATATGATTCCCCTGGGATCTCGTCCAATAACATCTCTTGCTTGCACAACAAGGGTTAGGGACACACTCTAACGCTTATATAAATACATGTATCAAAGCAAAATAGGAGAGGCAGAATAGCCAGTATTCAAGCAATTCATCGCTTGTAATCAGTGTTGCAAAAGTCCCTGACTAGGTGCCACCTAGTCCCTAATCGGCAGCCCGCCGCCTCGACTAGACGGTTTACCACCTAATCGGCCTAGTTGGTCAAAGCCAATGACCGGTCACCGTTGACCGACTAGGTTGACTTTTTATTTATTGAATTTTTGGAATTTTATTGCGTTTGTTATATTTTGTTTAGTTATTTTTGGATTTTGATTCTCAATATTGAATTTTTTGGAATTTGATTTTCAATTTAAGGTTCAATATATGAAAGAGTGTGAACATTTATACTTAATTACAACAAAAAAATATATTAAAAAAATTCTGACCGGCCACCAGCCAGCCACCGGTCGACTTCCGGCCAGCCACCTAGTCCACGATTAATCTCCGACTAGGCGGGCTAAGCGCTAGGTGGGGGGTCGCCGCCCGACTAGCACCTTACGCTTTATGCAACACTGCTTGTAATAGTGAAGAATCTTTTCTCTGTCGTTCACAACGACCGTGGTTTTTCCCTGTGTTAAGGATTTCCATCTAAAAAAACTTGTGTCATTTCTATTTCTGCACTCATGCATCATCTATTTCTACACTCATAGACTACCTGATCGCATTTCAAGATTACCTATGTGTTATTGCTGACTAGATTTCCCAGAAATCGACGTCAACATATTGTTTTATTGCATTCTTTTAATTAGGTTTTTTTTCCCCAAATTCAACATTGATCCTAATTTTGACATTTGAAGTTAATGAAGTTATAACATGATATCGTTGAAAACTTGAAATGCAAAAATATGGTAAGTTGAAATCATAAGGATATCAAATTTTGAACTTTATTATGGCAGCATTTTTCTCCATCAAATCCCAATAATTCTAAATATACCTGATACATCATACATACGGATACCATTAATTTTAATAACTCTGAATTATTAATAATATCAACCATTGGATTAAGAGTACGTGAGTAATTGATATGTTAAAATCAAAAAATTAAATCACAAATTCAGGTACGAAAAAAAAAAAAGTCACAAATTCAATTTATTTTTTTTAGCCTAAACCTAATAATAATTATTAAATTTTTGGACTAGTATATTAGATTGGCCAACTGCACTAGATTGTCTCACACTCACTATATTTAAAATATAGATAAGAAGACATTTACAGCCGAGGAGGAAACTCCTTTAGCCAAACAATTAATAGTAATTAACTGACTGCCTTTTTCATGGATGAATAAAATAAAAAGACATAAGTTTGGAAAATAAAATCAAGAAATGGAACTTGATTCCTTGTAATATAATATATATGGATGTGATAGACATTATCCATCCACAATTTCATTCGTGGATTTCCTTATGCCTCTGCATCGCAGGTTAAAGTTGGAGGAGATGGAGAAGTTGGTGGAGAATCCTGTAAAAAGAAAATTGCTTTATTAAAAATAAAAAAAATAAAAAATAAATAAAAAAAAACCTTCATAAATTAACTGCGGTTATAAACGCTAAAATATAGATTTAAAAAATCTTTTTCTTTTAGTAAAAGATTTCAAAATTTTTATTTATATCTTGAAAATTAAAGTTTCACATCATTAGCTATTTAGTTTCCTATTTAAAACTGTTTGAGTTTATATTTGGGTACTAATAAATAAATAAAAAAGATTATGGATTAATTGAAATCACAATCGCAATAAATAATGAATAATCATATAAAGGAAACAAGAATATATATTATAGCACACCTTATTATAATATAATGAACATCTTTGATGAAATTATATGTAATTAAATGTTTGTTTAAAGGAGGCTCTTGTCTAAAAAACTCTTACCGAAAAACATTCAATTACAATGTTGGTTTTTATCCGATATATTATGTATCCAAATCCTATATTTTTATCTAAAAAACATTAACAAAAACACAGTTTGTTTTGTCATTGAAAACATAAATGGAATTGACGTTAAAGGCATAAAAAAAAAATGATAATGATTCAGGTATTTAATTCTCAACCACATCTCACTAGTATAAAAAAGAGAACAGCAACTCAAACTCATGAATAATTTATATTATATATATATATATAACGGTATCTTTATATAAAATTAAGTGGAAATTTCTAAAAATTTCCACATAAAATATAGAAAATTCAATTTTAAGTTTTATTTTTAGAAAGAGTAATACTAGGCTTTCTAAAAAAGTTCTCAAATTATATGGTTTGGTGTGCTGTCAACATTTTGTAAATTATGAGTTTATGTGGTGAGGGATGTGATATTGACAGCTCACCATACCATATAATTTGAGAAGTTTTTTTGGGAAAAAAAATTTAAGAAGCCAAGCGTTACTCTTTTAAAAAACTTGAAATCTAAAAAGAAAAAAAAAAGTGAAATCTTTGAAAAAATTATGAAATATTGAAAGAAAAAAAAAAAGTTAAATGTTAGAACAAAACATAGAATCTCATTCAAAATGTGAAATATTTATAAAAACAAAATTATTGAAATAACCCCTCTAAAATCATGTTTTTAACTTTTTATACAGTAAAATTACTGAAACAACACCATAGATGTTTTGATAATTAGCTCTTCTTCCTCTGATTAGTTTTTATTTTATTTTTTCTAGCAGATCATAGTGCGCCACTTATTATTTTTTATCGCATCATAGCGCCACCGGAAAGGGAAAGCTCTGGTGGCATTGTTGCATGATTGGGATTACACTGCCTAGGTGCGGGGTCGTTTAGGCTCCGCGAAGTCCATGTGACTTCACATGGTTCGTGAAACCAAACGACTTCGCCTAGCTTGTGCATCGGCAGCGCCATCGCCAGGGTCGCATGGGCTCGAGGATGGTTTTTATAAGAAGGTATTCAAGTAATTTCTCAAAAATATGTCATTAACAGTTAAACTTTCGTACGTGATTAGAAATAAAAGTCTAATATTTTTGAAGGTTAATTTTTATTTCTCTTTAAAATTAATTACTTGAAGTTAGAATTATTTATTAGTAACTAGATTGATCGAACTTGTGACTAAACCTTTGATCAAATGATCATCAAGTGAAGAGAAGATCATAATTCATAAAAAGGTGACAACAAGCCAACCCCTACGTAGAGTGACACAACATTTATATAAGAACCATAGATGTTGTGCAATGAGCCAATTGGTTCTAATTGTCTTGTGTTGGCTAGCTTGGATAGATGCTTAGATAAGAGTAGTATAATATTATCAGTGTAATTAAATATAATCCAATGAATCCTAATAAAATTACTATAATTGTATTTGTAAAATAAAGTTAATATAATATAAAGTATAGCATGCAAATATGCAATGGACAACATACATGTTTTCATTTTTTTTTCTTCAGGGAGTTCTATTCATAAACATTTACCCGAACTTGATGATACTCAGACCTAAATGGGTGACTTTTTACACTTATAGTGAAGAGTATTCCACCAACTATGGTTAGGGAAATGTTAAAGAATGTAACCCAAATATCATAGGCATTTAACATCATAACCTGATATTGATTACTTTCTTTAGGTTTTCAATTGTTCATTCTGAGAATAGAGTTTTGAATAATGTCTTTCACAACAATATTGCATTATGGATATAAATGTCATAGACGTTTACATATCAAACTTATACATATTTTGTTTCAATTCATTTGTTTATATATTCTGTCTTATTACTTTTTTTACTACATGTTATTTGTTACCTTCTTTTTGCTTTTAAGTGATGGGACGCAATATCAAATATTTACGAGCGTTGAAACTCTATCAATTGGCAAAGGACAAATGTATGAACTTACTAGGCATCAACTTGGGAGTTGATAGAAGTTGCATATGTCTTGTGAATATGTTAAAGCATGAAGTCTCTCCTATTGAGTACAAGAAGCCGTCTGTTAAGTCCTATGTTGTTTTTGACCACACGGTGGAAGACATTAAGGATGTTTCAGCTACCCTCAATACTATTGCTAAAGAAAATCAAGTTCTCGGACTTGTCATCGGCTATCCTGATAATCTTAAGTATGCGCACTTTCCTTCCATGGTATGTTTTACGACTATTATCTGTTTTGTTTTGTAATTAATTTGTAAATTTCAATATTTTTCATTTTTCCTTCAGGGAACTGCTATTCGTAAACATTTATCTAAACTTGATGATACTTAGACCCAAAATGGGTGACTGTTTACTCTTGTCAACGAAGAGTATTCCACCAAATATGGTTGGGGAAATATTAACGAATGTAACCCAAATATCATAGGCATTTAACATCATAACTTGTTATTGTTTACTTTCTTTAGGCTTTTATTTGTTCATTCTGAGAATAGGGTTTTGAATCGTGTCCTTCATAACAATATTGCATTAAGGATAGAAATGTCATAGGCATTTACATATCAGATTTATATTTTGTTTTACTACCTGTTATATTCGTTACCTTCTTTTTGTTTTTAAGGAATGGGACGCAATATGAAATATTTACGAGCGTTGGGCATTGACTTGACGACACCAGCTGAAATTCGGAACCTTAAATCAAATTATCTTTTTGATTTACATCACTATAGCAAAGAGTATATCTTAGCAATTCCTATCAAAAAGAGATAACATAGCTGCTTTTATATTATATGCAAAAGTACCGAAGGTTTTTCAGGTTCAACAGAGCAGTGGGATTTGATGAATTTTGATAATCCAATCCATGCTGATACACACCATATTATATATATATATATATAATTTGAGATTTAAGAACTACAATCACAATTTGAACCCGCGACTTCAATAGTTCAGGTGTATCCATATACCACTAAACCTTCAAAGGGATATGTCAATTTTATATTATTTCTTCATCTATGCTTTTTCTAGCTTGTTATAAGTCTGGGCTATTAAATAACATCAATACCATATTAAAAGTGCCACACAGGCACAGTCAGTTGTCTCATGAATTTTTCTTCCCTTCCTTCAACTTTTATATAGTATTAGAGCTAATTGATATACACCACTACTTTATCTGTTTATTTATTTATTTTATTTTTTTTGCAACTTAAAATGTTTTTATTAAGGGCGCAAAACCTGTTATTTTTCCATAGTTAAAAACAACTTAAGGTTGATTTTATCATTCATGTTAATTATCTAATTGTATTGGTTGGATCCATATATATTTCAATTAACGTGACAGGGTCGTTAAATGATTACAATTTTTGTTAAAATATTACATAAATTCAGGTTTTGGGTGGGAGGAAGACTCTAACCCAACTACCCAAGAGTGAGGGGGTATATTATTGAACCAATATCATCTCGTCGATAAATGATAACCATTGAAGTGTATAAATGTAATTAAATTTATGCTTCAAAAAAAAAAATGTAATTAAATTTAATTCAATGATTTCTATCTGTTGGATCATGGTAATAAATTGAGTAAATCTAACGGTAAGGCTAGACATCTCACATTTGTATCACATTTTGATCCCAACTAATGACGTGTCAACCGGTAAATTGATACACATTAATTATAATTTATTATGTAAGTTCAATTGTTACATCATATCATTAGTTGTGATTATAAATACAAATATACCTAAAAATGAAGTATAAAAAAAAATCCAGAATTCTATGTAATTATAAACTAACCCTAAACTATAGCTCGTCCTGTATATAAATAAGCTGTTGCATAGGCACCCTGACTCCTTGTCCTTGAATGCGCAGAGGCTGCTTGTTACTTGTGTCATGGAATGGTTGCTTCCAAGATGGAGTATAATCAAAATGGACTTAAAATGTATTTATCCATTTAGATAAAATATTCTAAATTAGGAAAATCCAACACAAAATACAACATAGTTAAAGTTAAATCGATAACTGTAATGGTCTATCAATCAAATCTTTAAAAAGACAAATTTGCCCATGCTATATCATCAAAAATATATGTTTATTATATACTTACTTTTTCATATATAAAATCTATCAAGAAAAGTGAGAGTGAGAGTTGTATTACAAACCATAGTCATAGAAATCCACAAGTCTATTAAAAAGATTTAGGATAATGATAATGGTTATATTAATTCATCACATTAAACATAATTAATGAACAAATGATCAACTCTTAATTAAGATAATTTATAGGTAGATTGTCCCTTCTAACAAAGAAATAGAATAACATATTAATGTTTTGCTACAAACATAACTAACATGAACATATCACAGATGAATCGTCTAAACAATTGTTTCAAAAAAGTAACGACATGATGATATATAAAAGCAATCAGTTGAGATTATCAGAATGAGTGCCCCAACCAAATGGATGTCGATTCGATTATGGTTGTTACATTTTCATTTAGTTATACAAATTTTTTCTTTCTTTTACTTTTGCAGTTTTGATACAAGAAATGTTACCCTACTCCTTTCATGTGTATTTATATTTGTATTTTATTTATTTATTTTTAAGTTATCGCATAAATTTGATTTAAAAATAAATCTGAAAAAATAAAAATTTATCGAAAAAAATAAAAAAACTTAGAAAAAAATTACAGTATAAATGAAGAGGTGCAATACTGAACCACATTTAGTTATTTTTTATTTTATTTTTTATTTTATGTAAATGTGTCAAAAACACATTTTGTCCCCTTTCATATGGAAAATAATGTTGTTCAAATATTCATGTATCTTGCCAACATATTAATTACACTAAATCCCCAAATCTAGCCAGATGTCAAACAAATGCCCAAAATTAATGGAAGAAATTTTTGTTAACTTTTAAGATGAGGGCATCTTGATTTTTTTACATGTCAAATAATGAAGTAATTATATTGTGACCCTAAATACTTTTACAATTACATATCTACATATATAAAAATTATAAACTAACCTCACATATTTTTTTAATTATAAATCTACCCCAAGTGAAAAAACTTTGAAAAAAATTAGACTACTATCAACAGAGATTGGATTTCTTGTGCGAAGAGAGGAGATCAATCTCCTTCGCATGGGGATCTCAATCTCCTCGACAAAGGAATCGATCTCCTCCGCGAGTCCAAATCTCCTTGCGGATCTTCTTCGCAAAGGAGATCTTTGATGATCTTCTTCGATCAATTAGATGATATCATCCTCCTCTGCAACAATATGAACTTTTTTGGTATGGGTAATTTGACTTCTCAACATGGGTAATTTTGTCTTTTCAAAAGTAAATGGTTAATTTTGATGGTGTTGACTAACGACAAAGGGTGTTTGTGTTAGTGTTAACCCGTTGACAACTGCCGGTTAAAGTCCTACTTTTAGAAAATAGTAATAGGTTCTTAAAAATTAAATGTTTTACTACAAACATAACTAATATGAACATATCACAGATGAGTTGTCTAAACAATTGTTTCAAAAAAGTAACGAATAGGGCAACTTAACTTCAACGATTACAGAGCCCTTTTGCCACACTTTGATCCGCTCCGTCATTGTATATACTTGTATTTTTCATGTATAAAAACTATCAAGAAAGGTGAGAGTGAGGGTTGTATTACAAACCATAGTAATAGAAATCCACACGTCTGTTAAAAAGTTATATTTATTTATCACATTAAACATAATTAAATATACATATGTATATATGTATCAACATGAAAACTATTTTAATTTGTAAGAAACAAACATTTTAGGTTTCCACAACACAAAAAATTTAAATATAATAAAAAAAACTATTTTAATTTGTAAAAATTATAACGTTTTTGTTTAATAAAATATCTTAAGAGTTAAACATTAATACATTCTTATAATTAGTTAATAGGTTTTTAAAAATTAATTTTTGGTAAATATTAATTATATACACAATACTGATATACATATAATTATACACATAAAAATTAATTATATACACGTCCATATATTTAATACACACTAACACACGAGTTAATATATACAAATTGCAATTTTGTAAAAAAAAAAAACATAATTTTGCCACTCGCTGATCTACTTCGTCATTGTATATATTTACATTTTTCATTTATAAAATCTATCAAAAAAAGTGAGAGTGAGAGTTGCATTATAAACCATAGTCATAGAAATCCACAAATCCATAATTCTATTAAAAAAATTTACAAAATATCAGTTTAATAAATTAAGAAATATAATAAATTAATAATATATAACATGTAATCACAAGTCAATAAAGGAAGCGAATTCTCAGTAGTAGCCATGGTGAATCAAATAGAGAGCTCTTGTGTTTCAAAAACAAGAACCAAAATTAAATTAAATTATTTTTTACCAATATTTGCTGATTTCCATTGACTATGGTGATGGGAGGATCTTATTTTGTCTGGTTCTGTATTCTGCCATTTGTCTGATTATAGAAGATTTTCATCATTCAATTCTTTTCTTTATCGTCCTCCTATTGAATAATGATCCACACATTTACTCCCATTAAATATAGTGAACTAGAAGCGACAAAAAATCTCCAAAGCAATGATTAGAAACACATTTATTTTTTCTTGTCCGACTTAAGATATGTCTCATCATTAATGCTCTCAAGTTGTATTTTGTAAATGGAAAGATAGATGATTGCAGAATATTTATTTTTAAATACATTGGTTGTGGAAAGATAAATGATTGCAGAATATTTATTTTTAAGTACATTGGTTGTTTCCAAAAAAAAAAAAAAAAAAAAAAAAAAAAAAAAGGAACATTGGTTGCCATTTGCCGATGAAGAAAATTGACACCCACTCTTTTAATGCTTTATTGCCATCTTTAAAGGTACTAGGAAATTGAAATAAACATTGGAATTGTTTCTATATAAATCTAATTTTTATTTGTTAATTATTAACAATATCTAATTAATGAGATAATAGAACTAATTGATTTAATATTTACTTATTTAGTGATCATTTGTTGATCTTAAGCATAATTTTATTTATTTTAATTCCGAAAAACTCACCCTTTGCGGAAACATTTGTTTGTTGTTATTTATGGGCTGAGGCCCAAGTGGTTTTTGTCTCGGGTCGAATTTAAATTTGGATCCGGGTCTGTTCTGGCTCAGTTCAAGTTGAGGCCCAATTGACCAAATGGTTTTTGTATTTCTTTTTCTTTTGTTTATTTTCTTTAAGACATATATATATATATATATATATTTTTTTTTTCTCAGTAACCAAACAAAGCATCACCAAAAATGGTTGAACGGAAGCTGTACAAAACAAAGCTATGCGTACTCTATCAAAAAGGACGCTGTTTGCGTCAGACTTGCTCGTTTGCTCATGGAGATTCTGAGCTTCGCCGATCTTTTGGGTCCTATAATGGTAACTTATCAGCTCCTATATCGATAAATCTTTTCTCAATTTGTACTTCGTCCACCGACAGTAAATTATTTTCAATTTTAAAGAATAAGAACATCTGAACATACATATATCATCATTCTGAGTTCATATCTAGCTGGGTTCTACTATATTGCCAATGAAATAGACGTAGTTGAAACGGTTGTACATTATATGTTTTTTGTCATAGAAATACCTAACTTGTTAATAATTATTTGCTCTCTGAGTTATATGATTATTTGGTCTTGTTTCTATGTGTTTTTCCAAGTCAATTTCCATTGTTTCGATCTTCTTATGGGCCTGGGTGCCATTTCAGAATGGTATCTGATGATATTTTACTTTTAATCAATTCATACAAGTTTCAGTTCATAAGGACCCATATGTGAGGAGATAGTTAATAGTGTATCTATCATGATAAAATGTGTCTTGTTAAAACATTTGTCGTATTACATCAGCGGTGTGTCTGTTTCAAAAGCCTAAATGTAAAGTAACCCTGGTATGTCAATTGTACCCGTACCTGTATCCATATCAGTGAGGTTTTGGTTTCGAGTTATTTTAAGTTATGACTCGAATCCTTGGAGTCATATACATGCTAAACTTCAACTCGTATTCAACCTCAATTCACCTCCGTAACTCTTCTCAGCAATTGAGAAAAAATGTATGATTTAAACACCATTTGTCTAATCAAATCAACCGCAACCAAATCCAAACCCTACCAGGCTAGTAGTATTGCTTCACTTTTTCGAGGCTGCATGATATTAAATCACCCCTCACCCAATCTGCATGTTGCTTATGATAAATTCCTTCTAGCATTTTTTGTTGGTATGTGCATCACACTGATTTCATAAGTGCCGAAAGAAAAATCTGCAGTGTCTGGTGTCACCTACAAATCATGGAGCATTGCAAAGAACAGTGACTGTGTTATATGCTTAGAGGATTTCAAGGAGGGAGATTGTTGTGGAGTTCTTTTCAGCTGCAGCCATGTCTACCATAAGTCTTGCATCAATAGGTGGCTGACCAAGAGCAAGCACTGTCCAAGTTGTAGATCAACGTGAGTACAACGTGGTTATGATGGATGGTTACTCTCCCGAGGTTTGATGAATTTTTGGAGTTGATCAACTTCTTAATTTTTGGATTGTTTATTTACATCAATATTCTAATTAGTATGATATAAATATATAATGTCTATACTTAATGTAATTATTTTTAAATTAGCAAACAATGTCTATACTCAATGTAATCATTTTAAAATTAGATTTTAACATTGCGCCGAGAAATTAATTATAAAAAAAAAAAACAAAATAAAAAAAAATTGCAATGTGAATATCTTATTTATTTCAATTATTTATATTATTTTATATGTGCAACTCTTGTGAAAAAAAAAAAAAAAAAAAAAAAAAAAAACAAAAGAATTACGAATAATTGAATATATATTCTCAATCTCATATTTACAAATTACAAGTACACAATAAAAGGAAATAAAATGATATAAGAAAAGAATAACTAATTAGAGAAAGGAAAATAAGAAAATATTGGTAAATAGAAAATATTAAAGTATCAAATTTTCAATATGATTCTGGGAGGATTTTCCTCAATCAAATCACAATAATTCTAAAAATTCTTAACATATGTGATTCGTATACCATTTATATTGATAATTCTTAATTATTAGTTATAATTATAAAATTATTTGAATAGTAGATATTATATAAGATTGATCAATTGCACCATATTTATTCTCAAATATAAATATATATATATTTTTTAAAGAAAACAAAGATTAAAAGTTTTGAAACAACGTATTTTCTATTGAAAAAACGGTGAACGATTGAATGAGAAATTAATACTCAAAGTGCACCCGTTGAATCGGTGGAAAACATATATCTAGTCAAAGATTTTTTTTGAACAGCAAAAATTTATTTAGGCAAAAGCCAACACCACACGACAACAACAAAACACAGCCAGGCAACCAGCCGAGCAGGCAGGCCACACACCCAACAAGACACAAAAACAAACAAACACCAGCACAACAGAAACCGCCCCAGCCTCAACAAAACAGGGCAGAAACAGAGGGCCAAACAGAAGCAAAAACAACAGAAAAACAGAAACACAGACAGCAGGTTACACCGAACCGCAAAACAGAGACAAGGGGGCAACTGCAGCCACCAGCCACCAGCCCACACACACCAAACAGGGACAAACACCGGCCAAACTACCAAAACTCCCAAAGATGAGTATCCTCCTCCCTCCCCGACCCTTTCTTGGCCATAAAATCCGCCAAGGTATTGCTGTCCCTGGGATTATACATCACCGTCGTGTTACCTAATAAATCAAGCAATCTAATAATCTCGCAAATGGCTTGAGCACATCCTGAGTTATATCTAGTCAAAGATATATTGGATTACTTGTGTAGTAGCTCACAAGCATGTGTAGCATAAATGCGAATCACGGACTGCATGTTCAATTATTTTTTCCATGAGTCGGTAATTTTAGACCCAATTTTTCAGTTCGCTTGTGAACACATACAATGTAACGAGCTAATTTATCATAGGGATATTGTGTGAAACACGAGTACACGGGTCTTAGTTCTAAATTCGTTTTGAATCAGAATTTCGTTGCTTTACGATTGAAACAATTTGTTTGTATTTGATTATCTTTTCGGTATTTGTAAACCGATTTTCTAACATTTTCCTCCACTCTCTGTCCACATCCATCTTCATCATGGAAGACTTGCAATGAATTTTTTTTATTTTTTTTAATAATTATTTTGTTGTTAGATTTGCGTTTTGAGTCAACATTGATTGTGTTAATATATGTGTTATTGACGACTGTGTTATATGCTAGGGGGATTTGAATGATGGAGATTTAGATTCAAATGTCTACCGTAAATTCATCTATAAATGGCTCACCAGATTAAATGGTAAATTGAGTATTTGTGTCGTGCTTTTTTGGAAGCTTTTCAATCAGTCTAATGTATAAATGGCTCACCGTATTGAGTGGTGAATTGAGGTATTTGTGACTTTGTGTCGTACTTTCTTTGGAAGCTTTTCTATCAGTCGGCTCCTATTTCCAATTACCAAACTATAATAGTAGAGGTGACCGCAGTTCGGTTCGAACCGGCGGTTCGAACCGAACTGTACACTATTTTAACCGGGACCAAAACCATTAAGTTTTCGGTTCCGATTCAACATTTCAAAAAACCGGGCATAAATCGATAGTTCCAAACTGGCGGTTCTTAGCCGATTTGGAATCACCAAACCTGCGACTCATGTATTAAATAATTTTTTTTAAGAAAACCAATCGTTGGGCTTGGGCCACAGCCTGTGACTGGCCCACATGACCGCCCAAGCCCAAGCCCAACTGTTGTCTGTCGCAAATCACTTATTTATTTATTTATTTATTTTAATTATCCCATTTCCTAATTCCCTATAAATACCCCCTCCCATTTTTTTATTTCTCTCCTCGCTCCAATTCTCTCTCAATTCTCAAATATCCAATACTCTCTCAAATTCTCAATTCCTCAATTATTCAATATTTTTTTTATTGCAATTAAATATTTAAATCGCAATGACATTTTTTTTTACTCAATTGAAATTCATTTTCAACAATTTTTTCAAATTTATTTCCAACAAAATTTTCAAATTTATTTCTAAATTTTTTTTTTATTTTTATTTCCAACAATTTCAAATTCATTTCCAATAATTTTTTTCAATTCAATAAATTGATTTAATATGTTTTTTTAATTTTTCTATTAATTATTTGATTTTTTTGTTTTTTTTTGTTATGGAACCTAACCGATTGGAACCGGAATCAGTCCACCTCGGTTCTGAAACTGGAACTGTGGTCAGGTCTATGTAATAGGGGTCACAAAAGTTGATGTTGTTTTTATTTTCTACAAGGGTTCATCCTTAGTCAGGTAAGTCCAAAAATATAATTTTAGAATTGCGAAGATAAATAAAAATTATTAAAACGTATATAAAATAAGCTAGGTTCATTATTATATGATATTATATCTACAAAAATATTGAGATGAAATTAAATAAGATTATATGTGTAAATAATCTACCTATAATGTTAAGATGAAATTAAGTTTTAAAAAATTAATAATATTAAAGCATAACGATACTTTGGATAAGATTAAATCATATTAAATTATTTGCTAGTAATTTATAATTTATTTACCACCTTAAATATATGTTATGTTTTCAGATAATCATCAATAAGATTGAAAATGGTCATATAATTGATATTGTCTTTGTTAAAAACCAATAAATAAACACAGACAAGAAAAATAAATAAATAAATAAAACTAAAACGTTTTCACTATTCAATAAGATTATATGTACAAAACTTAATCTGAGAATCGTAACAAATTAAAAAAGTCGGAAACATTAACAATTATACACTAACATAATCCCACTCAATAATGTTAGGCTTAATTGTAGATTTCTAATTTATTTTTTTCTTCATAAAAACTCCATAAATTAGAACCACTAACTAGAAAAGAAGCAAAGAAATTACCATGATCTCAATGGTTGGAGCCACTGCCACAAATCAGATAGAGCGATGCATAATAAACATGGTCGATATCGGATTATGAATCCTACGTAAATTTAAAAATTATTAATTATTAATAAAATTAAAAGTTTTTAATAATATATGCATTATGTCAATTGGCTTTTGGATATATAAATTTACAATTTAAGAAATAATTCGATATGCCAAGCATAACAGATTAGAAAAAAATCTCACAAACCTTGGTTATAAAGATCCACAAGTCAGTTAAAGAAGATTTGGAACAATGATAATGGCATTATTTATTCATCACATTAAACATAATTAATGAACGATTATCATCTTCTAATGAATGAACAATGGAGCCACTCCCGCGAATTGGATAGGGCGATGCATAACATATGAGAAAAAATCTAACAAACCTTAGTCATAGAGATCCACAAGTTTGTTAAAAAGATTTGGGATAGTGATAATATTTGTATTTATTCATCACACTAAACATAATTAATAAGCAAATGATCATCACTTAATTAATGAACCATGGAGCCATCGCTGCGTGGATAGGGCGATGCATAACAAACAAGTTTGATATCGGATGATGACTACTGCATAAATTTAAAACTTACAAATTATTAATAAAACGAAAAATTTTTAATAATATATTTATAATGTCAATTGGATTTCTGATATATAAATTTACAATTTGGCATAACAGATTAGAAAAAATCTTACAAACCTTGGCCATAGAGATCCACAAGTTTGTTAAACGATTTGGGACAATGATAATGACAGTAATAACTATTTATTCATCACATTAAACATAATTAATGAAAAAATTATCATCTTTTAATTAATAAACCATAGAGCTACTAACGCAAATTGGATAGGGCAATGCATAATAAACATGATCGATATCGAATGATACACACTACGTAAATTTAAAAATTATAAATTATTAATAAAATTAAAAGTTTTTAATAATGTATGCATGCTTCCGGATATATAAATTTACAATTTTGACGAATAATTCAATATGCCAAGCATAACATATTAGAAAAAATCTAACAAAACTTGGCTATAGAGATTCACAAGTTATTAAAAAGATTTGGAACAGTGATAATAGCTGTATTTATTCATCGCGTTAAATGTAATTAATGAGCAAATGGTCATCACTTAATTAATGAACCATGGTACCACTGACATAAATTGGATAAGGTGATGCATAACAAACATGATCGATATCGGATGTTGACATACTCTTATATAAATTTAAAATTTAAAAATTATTAATAAAACAAAAGGTTTTTAATAATATATACATAATGTCAATTGACTTTCGGATATATAAATTTACAATTTGCAAATAATTCGATATGTCAAGCATAAGAAATCATAAAAAATCTCACAAACTTTGGTCATAGAGATCCAAAAGTCTATAAATGAAATGTAAACTATAAATGAAAATATTGATAATTCATAATAATGTTGTGTTTGTCCAAACCCTTAGTTGGTTAATAGGGTTGCAATGAGAGCTACCACCATTTTCCCCTCCTCCCCGATTCACTGTGCCACTGTCCGTCAACCATGGTGATTTATGTCCGACGACCATGGTGAAACATATCAATAGTCTCCCCCCTTTGGCTAAGAATATGAATACCAAAAGTATCACACTAGCAATATATGAAAGCACTTGCAATACTCAAAATCATACAACTTAAGAAAATTGCATCGTATATAATCAAGTGGCTATATAACAATGAAATTTATTTGTAGTGGAGGTACGCCCACTGGCGGTGGAATATGTTCTTCATTGTCTGGTCGTGTCCACATATAGTCTACACGGAATATATTTAACTGGAATTATAAAAAAAAAAAAAATGAAAATGAAATTAATTAGGAAAAAATTCAGGCCGAAACTTTAGTGAATCAGACTTTTTATTGAATTCGGACTGAATTGGACTGGTCTCAGACATCATTCGAACTCTGGCCAAACTCCCTAATTTCCTTAAAAAGCCCGACAACGTATTTTTGACATATTGAATCGAACCGAATTCGAACCATTTAAATTTTGGGGCTGACCAGATTCAGACTGTAAGGAATCGGATTCGGACCAGGCCGCACTGGACCTATCTCGCCCAACTAATACCTCTAAATGAAATGCCAAATAAATAACTTGAAGCTATGATTTTTAAACTTATCACACTTTTTATATACGGTAAATATAAATGAAAAATCTTATTTAAAGCTTTCTCTTTGTTTTTTATAATATAATTATATTTTGATTTGACATATTTTTACACCATTTATGTGGACGATAAATGTACTTTTATTTTCCAAAGTTGGTGTGGATCTGCCAGAACTCTTTGGTAAGGGTACTTCTAGAGATTATCCAACACCACAAGCTATACTGGCAGAATGGCAGGTAACGAATTTATAATTTACCTTTTTAATTTGGACCTAACTGCCTACGATTTATAATTAATTTTTACGTTTGGCACTTTTGTTTTTGATATTTGCAGCATATTGCTTAGATAGCAGCCTTGGGAGCAATTAATGTCACAATCTTTTTTGGTTTGTACTCTTGGATTGAAGAAGATAAATGGGCTTCCCTATTACCGGTATTATCCAATTTCAATAATAATTTGATGTCTCGCTATTTGGATGGCTTATTAATGTTGCTCGATTTTAATACTACAATCAATCTTTTAAGTAAAGTCCTTTCACAAATAAATTTCATTGTTATGTAGCCACTTGATTATATATGATGCAATTTTCTTAAGTTATAAGATTTTGAATATTGTAGGTGCTTTCATATATTGCTAGTATGATACTTTTGGTATTCATATTCTTGGCCAAAGAAGGGGACTATTGCTATGTTCCATTCCTAAAGTTCGTGGGAGAAGAATTGTACCAAAATATTGTCATATGGCCGGAAGAGGCAAGTTTATTATTATTATTATTTGTTGTAGGTTGCATAAACCATTTTATCAATATATTTATTAATTATATCTGATGTGATCAACACAGTTGCCGAAGTTTCGAACTATGTTCTTGGCGGATATTTTGACCTCAACCGTAAAGGTATGCATCTTATACTCTTATGTAATTAGTATTTTTTTTTTTAAATGAATAAATTTCACATGACCATGGACACAAAATGCGTTGAACTAGAACTCCTAAAAATAGAAGTAGATCAAGGTGCCATCTAACTCGTCTAAAAAATTTCCATGAGGGCCGACTAACATTTATAAATAAATTACTTGAATGTTATATAAAAATATATAACATGCGAATTCCATCAATGTAATTTCAATGAGTCACAACTAGGTGGATCATATAATCAATCAAATGTGGATCATATTACTAATGTGGATCATATTACTAATTTCATAAAATCCTTGGACCCCAAAATTGTCTATTAAAATCTCAATCCAATACACCCCCCTTAGATTCACATGGCTATTGTCATATGGGTTGCTCAAGTCCAACAACAAAGATGAATTTGTGTTCATGATCACTATGTTGGAAATCTTTCGCCGTTTCCAAATAACGATATTTCGCGTGGTATATGAGTGGATGAATCTTCCACGTGGGGACAGCCATGAAGAGAACTAGAATGCTGATGAAAATGCAGAGGTGGATCTTTTGGCGGTGGTGGTGGATCTTCCGGCAGTGGTGGTGGAGAACCAGAATGATGAAAATCTTGAGGTGGTGGTGGTAGAAAATCTTCCGACAGTGGTGGTGGATCTTTCGGCAGCGGTAATGGAGAACCAGAATGATGAAAATCCCGAGGTGGTGGTGGCAGAGAATCTTTTGGCGGTGGTGGTGAATCTTCAAGTATGATATGTGAAACCATAAGATGCCTAATGTTATTCTTTATTTTGCAGACATTTCTTTGAAGCTTTCCAAGGTGACCCACACAACTTTTGGTATCAATTATTGTTCGGATGGAAATTGGTAAGAATATATTTTCTTGCTATTGCTAATGTAATATGGTGGAAGTTATTGCTAATGTAATAATCAATGAATTGATTTACATGCATATAAGTTGCTTGAGAAGTCAAACAAGTTTGTGTTTATGATAATAGATTTAGAGATTTTTCGCCGATTCCAGTTTACTATATTCCGTGTAGACTATATGTGGACACGACCAGACAATGAAGAACAGATTCCACCGCCAGTGGGCGTACCTCCACTACAAATAAATTTCATTGTTATGTAGCCACTTGATTATATATGATGCAATTTTCTTAAGTTATATGATTTTGAGTATTGCATGTGCTTTCATATATTGCTAGTGTGATACTTTTGGTATTCATATTCTTTGCCAAAGAGGGGGACTATTGATATGTTTCACCATGGTCGGCAGACATAAACCACCATGGTCGGCCGACAGTGGTGTCGTAAAATAATGAGTTATATAATGTATTTTAGAGGGTATGTTAAAGAAAAAATTAATAAAAAATACCGTATTTATTTATCAATTGAACACATTAGTATTTGGAATACAAATTGATTTATAGAGTAGGAATGTCTAAAATTACTCTAAACGTAATATAAAAAAACTTTTTGGCCCTTTATCCATGATTCAATAATAATGTTTAGGAGTTACAAAATTAATTAAAAATTAAATTGTACTCATAGTATTTTTCTAACATCCAAAAACTATTTTAATTTTTAAAAATTTAAAAAGTTTGTTTGATAAAATATCTTAATAGTTAAACATAAATATATGTATATGTTTTTGAAATATTATAATAATTTGAGGGTTTAGGGAGGGGGAGAGACTAAAATCCACAACCTTGTGGTGTGAGGGGCATATATACCACCGTGTCAATCTCGTTTTATTGAACATATGTATATGTTTGGTTGACACATTGATTATTTAAATATAAATAACCCATCAAAAGTATAATATATGCTATTATGGTGAATGAGAAAATAATATTAACTGAGATAGAACATATATGTTATGATTCGTTTTTCATTTATATTTAAGCTTCATCGAAAGAAATACCATATATAAAATTAAAGATATTTTTAAAATGTGATTTGAAGGAAAAATATTAGATGTCTCCTTTATAGAAAACTAGAAAAATAAAAAATGAAATAGGGATTAAAACACAAAAACATGAAAACTAAGGATAAAAACATAAAAACATGAAAATTAAGGATGTTATAAAAATTAAAACAGAGGTAAATTTATAAATTTTCAAAACTCCAGGGGGGCAGTGGACCCCTTCGTCATACACTACATCTGTACCTAGTATCACTATAATCCATTCATTTAAATTGTTTTGATTGTTTTTACCAAATTTCCACCGAAGAGATAAGAATACCTTAATGATTTCTGAAATAAAAATACCTAAAATAAAATAAAAAACTTTTTAATTTTTTTTATTAGAAGTATGCAGCCCTACAACAATGGAGGTCTGACCTCCATCGAACTCCATTGGAGGTTGGGCCTAAAAAAGAAGAAGAATGTTTTTTTCAATTCTGGAAAAAAAAAAAATCTAGATCTAGAAAAAAAATAATTCTAGATTTCTTCAATTAAACGGACAAAAAATTCCAGATTTCTTC
Source organism: Acer campestre (assembly GCA_954870605.1). Taxonomy (NCBI): domain Eukaryota; kingdom Viridiplantae; phylum Streptophyta; class Magnoliopsida; order Sapindales; family Sapindaceae; genus Acer; species Acer campestre. Next base: position 4,063,839 of record OX940803.1, on the reverse strand, counting down.
AATTAAACACACCAGCAATCTTCTGCGATTAAACACACCACTAATTTAATATAAGATGTTTATCTTTACAGATTTTTTTTCCCTTCTTCCTAGGTTTTTTTTTTTTTTTTTTGGTGTGTGGCAAGTGACCTCCATTGGAGGTCACACAGACCTCCTCGATGGAGGTCGAGACCTCCAATCATTAAAAAAAAGTTTTCTTTTAAGATAATTAGTTTTTTAAAAAAAAAAATAGGAAAGACATGGGTCTCTTCAGTGGAAAATTTGATAAAAACAATGAGAAACTCTCTTAATTTTTTGGTTTAAAAGTGCTATTTCGTCTATTATAATAATATAATTCAATTTAATTGTAAACTATGAATGGTGGCTTACTTGAGTGTTTGCGACTGCTGCTATCAGGTCTAACTTCTAACTTTTCATGAAAAAAGCTAGCTTTTTACAATAAAATATAAAACTAAAACAAATTATAAAAGATAAAATTGAGATTTTATTAAGATGGATCTCTAAAGCTATGTAAGAAGAGACATTCTAAATTGATATCCGTTAAAGGCCTTAATAGCCCAATTAAAACAAACAGAAAGAAAAAAGAAAATCGCTTTATAGAAAAAAAAAATAAGAAGAAGCTCCATGTAATGTTATTGATGTTTTGCTGTCCACCAGCACCAGAAACTGCGATGAAAATATATATAAAACTATTAGATATTATTAATATAATTCAATGTAATTGTATACTATGGATGAATGGCTTACTTGAGTGTTTGCGACGTCGGTTGCTATTACGGCTGGCTTGATGGAGTTGATTCGTAAGCAGTTTTTTCACTTTGATTTGGTATTTGGAAATATGGAGACGAGTCACAATCAGAATTATTAGAAAAAATTCTCAAGGAAGAACAACACATATATCGCAATTTGTTGAGCCACCTATTGACCAAAGATTTATGAACGGCATCTAAATCATCGTCTATATTGTTCAAGTCCTCTAAACATATAACACAATCCTTGTTTATCTCTTCGGAGATTTCAGAAACTTCTTGCTGTGAATTTGTTGGTGTCTTTGGTGTCGGTTCCTCGCAAGAATTTGTTGGTGTTTTTGCTTTTTGGGTTTCATACAAATCTGTCAGAAGAATAAACAGCACTATCTGCACAAATACAAAGATAATTACACACATCACAAAATAAATCATAAGCAGCGAAGCATATAAAGTTTCCATTACGTTGAGAGGTGCTAGTGGTTAAACAAAGAGAGAAAGGGGATGGTGGTTGAGTCGACAAATAGGAAAAAATATATGGTGTTAAACTAAATATGATTTCACAAAATATAAAGGATGGAGAAGATAAAGTTCGATTGAATTGAAAGTTTAGAACCAACTGGAATTTAAGAGTTTGAAGAAAAATAAACGCTAAAATATAGATTTAAAAGTGCTATATCAAGGATTTAGAAAATCTTTTTCTTTAAGGAAAAGATCTCAAATTTTTTATTTATATCTTGAAAATTAAAGTTTCGCATCATCAGATTTCTATTTAAAACTGTTGGGGTTGATTTTTGAGCTATTTTTTTTTTTTTTTTTTTTTTTTTTTTTTTTTTGATAAATAAAACATATTTTTATTTTATTTAAAAATTATTATATTTAGTATTTTTTTTTAATCAAAATATAATGCGTAATTTATATTTAGTCAAGTTATTTTGTCTTATAGAGATGAACATTGAACAAATTTTTGGTGCTACTGTATTTTATTATGACAAATGATTATATTTTTATTTCAAACTTTTGATGATTTTATTTATATTTGTGTTTAAAATACTAAACATAATACTTTTTAAATAAAAAAAATTCAAAAATAATATAATAAAAACAAAAAAAAAATTCAAAAATATACAGCACATTACCACTATTCATATTGGACTTGTATAATTTTAAATTATATTTTCTCAAAATAACATTTTTTTTTTTGCTTTGTTTTTAAAATATTATTAAATTGTATTTTCTCAAAATAAAGTTTTCCTAAATTGTTTTGTTTTTAATATATTATTTTTGAATTTTTTTGATTTAAAAAGGATTATGTTTAGTATTTATTTTTTATATTCTAATAATTTAAAGTAGTTAATGTTTTAAATAAAGGGCAATTAGATTTTTTTGTAATAAAGTGCAGGGGCAATTTGGGGCTTTAAAAAAAATAATGGTCAATGGTTATTTTTAACCATGTTTGACTAACATGAGGGGTTGTTTGTGTAATTAAATGTATTAGTTGAATATTATACCATAATGGGAAACGTTAGGGTAAATTTGTGCAATTTTCCCTACAAATATTTACTAGAGACTAATACCGCACCCACCGTCCCACCCCCCATTAAAAAAAATATAAAAAATAATCTCAATGCCTGTACTCTAATCAGTAGTCACGGTCACCTTTACAGTTTACAATATCTCAATGAAATAATAAAAAGCTAAAATAAACTCAAATTTTTTATTTTTTTTTAAATAAAAGTTACACCTAAAATATTAATAGTAATATTATACAAAAAAAATAAAAAAATAAAATAAAATAAACTGGCTCAAAACTAAATCCAAACAGTTTTAAATAGGAATCCAATGATGTGAAACTTTAATTTTCAAGATATAAAAAAAAAAAATTGAAATCTTTCAAGAAAAAAGATTTTTAAAATCTATATTTTCTATTTTTTGATATAGTACTTTTAAATCTATATTTTAGCGTATATATTTTTTCAAACTCTTAAATTCCAATTGCTTCTAAACTTTCAATTCAATTAAACTTATGATGGTCAATACAGATTCTCTTGTTATCCCATTAATAATGTGTTTTTCTTCCTGAAAGGAATCCCATTTATGTTTTTAAATATTTGCGATTAGTCATTTTTTTTTAAAAAAAAAATACTAGAAAGAAATCAAATCCTAAGACCATCTCCAATACATATGCTAATGCTAATGCCAAATTTAGCACAAAAAAGATTAAAATGTTATATTTAACACATCAATTTAGTATTGCGCTAGGTTGTCTCCTTGATTTCAGTTAGTCAACCCTAACGGTCAAAGGGTATTTTCGTCTTTCAACCTAGCAAAATCAAATTAACCTCAAAAGTAAGGTAGAAATGTGATGAGAGAGAAAGCTAGTGAGAGAAGCTCTAACCCTTTTGGTCATGAGAGAAGATCGGACTTTAGGGGCAACCTTCACTCCATTTTCGTAGACAATCTGCATTTCAAGGTAGATTTGATGTGTTTATGGGGAGTTTTCAAAGCTTTCGGAAAAGTAAGGGACATCTATCTTCAAGCAGCCAACAGATCAAGGAAAAGTGGCTTCGCATTTGTGAGATTTGCATCATTGGCGGAGGCTGAGAAGGTGGCGGAAATGACAAATGGTATGCATGTCTACGAGTGGCCCATCAAAGTAAATGTGGCTTTGTATGGATGGAACAGCAAAAAATCTTCAGGCTCTAGAATGGATGAAGGCAATAGAGTGGTAAATGGGTCAATGGGATGTCAGTGGGAGGAGAAAGGAACAATGGGGAAGATGAAGGAAAGTCTTTCTTTTGCGGATGTGGTAAAAGATCATCATAAGAAAGGAGATCATTGGGAGGAAAACACAAAGGATAACCAGGTGCCTTTGATATTAGGTACAATGGTATCTGATAGAAAATGGTTGGCCATGAGTGCGATTGGGGTGCTTAAAGACTTTTTCAGCGTGTCAAGAGTGCAGAAAAGATTGACAGACAGAGGTTTCAGATTTACTACGAGATACTTGGGGGGGAAATTTATTATGTGGAACTTTGAAACGATCTTTGAAAGTGAGGGGTTTATAAAGAGCAATTTTTTCTGGGATGATACTTTCATCTCAATGGAAAAATGGTCGGATTCTATGGTTACCAAGCCTAGGCCTATCTGGGTTAACATCTCAGGTGTCCCCTTGAACTTCTGGAATGAGTCTTTTTTTCAGAAAGTGGGAAATCACTTGGGTGACTTATTACTTATCGATTATGATACGGTTCAAAGAAATCGCCTGGACAGAGGAAGACTTCTTGTGACTATGCAGGGTGAGAAATCGTGGCCTCACAAGGTGAAAGTGGTCGAAGGTTCAAAATCTTTCTCGGTTTCGATTGAGAAGGATGAACTTCCGGTTGATTACAAATGGGTGTTGGAGTTTCTAGGTTTGAATCATGAACCTTTGCCGGAAGAGTTGATTTCCGAGCAGGAAAATGGTGACAGATCAGAGAATAGGAGTGCTAGCTGGCAAGTCAGAGTAGGTGACAGGATGGGCAAGAGGTGGGCGCAGAAATGGGCTACTGTCAGGAAAAGAAAAAATGACAGGAAGAGACATGATGATAGCGACACAAGCAGCCTTCTCAAGTCAAAGTACAATGGTGGAAGCACATTGGACAAAGATAAGAAGATTTATGTCAGAAATTCAAAAAAAAGGGCATCACATCCTATGTGTTTGAATGGTAAATTAGTGTTAGAGAAAAGAAAGGATGTCAGGTGTAGGGTGGAAAGCAAGTCTCTGTCCTCTAAATCTGATATGGAGGAAGGGCAAAAGAGGAATTATGGTCTTACTAGAGGGGAGTGCTTTAAGGCCAAAGTGGTGGGCAAGGGGCCCAAGTTAGATGGGCCAAAACTTAAATACGGGCAGAGGAATGGTGGATCTCTAGATAGTTATGGGGATGGGTTGGCAAAAGAGTGTGGGTCTCAAGCTAGTTCTGAGGATGGGTTACAAGAGCCAAATTCCATGTTAATGCCAGCAGATATAGAGCCTCTCCTTCCTATTGAAAGCCCGACTAATCATTTAATTAGACAATCAGATCGAAGGGTGGTGTCGCTCCTAGATAAGGATGGAAGAGTGGTGAGTTTTCCCTTGAAAGGTCCCGTTCAACTTCCTCTGAGTGATGCGGAGGGAGGGCAGATTAGTGGGAAGGATTTAGCGGAAGTTCCTTTAGCTGTTGAGATTGCAACAACAGAGCATAATTCAATCAGGGGACCTTCACAAAGCCAAAAGATTGAAGGAAGAAATAACAAAAGTGATTGTCAAGTGGATAAGGTTGCTAGTCTTTCAAGTCAATCCAAGAATAGGAGTAATAATCAAGACACAGAGAGGGAAGTTGTGCCTGACCGGTACATGAAGAGGATAGAAAGAAAGAATATTCACTCGGTAAATAGACATAGTATGATAACGAGAAACTCAAAGGTTGTGGCTCTTGATCTGAATCATGATTTCGGAAAGGAAAACTTTGTGGTGAAGAAGGCATCTTGGAACTTAAGAGAAGAGATTGCCAAGGTTATCAAAGCTGGAGTGGTCTTAGGCTTTGATGTTAATGGAAGAGAAAATGATATGGTTGAGGAGATTGTTAGGAGAATTAAAGCTGGTACCTTTGGTAAGCCGGAGGGGATTCTGCCGTGCAATAACAATTAGTGTTTGCATGCTCTGTTTCGGTTGTCCTTCGTTTTGTAGAGCTGCAGGGGTTCTGGTTATCCTGTTGCTGTGTGGATTTGTCTGAGTGGTGGTGTCCTGTTTTAGCTTTGGTTTTTCTGGGTGCTGTGTGGTCAGCTTGTTGCTTTTTGTTGTGTGTTGCTGCCTTCTTGGCCTTTTATAAATAAATTGCCGTTCAAAAAAAAAATTTAGTATTGCGCTCCAATGCATAATTCTATTTAAAATGCTACTTTTATTATTTTATTAATTAAAATTATAAAAGTAAACACTTACCATTAATAAATTCATTATTTCTTTTAATGTTCCAATGGAAAGTTTCATTAATGCATTCATTAATTCATTTAAAAATATATATCATATCATATATATATATATATCTATATAATATAGTAAAATGGAACCTCACAGCGCCACGTGGCGTTATGAGAGAGCTTTGACATTAAATCACAATTCACCATCTATCTAATAATTGGTTTATTGGCATTAAATTCTAAGGGAGGTTTAGAATTACATTATTAATTGTCTTTTATACCGATGAAAACATTTTTCTGAGGCTTTTCTATTACTCTGCTCTACCTGATATCATAAAAAACTGAAGCAATGAATGCTAAGAAAACACTGAACCTGCCACAAAAATTATAAAAAACTGACATTATAAAAAACTGAAGCAGTGAATGAGAAATCAAGAGAACAAGAGCTATGCATGTGGTCATATGCATTATTTTTTTTTATTCATAGAAAGTCATATATATATATATATATAAAACGTAACACAACATCATAGAAAACCCAAAGGACTTGATCTTTAATCCTAATTAAAAGCATAAATTCATAATTTCCAGGGTTCAGCCTATTCAGTTTTTTGGCGGAAGCTGGAAAAGACTTCAAAGATTTTCTCTTCCACCTTCTCTCTTTGGCTGTAGCTTAGCGGGTTGCTTACCTGACAATTATGAAAGCTTTGGAAATCCTTATTTTTATTTTTTTTGATTGTTTGTAAAAAGACTGAGAGAGATATTTGTAAAACATTGGAAATCTTAGTCAAACTTATGTGCAATCAAACCGAGACAAATACTCTCTATTATATATATATTGATGTAGGAGATGTAGATTATATGCAGGGAAAGATGATTATGCTATATTTGTCATTTATAGTTTCTTATTTTGCTGGCTGTCTTTTAGAGCAATATTGTTTTTATATTTATTTTTCTTTTTGGTTGTAAGCAGCAGCAGGCAAAATATTTTCAAATAGTAACTTTGTCATTTCCTTTGAAACATTGATTTAATTTTTTATAAATCTCTTTGAGGAATCGAAGTGTCCAGCAACTTCTTCTTCTATAGAGACGGTGCCCCATGCAAGGCATCATTTTCGACATGGAAGTCTTTGAATAAGTTAGAAATCTTCTCTCCTTCCCATTTTTTATTCACTTGCTAATTTTATAGTGCTTTCTATATACTTAAGTATTATTGAGTTTGAAGTTATTATTTTTATTTTGGAAAATACTAAAGAATTATCAATTTGCCAGTAATTTGATTGCTATTTTGAACTTAGAAATCATAGAAAAAGGAGATGTACAACATCACCACTCCCCAAAGAACACAATCACAAGTGAATCAAAGTGGAGAACTCCTACATTTTGCAGCATATGTATATTGACAAGCAGAACAAAGCCTACCAAACTATCTTGGATTATGAATGCCATGCCTTGATTGCCTTCAAATCATGCCTGGTCTCCCCATTTTTATTATATACATTTGTTATTTTTTATTTTTATTTTTTTTTTTACCAGTTGTGATTTATGTTTCCAATTTATTATTCATTTATTATTTTTTTTCCTATTCTGATTTATGTTTCCTAACCTATTTGATTTCTAGGAAATTGAAGGAAAATTGAAAGAATATAGCAGATAGTATTTTCTATATATATATATATATTTATATGAAATAGTCTATACTTTATTTATATATTATCTTTTATTTATTTTTTTTTTTTAACTTTATTTATCTATGTACAGTGGTTTGAGTTTTTATACATGAAATGTTAATGAAGTTGTATATATTATTATTGGTCATCACATGACAAAAAGTAGCTGACTAAGCTGAATTTGGTAGGATTCCAATGCAACTTTTGTTACTTCTTTCATCCGTGCTTTTCATTTTCTTTTGTTGTATCTTTTGAGTTGGATGTGAAACTATTATTTTTTGTCAAGGGCTTAAAAATATGAAGATCAATATAATAAATTCTCATTAAATATAGAAAACCAACTTAACCTGAAACACTAATTAGTGATCAGATTACCTGGATCTATAAAATTAAGGATAGTTTTGATATTATGAAGGGTGTAGGAAGCAAGAAATAGTTTTGAACTTACAATCCACAAATTGTCTATTCACACTCCAATTTAATTTTTTTTTATTAATGACAATTTTAACCTAAATTAAAATTACTAAATAAGACAAAAAAATATAAAGACACTCCAAACTAATTAAATTATTAAAAAAAGAAATTATCTCTTCTAAATCATTAGATTAAATATTATGTATTAAACTCTCTCTCCTAAATATGTTATTACCATATTAAACACTCTCTCATAATTAATCTCTCTCCAATTTTTTTCTTAAAAATAATCATATTTACATACTTTCTCAATCAATCTCTGATTAATAGTTAAAGAAAAAAAAACTAAACTTTTTTTTAAAAAAAAAAAGACATATGAAAGCTTGAATTGTTACAACTAGATTCGATTAAACTTAGAATTTCTAACACTAATGAAAGAATTAAAGTTCTTTAGACAATCACATACCTATAAGAGTAACAAAAAGCATTTTCATATTTCGATTTAAATTAAGAAAAAAAAAAAAAAAACAAGGTACTTATTTTTTGAGTTTTTTTTTTTTATTATTTTAAATATATACATAAATCAAGCTTATTAGTAAGTTTTTTTCTTTCTTTCTAAAATTAGAGATATATATTGGAGGAGAGAGAGTTTAATATGGTAATTAAAAATTTAGGAGGGAGTATTTAATATGTAATAATTAATCTAATTATTTAGGAGAGATAATTTCTTTTTTTAATAATTTAAATCAAAAAAAGATAAAAGGATAATCTTGTAACAAAATGAAGTGTCTTTATAATTTTTTTAAATTTTAATTTTAAGAATGGAGTGTTTTTAGAAAAGAAGTGTAAAAAGAAAAAATTGGATTGTCAAAAGAAGCTCTCTTTTAAATATAGGTGCGCTTGTTTGGTTGAGCTTTCTACTATTTCAAAAGGTCTACAAACGTCTATCTGAGTTTTTTTAGAGTTGTTTGGTTGGGCTTTTGAGATTTTCTATTTCAAAATTGAGTAGATGGTACTAGAGTTTAAACCTCTACTAAGTAAAAGCTCATGAGGAGGTATTTATTCAAATAGATTTTTTTTTTTTTTTTTTTTTAAAGTCTATCAATCAAACAAATACATTTTTTTTTTCAAAAACTCTATTTCTAATAGATCTACTACAAGTAAATTTTTTAAAAATTGAAGTTTTTCAAAAGCCTAATCAAACAAAGTAGTAAGCAAATGGGTGTAGTAAGAATTTTTTTGGGTGTCAATAGAGCCACCCTATAATTATAATCGGATGACTTAATGAAGTTCAAAATTTGATATCTTTATATTTTATTCCATTTTTCAGAAGGAAAAAAAAAAATCTTACCATTGTATTTTCTTATTTCCTTTCTCTGATTATTCATTATTTATTATTTCCTTTTATCATTTTATTAATGCCTAAAAATCAACACAAACAGTTTTAAATAGGAAGCTAATGATGTGAAACTTTAATTTTCAAGATATAAATAAAATTTTGAAATCTTTTCCTAAAAGAAAAAGGTTATTTAAATCTAAATTTTAGCGTTTATTTTTTTTCAAACTCTCAAATTCCAATTGCTTCTAAACTTTCAATTCAATTAAACTTTATCTTCTCCATCCTTTATATTTTGTGAAATCATATATTTTTAGTTTAACATCATTTATTTTTTCCTATTTGTCAAATCAACCATCTTCATTCTCTCTCTGTTTAACCACTAGCACCTCTCAACGTAATGGAAACGAAAACTATAGATGCGCTGATTACAATTATTTTTGTGATATGTGTAATTGTATCTGTGGAGACTCTATTAATTCTGTTGCTTTTCGCTTGTTTGCAACCCCCAAAAGCAAAAACACCAACAAATTCTTGCGAGGAACCGACACCAAAGACACCAACAAATTCACAGCAAGAAGTTTCTGAAATCTCTGAAGAGATAAACAAGGATTGTGTTATATGTTTAGAGGACTTGAACGATATAGACGATGATTTAGATGCCGTTCATAAATCTTTGGTTAATAGGTGGCTCAACAAATTGCGATATATGTGTTGTTCTTCCTTGAGAATTTTTTCTAATAATTCTGATTGTGACTCTTCTCCATATTTCCAAATACCAAATCAAAGTGAAAAAACTGCTTACGAATCAATTCCATCAAGCCAGCCGTAACAGCAACCGACGTCGCAAACACTCAAGTAAGCCATTCATTCATAGTATACAATTACATTGAATTATATTAATAATATATAATAGTTTTATATATCTTTTCATCGCAGTTTCCGGTGCTGGTGGACAGCAAAACATCAATAACATTACATGGAGCTTCTTCTTATTATTTTTTTCTATAACGCGATTTTATTTTTTCTTTCTGTTTGTTTTAATTGGGCTATCAAGATTCAAGGCCTTTAACGGATATCAATTTAGAATGTCTCTTCTTACATAGCTTTAGAGATTCATCTTAATAAAATCTCAATTTTATCTTTTATAATTTGTTTTAGTTTTATATTTTATTGTAAAATGCCAGCTTTTTTCATAAAAGTTAGAAGTTAGACCTAATAGCAGCCGTCGCAAACGCTCATGTAAGCCACCATTCATAGTTTACAATTAAATTGAATTATATTATTATAATAGAGGAAATAGCACTTTTAAACCAAAAAATTAAGAGAGTTTCTCATTGTTTTTACCAAATTTTCCACTAAAGAGACCCATGTCTTTCCTATTTTTTTAAAAAACTAATTCTGTCTCGACCTCCATCGAGGAGGTCTGTGTGACCTCCAATGGAGGTCACTTGCCATACACCAAAAAAAAAAAAAAAAAAACTATGAAGAAGGGAAAAAAATCTGTAAAGATAAACATGTTAGATTAAACTGGTGGTGTGTTTAATTGCAGAAGATTGCTGGTGTGTTTAATTGAAGAAATCTGGAATATTTTGTCCGTTTAATTGAAGAAATCTAGAATTTTTTTTTTCCATAATTGAAAAAAACATTCTTCTTCTTTTTTATGCCCAACCTCCATTGGAGTTCGATGGAGGTCAAACCTCCATTGTTGTAGGGCTGCATACCTCTAATAAAAATAAAAATAAAAAAGTTTTTTTTTGTTTTTTTTTTAAGTATTTTTATTTCAGAAATCATTAAGGTATTCTTATCTCTTCGGTGGAAATTTGGCAAAAACAACCCAAATTTGGTAAAAACAATCAAAACAATTTAAATAAATGGATTATAGTGATATCACGTGCTGATGTAGTGTAGGACAAGGGGGGTCCAGTACCCCTCTGGAGTTTTTACTAAGGGGTCGTTTGTTTTCAATTCGCGGACGATACGGTCCTTTTTCTAAAGCCTAAAATGGAGTTTATTCTCAATGCTAAAAGGGTCCTAAGATGTTTCGAGTTGGCATCCGGGTTAAAAATCAATTTCTCTAAATCTTGTGTGATACAAGTGGGTTTGGACAGATTAGCTGCAAGATTGAATTGGGGGGCTGCGTTAAGTTGTAAGTGTGCCTCCTTGCCGATTTCTTACCTTGGCTTTAATCTTGGGGGTAGGCCAAGGTCTAAAGCTTTTTGGAATCCTCTTATCTCCAGAATTGAGAAAAGATTAGCCCCGTGGAAACGGAAATTTTTATCTAAAGGTGGAAGGTTAGTTTTGATCAACTCTGTCATCTCTAGTATTCCCACTTATTTTTTGGCTGTTTATAAAATGCCTGTTGGTGTGGCTCTGTCGATTGAGAAGCTGCAGAGGAAGTTTCTGTGGGGGGATGGGGTCCTCAAGAAAAAGCTCCATGCAGTAAAATGGAGTGAGGTGTGTAAGAGCAAGGCGTGTGGGGGTTTAGGAATTGGGAGAATTATGGACAAGAACAAAGCTATGTTAGCCAAATGGATATGGAGATTTGGGAGGGAGAACGATTCGTTATGGAGGAAGGTTTTGTGTTCCAAATACAACATTAATGAAGGGCTGCTGCGTTGGAGCTGGAATTGCACCAGAAATCCTTCTTTTTTTGTCAGTTCTATAAAAAGCCTTTTGAAGGAAGGCTCCTCTTCGGCAAAGGTCATAAAGGAAGGTTTTTTTACTGTGATTGGTAATGGAAATAGGGCAGAGCTATGGACTGACATTTTAATGGATGGAAGGCCTCTCAAAGATGCCTTCCCAAGATGTTTTGCGTTGGCTGCTAATAAAAGAGGGCTCATTAGAAATTTTGGTAGGTGGGTTGGTGAGTTTTGGGAGTGGAACATAGCTACAAGAAGACCTCCGTTCGATTGGGAAAAAGACCAATGGAGAGCACTATCTACTGTCCTGGCGTGTATCCCTATTCGTAAGCATATTCCGGATGCAATTGCTTGGGCTTGTAATAAAGATGGTCTTTTTTCTGTTGGTTCTTTCAGGAGGCAGTTGGAGTCGTTTGGTGCTAGGAAGGAAGATGGTCCTGATTTCATTTGGAAAGGAATTTGCCCTCCTAAGATTTCGGTCTTCTTATGGCAGCTGTGGAAAGGTAGGATTTTTGTTAAGGATTATTTGCATAAGTGTGGGATGGGGCAGGATATGAACTTGGGCTGCTCGCTGTGCCAAAATGATGTTGAATCCTTGGATCACCTTTTCCTCCATTGTCCTTGGTCGAAGGCTCTCTGGCAAAAATGTATGAAGTGGTGGGATATTTGCTTTTGTGCGAATTGGCGGTTGAAAGATTGGTTCGATGGTTGGGTTGGGCTTTGCCCTGCTCCGAATCAGAAAAGAGTGTGGTGTTCTTTGTTCTTTGCGATCGTATGGACCATTTGGGAATCAAGGAATAATTTGATTTTTGAAGGTAAAGATCAGTTTGTTGATTTGGCTGCTGATTTGGTGAAGTTTAGAATCGTTTGGTGGTTCAAACATTTAGGGAACGGATCCAAGGATGATGTTGAGTCGCTTATTCGCAATGTTAGTGTTCTTTGTGTTGACAACAAGAAGCTGAAGAGATCCAAAGTGGCTGACTGGTGTCCGCCGGAAGCGGATGTCCTGAAATTTAATGTTGACGGCTCTTCTAGGGGTAAACCGGGTCCGTCTGGTATTGGTGGCGTGCTTCGGGACTCGTATGGGAAAGTGATTTGCCTCTTCTCGTCTTTCATTGGGGTTTTGGATTCGAATGTAGCTGAGTTGATGGCCATTAAAAAAGCAGTTGAGCTGTGTTGGGCCACGCCAACCTTGAGGGGCCGTGACATTTTTGTGGTGAGCGACTCTAAGGTGGCGGTGGCTTGGGTGAATAAGGGGGAGTTCGGAAATGTTGAGCACTTGCAAATGGTTTACGACATCCGTAGCATTCTGTTAGAAGCGGAGAACATCAAGGTTATTTTTGATTTGAGAATTTTTAACTCTTTTGCGGATAGCTTGGCGAAGATGGGATCTAGCAACCAAGGGGATTTTGTCGAATGGGGTGACTTGGGATAATGGGTCCTCTGTGTTTGGTGGCGTTGTTTTTGGGGGCTGTCCTCAGGGGTTTGGTTGTTTTTGCTTGTTTTTTCTGGTGCTTTTGCTCTGTCAAATTTTAGGGACATGGGCTGTTTTCTGCCCTTGTCGCTGGTTTTAGAGGGGTGCTTTGCGTTTTCCTTCTGTGCTTGTTTGTGTTTTGTTTGGCTTTGGCCTTCAATAAAGTTTTACTTTTCAAAAAAAAGTGGTCAAACAACTTAAAAATACCAAAAAACAACTTAAAATAAAAAGTAAAAAATCATGACTTTTCACTTAATTGTAAATCACTTAATTGCATTAAATGCAATCTAAAATCTTTTCTTCCGATACTATCCTCCATATATAACATATTTCCAATTTCATCATAATTATATATTGTATAGAAATATTTATTTTAATATATTGCTTATTTTAAATAACTTTAAAAATAAAAAAAGAATCCTAATAACTTCTCATATTAATATTTAATATCAATACTTTAGATTAGGGTGATGTATTTATATATTATTATTTTTAGAGTGTTTTGTGTGAGTTTTCCTGCTACCCTTTTATTTTTTTATTAAAAAAAAAACATTTTCTTTTCTTAGTAAAAATAAAGTTTATTTGTAATCGAAGAAGAAGATCATGATCATATGTGTTCATACATAATTATTATTTTTGGAATGCTTTTATTCTATATTATATGTATAATTGTTTAATATGAGTATAGATGTAAAATTACTTCTTTTCAGACAATTTTATTTGTAAAAAACAAACATGTTGACAGTATATTCAGACGTGAGGAAAAAAAAGAAGCAAACATGTCATTCAGATTCAGGTTTCAGTCACTATTCAGTCTTTAGTAAAATTCAGGACTATTCAGTCTTCAGACAAAAAAACAAACGACCCCTAAATTTTCCACCGAATAGACCCATGTCTTTCCTATTTTTTTTAAAAACTAATTTTCTTAAAAGAAAACTTTTTTTTTTTTTAATTATCGGAGCTCTGCGTGACCTCCAATGGAGGTTACTTGCCATAAAAATAAAATAAAAAAAAAAAAACCTAGGAAGAAGGGAAAAAAAGAACACAAGCTCAATAAAGAAAGAGATCAGCAGATGATCCTTGTCCTAAATATGCATTTTTTTCGTAATAAAATCTTCTTTTCATATTTTAATGGTTCATTTATTCACACCAAAAAAAAAAAAAAAAAAAGAGTCATTTGTACACATTTATTTTCGTTTACACTTTTATATACTAAATTAGGACGTATGTATACTTTATTTGGTGGAGGTAACTCGTATCCGGTTCGGATACTCCCCGAATATTCCAAGATACATATCTGATACGTTAAATGACGTATCCGTTGATGTTTTCACAAATTTGACTGGAGGATACTTGGGGGATACAACAAGGCTACAGAGGGATACTGGGAGGATATGTCAAGGTACGTCCAGGATACATTTGGGGCAATATTATAATTATTTTAGTATAAGACGAGGTCAAATTTTAGGGGTCAAGATGAAATTGTAAATAAATTTTGGTTTTGATTTTATGGACATGGAGAATACTGAGATACTTGAAATTGCAAACCTTTCTCTTGATGAATCAAAGTTAGAGGATGAATTATTTAGATCAACAATGTGAATAATGATAATGAAGTTAATTAGGAATTTAGAATATGTTTTATTAGTTTTTTTTTTTTTTTTATGTATTATTTGGATTTTGTAATATTTTATAGCTTATATGACGTATGTTTTATTTGAATTTTTTAATATGTTACGGCATATGAGGCATATTTTATTTGAATCATGTAACATGTTTTAATTTTGATTGAATTACCAAATATGTTTCATATAATAATATTTTAAAAAATAACATAAAAAAAGTATATATTATTTTAATTGACGTATCCTGCTATATCCGCAGGGCTGGCCTTGTTGTATTGCTGGAGGGGCGGCCGCTCCATGCCCTTTTTTTTAAAGGTCCCATGTTTACATGATTTCAGTATCAATTTAGGGTCCATTTTTGTTTTATATTAGATCATAAAAGGCCCAGATATTTATTATTAGTAAAAGGCCCATATGAAAAAATTTGAAAAGTGAAAATAAACAATCAAAAAAATTGGGCACAGTACAAACAAAGGTCCAAATGAAATATGAGAGTCTATGATAAGCCCACTGTGGATGATCATGGATGATACTTGCCCTTGATATTTTGGAGGGAAAGTAGTTACAGCTGTTGACAGAGATTGCCAGCTCAGCATAACAAACTATCAATTATTGTATGTCACGTGTTAGACAGTTAGAAATGAGCTCTGCTATCAGCTTTTGTATATAAAAGATCTCAGTGTAATAGCTAATTTTTAAACTAGAAATACAGAAATGAAATACTGATATTCTAGAGAATTCTCTCAACTCTTCTCTGATATTTTCCTTTCAGTTTTCTCTTTGACTTTCTCAGGAAAGTGACAAAACTCAATACTAACATCGAGTGATGTTTATGTGATTAAACATTTCAAATATACCACACAGACATCACTGATCACTCAGCTCCCACACTCTCAAACTCTCAGTTTCTCTCTCAGATGAACAGTAAAACAAACTCTCTCAACCATGGATCTCCATTTGGCTCTCTATAGTATTTTTATGATTCTAATTGGTCCATTTCTATGGCCAAGTCCAACTTACCGATACTAGTTTTTCATTTGTTAAGGGCATTTTGGATATCTCCATAGTCAAATTGTTTCAACTTAATAATACCATATTCTATCACTGGTATTAGTGTTCCATTTGTTAAGGGCATTTTGGACATCTTTATAGTCAAATTGTTTCAACTTAATAACACTAGATTCTACGCTAGTACTAGTGTGTTCCATTTGTTAAGGGCATGTTGGACATCTCCATACTCAAATTACAATAATACTATACATTCTACCTAAAATCCCAACGTTTCATCATAATCAATGTGTCACTTGAGGTGTCAAATGATCAGTATATATATATTAATGATGATTTATCTCACTTACCATATATATTCACTCACCGTTTAACACATCATCAACCATATGGGTTGGGATGAAAAGTTGGGATTTAAAGTGGAATGTCTAACGTTGTTCTTTTTTTTAATGTATTTTTGTAGTTTTGATCTTATCGATTTTTTATACTTTTTTCTTAATAAAATCTGCTTTTCATATTTTAATGGTTCATTTATTCACACCCAAAAAAAAAAAAAAAAAAAAAAACCATTTATACACATTTATTTTCGTTTACACTTTTATATACTAAAATTATCCTTTGGGCAAAATAATTTAAAGTAGATTAAAAAAAAAAGGTAAATATTGTCATGTTATTGGTAATGGTTTGCCGTTGTCCATTTTGTCGATGTTTATGTTATTGATAGTACGCCAATCAAAAAATATAATCAGATATATTTAAATTTAATCACAATAAAATACTTCTTTTTTTTTTTTTCTTATTTATATATAGTAGTACAAATACTTTTTTTCAATAGTTTTAGTAAAAAAAAAAAAAAAAAAAAAAAATGAAGTATATGCAAGAATATCTAACATGAAAATCGGATCAACATACAAGGATAATTCAAAGTAAATTACGACAGCAAGGTAATATTAAAAGAAAAACAGCTAACATCAAAGTTAAACGGTCACTAACCACTAACATCAAAATAGAAATGAAAGTCACTAACATCCAACTTAATTAAAAGATTAAACTAATTAATAACAAATTAAACTAATAGGCAATAGTCATAATCCAATTTCCAAAAGATGATCAATAATGACCGACACTAAGTTCCAAGATGATCACTGCGTGTTGAGGTTGTGTTCTTTGTTGCAAGCTCCTTGGGATCAAAAGGTAAATTTGTCAGTATAAATATTCAAAAATATAAACTATATATAAATGGATCACAAATTTATAATTTAGACCGTCTTGTGTAAATACTTACATGGTTCTTGTGTAAATGTCGTGTCACACTACGGGGACATCTCCAATATCCCTAGGTTCAGGTTCAGCTGAGTTAAAAAAAAAGATATTTATTAGCATATATAATAATAATAATAATAATAATTCATGTAATTATAAATTATTACTAGATAGATTTAACATTCTTTAATATTTACTTAAAAAATTATAAATTGTGAATACCTGCATTTTCAGCGACATTAGCTCCATCCGGACCATCACTTTGGTTTTTCATACGGTACAAGGTCCATAGAAATCGGCGGAATATTTCAAGTGCCGTAACACTAAAAACAATAGACGAGTACTGATATGGATAGTTCTCTTGCCAATGTATAGGGATCAATTTGTAATAAGTCCATGAAAACCGAAGAGTGATATCAATAGCCATCACCAAGCAGGTAAGCTGCGTAGTCATGTATAAATAAAGTAATGTATAAAAATGTCCTAATACGCAATTTTCAATACATTTTTTAATCCAGAAAAAGGAAATTATATATTCATACCCATTTTTTCCCAAACACATGCAAATCTGGTTGATTGAAACTGAAACCCTCAGTCAAAAACCTGGTAGAAGATAGAAGATTTGATCAGGTATTGAGACCAATTTAAGACCAAAAACAACTGGACAACTTACTATATATGAAAAAACAATTTTTCAAGTACCTGAAACCCCAATCTTCAACCAAATCCCAGTAGATCATCCATACCGAGTTGAAAACACATAAGAAGATCCAAATAAACATGCCATCTGGAAAATGGTGTCTAAGAAACGGAAGAAAAATGACTGGTATGGCAGAGATAAATTTCAAACCTGAAATCATAAACAAATAAATTAGAAATTACCAATTGCGGGATCCCACACACAATTTATTAATAAATAAGCATTCATAAATTTAGAATCGTAATAAAGGGTGCCAACATTGCCCTCCAAAAAAATATGATTTACTAACCCATGTTTTATTTTAAAAAATATTACAAATGTATCCCTCCACAAAATGACCAATAATTAAGTACAAAATAATCTCATTAAAAATTAGCACCCATTATATGTTAAACCCTAATTATATTCCTATTCGTATTAATTTTTTTCCACTCTTTTGAATTAAAATAACGGAATGAATGAAGATTAAAATACAAAATTCATGAGAATATTATACACAAACCAAATCCATCGCGTTTCATTTTCCGATATTCCATTACAAGCACAAGCAAGACAATTCAATGTACTGGCTATATGCAAATAGATTAAGTTTTTATCCATACCATTGGTGACCTACTATCATTGAAGTCCATAACACAACACTTGTTTGATTCTTTCTCTAATCTTGTAAAAAAATTGAACGACACTCTCAACTAAAAGTGATTTCCTAATTAAAACAATATTTCATTGCAAAAGCTGCTTAAACCACTCTAGGAAAAAACAAAGCAATTTTCAACTTTCTTACACTTTTATTTATTTATTTTTTTTAATGGCAAATTATTCAACAAAATCAACACGGCCAAAGCCTACAAAACAAGCGAGACCAAGCAACAAGCCCAAACAAAGATCCTAGAAACATTCAACTTTCTTACACTTGAAATAAAAACGCAATCAATGATTTCACAATCACAACAGTATTATAACATCGAAAACCTAATTTTAGCATGAAATTGGGTGTATTAATAATCTTATGGATTTACAAATAATTTTAAGTAAATAAAAGACAATTTTCATTTAATAAGGTTACTTTTGGTATTAAATCGGGTTCTTATAGTAATGGTTAAAATTTCAAATTTTAATAATGGGCCTATTTATAAATTGGGCTTGTAAATCACATTTTTGGGTGACAAAAGTTGGAAAAAATTAACAATTATAAACTGCATTTAATCCAAATAATAAACCAGATATCTAAATCAAAAAATAAAAACATGAGATCTAACCGTTCAAACAGTTGGTCCATGTTCCAGTTCGCCAGAATTGTTGGAAGCATTGAACACATCGGAGAATGTAGGGTAAAATTTGGATGATAGGAACCAGTATAGAGCTACTGCTGCAAATAGGATATGGTGATCCATAACAAATATGACCGATATCCATATCAGATGATGCACCCTACATAAATTTAAAATTTAAAAATTATTGATAAAATTAAAAGTTTTAAATATTATATTCATAACGTTAATTGGCTTGTGGAGATTTACCATTTGACCAATAATCCGATATACCAAGCATACCAGATCAGAAAAAACCTGCAAATACAAAAGCCTTAGATTAGTTTACAAAATTTGATAATGCTTAATTGGACCAAATACATGTGAACTGAAGAAGTATATTAAGATAATAGACAGCGGATCACTAACCTTTGTCGTAGAGACCCACAGGTCTGTTAAGAAGACTTGGGACACTGATAATGCCTGTATCACATTAAATATATATAATTAATGTTAAAATAATATATTTGAATTAAGATAATTTATGGATAGACCGTCACTATTAATTTGATCATTTGAACAATTAAAGTTATGTACAATATATATTGATGGTAAGGAAAAGAAATAGAATTATGTATCATTGTTTTACTACAAACTTACATCACTTGGATGTATCATCCGATGAATCGTCTCATTAATTGTTTCGAAGAAGTAATCACGGGATGACAGATAAAAACAATCAACAGGGATGATCAATAGGATCGCACAAACCGCATAGAAAACCGCCTACAATACAAATTAAGAGGACGTAAAACTTAATAAGACTTCAATATATAAGTAAAGGATTTCAAAATATGCATAAAAAAGATTATATTTGCATAATCAATTAATTATAGCTAGCAAGTGTGCTTATGGAAAATTCTACCATTAAAACTTACCATCATCCTTTATATATAATGCTTTCAAAGGGTGAGACATTGACTTAATGAGTAGTTTTTTAACATCTGATTATTAAGCTTGATGACACTTAGCTATTCAAGTTTTGAAAAAAGAAGGCTTGTTGGTCCAATAAACTGGTTGAACTTCTTTGTAGTAATAATCAATTAATCATGATAGCATATTAATTTTATAGTTCAGTCAATGTATTCATGAACACTGTTATTTAATATAACAAGTTAAATTCATAGTAAGGGCAATCATGGATAAGAAGCTAATTAATCCCAACATTTTATGAGCTCGTCGAAGTTGTTTGGTTGGAGAACTAATGTTTTAGTTGTTATTACTAGCTGGTGGAATTTGTTAAAGGCATTTATAATTTGTCAATTCAATTTTTTTATAAATTGTACTTTGATATTATTATTTAGTAGAGGGTAACTTTATATTCTAACGATTAATAGTGTTATTTTTATATATGTTAATAAAATATGCAATTTTTTTTTTATATAAATATAATTTGATTCAAATAAATTTGTATTCTTATTTTATTTATTTTATTTTATTTATATGGTATCGAACTCATTTCGAAAGTTGAAATTGTGTGTCACACACATTAAAAATGATTGATTTAGTAATTAGCAAGAGAATATATATATATATATATATATACGGGGTATTAAACTTCCTAAGTTGAAATTGTGTGTCACGCACAGTAAAAATTGATTGATTTATTGACTGGGCAAATTTTACTGTACTCCTTGAGGTTTGGGTAAGATACACTCACATGGAAAAGTTTTGGTATTATAACTAACACCCCCAAGACTTAAGTTTGAAAAAGTTTTACTTTAAAGATTGCCAAAAATACCCCTAAGTCCTTAATAGTTGTTATAATACCAAAGTCAAACTTTGAAGGGGCATTTTTGGCAATCTTCAAAGTTAAACTTTTTCAAACTTAAGTCTTGGGGGTGTTAATGTATAATACCAAAAATTTTCAATGTGAATGTATCTTGTCCAAACCTCAAGAGGTGTAATGTAATTTGCTCTAACTGATTAGCAAGAGAGGATATATGTGACGTACAGGTAGCCATGCAGCAGCTTGCACTACATCTGAAGATAGACAAAGCTGTACCACCAAAACAGGTTCTATAGCCAAAACCATCCAACCGGCGCACTGCAAATATCACAAGGTTACAATTTCATAAAACTATTAAATTATATTAAAATATGTGTCAGTAATTAACTATTTACTTACCACAAATATATCTTCTGCTTTGAGGTAATCTTGATCCAAGTTGAAAACGCTCATATAGTCGATATTATCACGTTCAAAAAGAACTATAGTCCAACCCCATAGCAGAACTAAAAAGACCTGTAAAAAATAAAAAAATAAAAAAATAAACAAATCAAATTCTTATAAATAGAACAATTAAAGTTAAAAAAATTATTTTAAAATATTTTAATTTTATAATTACCAGATGGATGAAAGGGGCATAATACGATATGATATCGCATAACAAAACCGGTCCAAGGTCTCCATGAAAAATAAAAACTCCAATGCAAATCAAAGTTACCACAGATATGGCAACTATCATAGATAAAACCTGCAGTATCACACCAACTTGTATTAGGGTGTGTTTGATATGACTTTTCTAGTAGAGCCTCTAGAGTATATCTTTTTGTAGTAGAACTTTTAATAAGTAGAGCATCTAACAAAAAAACCTTTTTGTTGTGTAAATTACAAGAAAGGTGTTGACAATGTATTTATAATGAAAGAGTTACGGTGGAATATTTAAAATTTATAAAGGGTAGTTGAGACAATTCATATGTTTTTAAAAAGCTAAAAAAAAAAAACTTTTTGAAAAAGCCCAAATTTGAAGCTTTTCCAATAAGACATAAAATGGCTTTTATAAAGGGTAATTGAGACAATTCATATATAAAAAAAATGATGTTGAGTTTTGTTAAACAACTAAAAAAAAACTTCAAAATAATTTCTAACATTAAAAAAAGCACTTTTAATACTTTCAAAAGTCATATCAAACACACACTTAGACTAAAAACAAAGCAAATAAAAAATAAAAATAAAAACAAAAACTAACCCGATTTTCAGTCCATTTAGTACGAATCAGGCCAATGAAACTATCATCTTGATTTTCCGCTGTTGTGTAAAAAAAATAACAAAATATCAGTTTAATACATTAACGAAATATAATAATATATAATATATTGCACTCACGTACCCATCAAGAGAGGAAGCGAGTTCTCATTATCAGTAGCCATGGTGGAGCTGCAAAGCAAGAGAAGAGATCACAGGTTCACACTAACACCAAAAGAATGTAAAAAAAAACTCATCTTTCTTACAAATCCAAGAGGAATACAAGCACCGTACCAAACCGGAGAATGTAAAAAATCTCGTCTTTTTTCCAAATCCAAGAGAAATACAAGCACCGAAAGCATGCAAAAAACAAGCAGCAAGGAAACCAAGAAGAGAAGGAGCGCTTTCAGCCAAGAAGCTGTCAGCCAAACATGGAAAAAACTCATCTTCTTACATACCTTCCAAGGCGGGGACGGAGAGCTTTTTCAATTCCTTCCTTTTACTTGATACAAGAAATGACAGCCGGCGTACTAGCTCCTTTCATTTCATGGGTATTTATATTTGTATTTTATTTATTTGCTTTTAAGTTATTACATAAATTTGATTTAAAAATAAATCTGAAAAAATAAAAACCTATCACAAAAAAATAAAAAAAATTAAAAAAAAATTAAAAAAAAACTTAGAAAAAAAAATTATAGTGTAAATAAAGAGGTGCAAGTAAGAGTGTAAGACTGAACTACATTTAGTTATTTGTTTTTGTTTCTATGTACACGTATCAAAAACACATGTTGTCCTCTTTCGAATGGAAAATACTTTTTTGGCTGTGTAAATATTTATTATTTTGACAACATGTTAATTACACTAAATCACCGAATATAGCCAGATTTCAAACAAATGTCCAAAATTAATAACCCAAGCAATTTTTGTTAACTTTTAAGATGAGGGCATTTTGGTCTTTTTACTTTATTAAAAAGAAAAAGTTCACAATAAGTTAATTATTGAGTATGTAGAACTGTAGAAGTATCGTGTCAAAATTCCACGTTTGTCCTGTTTAACTACAAAATCAGCTGAAATGAAAATGTTTGTTAATTTATTTCAAAAAGAAATAGAAAGAGAAGAAAATGTTTGTTAATTAGTAGCATACAAAAATGAACAGATTTAATTGCTTATTGTAGACTTGTAGCCTTATGTTGCCTGTGATGGATGATATGTTAAGCTTAGAGTTATATTAATATATCTAATATATTATTTCTATCCGTTGGATAATCCTGGAAAAATTATGGTAATGGTATAATAAAATTAGAATAATATAATGTATTACAGGTTTCATGTGTGAGATCCTTTTAGATTATCAAACTTGATAGCGGTTAAGGTCTCATAATTTGCATTTGTGTGGAATCCTGTGTCTAATAAAATATAATAAAAAATATCAACATAATTCAGATTTAGTCTAATTATTGGGATCCAAATTTAATAATACAAAATTTTCATATCAAATCAAATTAGATTATTTCATTCCGATTTACACCACTAAAAAAAAAAAAAAAGTTGATATCCCAACAATACCCATATAAAAGAGAGATTAATTTATATTACTGTATATGCAAAATAAACATCCTGTGTTTTTCAGGTTCATAGCAATTACATTTTATTATTTGTTTCAATCTTCAAATAAATAAATAAAAAATCATAAAGTACACGTGTCAAAAACCCATTCAATGACCTTTGATCTGGAAACTACTGTTTGGGGTGTGCAAATATGTATGATACCACTGTTGAAGTCCCACTTTTTAGTTTTTAACGTGTGTGCGCTTTTATTTTATCATGATTTTACCTTATTAATACAATAATACCAGTAAAATGTTAGTGCCATAAGAGTCGGTGCGATGCTGGAGAGTAGCCCTTCTTTGTGTTCTTTTCCTTTGTAATGATTAGTTTGTTTGTGAAGCATTGATTGCCTCATTGCCCTCTTCAAAAAAGCAAGTCGGCTGCTTGCCTGCTTCTCTCTATAGTACCTTTTTTCACTGCTCATGACTCATCGATCATCTGCCCTTTTGTGAGACAATATATAATTTGTATCAGTAAGTATAGCCTCTTTGGTTTCAGAGAGAAGACTGTGTTTATATTATAAAGTTGTTTATTTTTTTAACCTTTCTCATGTATGTTTTGTAGCAGATGAGATATATCGATAGACAATGCAGTTGGTGTCTTTTGGAAAACTAAGAAAATCAAAGTTTACAATGTATCATATCTATCATGTCAGAATTTTACCAACAAATCTGGAACTTCAATTTTCAAAAACATCCAACCATGTCAGAATTTTTTATTTCTCTTTAAAATTAATTAATTACTTTAAGTCAGAATTATTTGTAAATAATTAGATTGATCAGATCTTTGACTAAACCTTTAATCAAATGATCATCGGGTGAAGATAAGATCATAATCCATAAAAAGGTGACAACAAGGAAGATCATAATCCATAAAAAGGTGACAACAAGCCAACCCCTACGTAGAGTGCCACAACATTTACATATATAAGAACCATAGATGTTGCGCAATAAGCCAACTGGTTCTAATTGTCTTGTGTTGGCTAGCTAGGATGGATGCTTAGATAAGTGTAGAGTGATATTATTTGTGTAATTCAAAGAATCCTAATAAAATTACTATAATTATATTTGTAAAATAAAGTTAATATATATAATATAAAGTATAGCATGCAAATATGCAATAGACAACATACCTGTTTTACTTTTATAACAGAGCAGTGTCCTTCGCCGGCGCTAATACACAAACAAACAACTGTACCAGCTGAAATTCAGATCCTCAAATCAAATTATCCTTTTGATTTACATCATTATAGAAAAGAGTATATCTCAACAATTCCTATCAAAAAGAGATAACATAGCTGCTTTTATATTATATGCAAAAGTACCGGAGGTTTTTCAGGTTCAGAAGAGCAGTGGGCTCTTCGTCTTCAGCTGCCAGCCAGTGGATTACAATTTTTTTTATTTTCATTTGTTTCATTCTTTCTAAAAAAAAAAAAAAAAACAACCAGAATTTATGTGTCAATAACCCATTTCTTGATACATGCCCCAAAACCTAAACCTTTATTATATGTCAATTTCATATTATTTCTTCATCTATGCTATATTGCTATATCTAGCTTCTTTTACAAGTCTGGCCGCTATTAAATAACAGCAATGCAACGCATGCAGAGTCAGTTGTCTGTCTATATAAGTATACAACTGGAGCTTGTATTTGTACAACCTTTTTTTATTTTTATTTATTTATTTATTTATTTTTTATATATTAGTGAAATTGTCATGAATTTTTCTTCCCTTTCTTCATCTTTTATATGGTATTAGAGCTAATTGATATACACTGCTACTTAATCTCTTTAATTTTTTTTGACAACTTAAAATGTTTTATTAAGGGTGCAAAACCTATAATTTTTCCACAATTAAAAACAACTTAAGGTTGATTTGATTTTATCATTCATGTTAATTATCTAATTTTATTGGTTGGATCGATATATATTTCAATTAATGTGCAAGGGTAATATATAAATGATAACAATTTCTTTTAAAGTATTGTATAAATTCGGGGTTTGGGAGGGAGGAAGACTCAAACCCAACTACCCAAGAGTGAGGGGCGCATACTATTGGACCAATATCATCTCGTCGATAAATGATAACAATTGAAGTGTATAAATGTAATTAAATACATGCTTCAAAAAAAAATGTAATTAAATATAATTTAATGATTTCAATCCTTTAGATCATGGTGATTGATTGGGTAAATTATAACATCCGCATCACATTTTGATCCTAGCTAATGATATGTCAACGTGTAAATTAATACACATTAATTATGATTTAATTCACATACCACTTATCATGTAAGTCTAATTGTCACATTATTAATTGTAATCAAAAAGAGATATAAAGATGAAATGTTTAGCACTAATCATAGCATAAACTTGCAATGTGTTTTGACAATAGGACAAAAATATACTAAAAATGCCCTTAATTATAGTCAGACCCCTTCCAATTAAAGAACACCCATCAAACATAAAAAAGAATTCTAAACTAATCTCAAAACATTTTATAAATACAAATCTACCTAAAAATAAATTATAAAAAAAATCTCAGATTTCTATTTAATTATAAACTGACCCCAAACTGTAACTTGTCCTGTATATAGATAGGCTGTTACATAGGCACCCTGACAGCTTGACTCCTTGTGGTGTCCTTAAGTTTGCAGAGTCTGTTTTTTTTTTTTTTTTTTGGTTGTTGTTGTTGTTGAAAAGAATGTGCAGAGGCTGCTTGTTACTTGTGTCATGGACATGGTTGCTTCCAAGATGTAGTAAAAACAAAATGGACTTAACCGAGTCCTAGTTAATGTTATAATGTAACTTACTATAGTTAAAACAGTGGTTAAAAACTTTCGATTCCTGTCTATTCTCTTGACCAATTAGTTGTCAATATTTGAGGTATATCATCTGCACTGCACTGGTACTGCTGTTGAAATTTGGTATGCTCACTAATTTCCGGTATTTAAATCGAACCTCAAGCTAGAGAGGTTAAAATGACCCTTAAATAATTTTCAATATAAGAAGTTAGTATGTATTTTAATGTGTCTATATATATATAATTTATTTGGCATGAAAATTTTATACGTTTTGTGTGCGGAATTTCAATACACTAGTGTTAATTGAAATTTTTTTCAATTAATAGAGGTGTATATTTGAAATTCTATCTGAAAAAATGTGTAAGACCTCGTACATAATTAGTGCTAATCCAGGTAAATTTTAAATGCTCTTATTTGAAATTTGGACCAGGGTCATGGGTCCCAGCGGGTCTAGCTGAGTTCATGTAGAGTTTATTTTTTCTCAGTAACCAAACAAACCGTCACTAACATTTTTCTTCATATACTGTGACGTGAATCAATTGTTTTCTTTGTCTTCATTATAACATTTTTAGGTTATAATGTGAAATAAATGATAATTATTTGGGATGAATTATTGTCAATTTTTTATTTTTTTCAGTTAATCTACCGGACACGTTTTCATTTTCAGTATACATCTTTCAGCATATGCTATCAGACGTGTTTGGATTTCAAAATTGAAACAAAAAATATTATTTTCATTTTCGTTTTTTCGTTTTAAAAAATAACGAATGAAAAATATTTACAAAACGCGTCCTAAAAATGTTTTCATTTGCCGACCAATGGATTACATTTTGTTTTTCATTAGATTCAATCTTTTTTATATATATATATATATAAAAAAGTACGTGTCAAAACCCATTTCATCATGTCCCAAAACCTTTATAGGGATAAGTAAATTTCATTATAAGCAGTGTGCGCCTGCACGGACCGAAGAATTTTAACTAGGTGGGGTACTTCAACAAAATAACAATTATATCAAAAATAAAATACTGAAAAATTGAGATCATAGTAAAATGATTTTTATATATATTAAAAAAAATCAATGATATAACGAAATTTAGAGTATAAAATAAACCAAATAAAACACTTGCTCAAAATAAAGTAAATAATATTATATTTAAAAAGAAATAAAAACAAGAAACATAATATTAATAAATAAATAATAACAAAAAAAAAAAACAACATAAATTACAATTTAATTTTATAATAAGAAATTTTGTTATGTATTTAATTATAATGAATTTAGTTTAAATTTATGCAAAATAATTGATTAATAAATATTACTAGACATGTTTTTGAATTTGTTATTCTTCTAATTATTAGTAAATTATTGATTTATTAATTCTAAATAAATTAAAGTTATAAAATAAAGAAAAATACTAAAGATAAAATAAAATGAATCACAATAATAGATGAACTATTTTAATACAATAAATTAAAGTTTAAGATTTTATAGTTTATTGATGTGATGCGTTAAATATGTCAAACTAAAACTACTAGAAATTATAAAAGTTTATAATGATAATAGATTATTTAATATAAAATCAAATCAAATTAAGTAACCATAAATCGTGGGTAGTTAAGATGTTGATGATGACGGAAAAGAGAACGTAAATTATTTTTTATTTTAGAAGAAAATGAAAATTTGATAAAGGAATTAGAAAAGATGATAAAATAAAAAAGATATAAAAAATTATTAAAATCAAGCAAAATGTAACTGTTAGGATTTGAACCCTTATCATCAATAAAAATAAAAAGCATTCTACCGCTGTGCTATTAGGTTATCTAGTTGTAATGTTCAAAAAAAAATAAAAAAAAATATATTAGGTTATCTTGTTTAACGTCAGTTAATTATTATATATATTATATATCATAATAATTTTCTTATAAAAAAAATTTGAGGAGCGGCAACGTCGGTCCACCCCTGATTATAAGTGTATATATATAGATAGTGTATTAAACGAGAGATACATAGATAGAATGTTTAGCTTTACTCAATACACAAACTTGCAATGTGTTTGGTAATAAGACAAAAACCCGGGTCATGGGTTGAATTTAAATTGTAAACTGTTGGTCTTTCGGGTTGAATTTAAATTTGGAGCCGGGTCATAGGTCTCAGCGGCTATGGCTCAGTTCAAGTAGAGTTCATTTTTTCTCAGTAACCAAACAAACCATCTCTAACATTTTTCTTCAGATACTGTAACGCGAATCGATTGTTTTCTTTATCTTCATAGAAAAACATCATGTAAGCTATGTGTACTCTATCAAAAAGGACGCTGTTCGCGCCAGACTTGCTCGTTTGCTCATGGAGATTCTGAGCTTCGCCGATCTTTTGGGTCCTATAACGGTAACTTATCAGCTCCTATATTCATAGATCTTTTCTCAATTTGTTCTTCGTCCACCGACATTATATTATTTTCAATTTTTTCAATTTTAAAGAATAAGGACATCTGAACATACATATTATTTGGTTTTAGTCATAGAAATACCTAACTTGTTAATGATTATTTGCTCTCCGAGTTATATGTTTCTTTTGTTGTGCTACTTGTCTTGTTTCTATGTGTTTTTTCAAGTTAATTTCCATTGTTTCGATCTTCTTATGGGTCTGGATGCCATTTCAGAGTGGTATATGATGATATTTTACTTTTAATCAATTCGTACAAGTTCCAGCTCATAAGGACCGATATATGAGAAGATACTTATTAGTTTAGCTAGCATGATAAAATGTGTCTTGTTAAAACATTTGTTGTATTACATCAGCGGTGTGTCTGTTTCGTTATCAAATGAAATATTAACTGACAGGGTTAGTATTGTTTTTCATCAGAATTGATTATGCTGGTTGGTTATTCTTAGAGGCGATTATGGTATTTTTCATGGTGAAAGTTTTCTCCTTTTATGCATCTGTAAAACAGGTAAGACATATTGAAGGATCAAATATTAATTATTTCTGGAAGATATATCATTCCACAATATTCAGTTAATCTTTTTTTTTTTTTTTTTTTTCCTGCTCTGCATATGGTATAATAGTATAAAATATCATTTCGTGTTTGTTATCTTATCATCACTGTATGATGCCAATTATAGTTAAAAAGCCATTGCATTCTCTATTACAGCGACAGAAAACGCAGGAAGAAACAGCATGTTAATGTTAATGTGATGTTGTTTGTGTCCATCATTTCATGTTACCATCATGATGACTATTTTGTTTTCCTGCATCATTTGCATGAATATAGCACATTATGCAGTGCTTGATATATATATATATATATTTTTAAGATTTGTGTGGAAGAAAAGGTTCAAGAAGCAGATATTCTTACTTCTAGGATCAATGAACTTGAGACTCAATTACACAAGGAGAAAGAAGACGGTAATAGGTAATCATGACTATACATTTTACATTATTATTTTTCTTTTTTGAGTTGTCATAGAAAAATTTCATTGGAGAGAAAACGAGATGCAAAGTGAGCATGCTATCTACAAACCTAAAATCATGGTTAACTGAACCAAAAAACTTTTTATCAAGTGTGCGTATCTCTCTCCTAGGCAGTGTGATATGAACAAAAGTCTAATAATATACAAGATTAATCTATCACTCCCCCAATTCAAACTAACGTCTTCGGATACTTTGAATTAGATGGCCACTCATTTGCTCTCCTCTTTGTCTATAATATATTATGTTTTTGAATGGACAATTTCTTGTGAATGAATGATCCTTCTTTCTCACTAAATGTACTCAACTATTGAATATTCAGCATAGCTTCGAAAATCAAGAAGTTTGTCAAAACACATAATCGTTGCTCGTGGATACAAGATGATCTTAAGAGGCAAGTTCTAATTTGCTTTGAGTCACTTAAAGCTGTGCAATTTTCTATTCTGATGATGTGTTATTTGAATACATAGTATTTACCTTTGCTTTATCATATCTAAATTTGTAGGTCACAAGCTCCACTTCTGAAGTTAGGATATCATCTTGGCTCATATGCTTCTGGAGCTACTGGCAATTTAGAGAATTTGAGTGTCAATATTGTTAGTGATGGAGAGACAACTAATTACCATTTACTTGGCCCACAGACTGAGATGCAGACTATATCTTCTCCAAACAAGAAAAAGTTGCATGCTGGTCGGGACTCTACTGATGTAACCATACCAGAAGGTACTTCTCTGGACACCTTTTTCTAACATTTATTTCTGTGAAATGTTTAGAATCTGAAGCATTTATTTCCAGTAGGCTTTTCATTGTCTTAAAATTTCATGAATTAAGGGGGGTCAGGTCCGTCAGAATGTTTTAAATATTAGACATGTTACTGTTAATATAGAAAATCAAGAGTGCTAGATAAAAATCTCCGTGATTAGTCCTTGTAGGATTCTGTATATTGTTAGACATAATTGATATATCATATATGTGTATCTACTATTGCTCTCCTATGCATGAGTTTCTGGCACATCAGGCATCATTTTCTCCCAGATAATAGCCTTCTTAAGTGGATGTGTATTTCTTGCATTATCCAAGAACCTAAAACCATAAGAGCTCATTCCATTGGTGGCTTCATAGGAGTCATCCAGTGTAAGGAACACAAATTTCTTAATATTTGTTATTTGTGAGTCTTTGACTACTAGTTGCATTAGTGGGGCCTATGACTTTCCATGCTATCCTTCATTTGGTGGTATTTTGCCTTTTGAGAGATCATCCAATTGGTCATATTTATTTCACTAGTCCTCTGACTCACTGACTGTTCCTCGTCTTCCTCTTCACCTTCTATGTACGTAATACGTTGCCCTTTCAAAGTCCCAATGGCTTTTAGACCAAATGCCTCTCTGTCCAGCAGCCAGCTCCTACTCGTAAAATTTTTTCCCATGCAGTTTATTTTGATTCAAAATATGTCCACGATCACTAATGTTTTTGTCAATGTCCTCTGACTGTTCCTCTCTTCCTTTCTTCTATATATGTTGCCCATTTTATGTTCTTTTAGACCTAAGGCCTCGTTTCCAGCAGCTCCTAGTTGCTCAATGTCTTTCCCATTTAATTTATTTGATTCAAAATATGTCCATGATCCCTAATTTTTCTGTCATGTAATTTCATATATAATTTTTTATTTATTTTTGTTTATATTGACATATCTGGGGTCTAGCAAACGTAGCACGAGGTGGAATACATCAGGCTGAATCTAGACAATTTGAGAAGAAGCCTTCTTGGTGAATGTGCAGCCTGCTCAATCAAATGTTGATACAGAAGTTGAGGCTGCAAACAATGGAGTACCAAAGGGAGGAAAGAATGTCTCTGCTGGCTTCTCCTCTGCAGATAAGGTGAATCTTTATGTTCCATTATTTATCACTTTCTTTTGTCAGGAGGTAGACCATACATCAAATGTTATGTAAAGCATGACACACTTGAAAAGTTTCCGTAGGTTTCTTGGTATTGACTTTTATAAATCATTGACGCAAGCTTATTTCCAATTTAAAATATTAAATTTTGTATAAATATGAGAGAAAAAGTTGCTGAAAGAAGAAAGATATTAAGTGAATTTTTCACGTTTAATATTTGTCTTTAAGGTAGGAAAGAAAATGTAAAGTTTAGCATAATCAAATGTGCAGTCAAAGGTTTTGGGATCGGGGTCTCTCTTGCCGTCAACTGTTATTTCTGCTCAAGTGATTGAACAAGAAGTTGAAATTGAAGTCGGAAGTTTGAGGAGGTTGAAATGGATTCATCTGGAGTTAAGAAAGGAGCCATAAATGCAGCCCTGAGGATGCTATTTAGACTCCCCCCTCCTCCTCCAGTCCCCCGAAATGCTTATTTACAGGTGAGTTTGTTGATTATTGCTGTGCTTATATTTGTTCTCATTTGTATGCGATTCTTTTTTCATTATAAGACCTTGCAATTATTAATTAGAATATTTTTCTGGTGATTAAGATCTAGATTAAAATGTAATCTGCTCTTTTTTAAAGATTTATCCTTATGTTTGAGCACGAACTGTTTCTCTCTCACCCCATGTTCTTTCATCGGAATTCTGGTTACTACTGCTCAGATACAAAAATGATGTATTGGGAGGTTCCTTTCCCACTGGCTACTAAGGCCTTACATCAACACACACCATGGTGCATTTGGACAGTTCTTGGAGCTTTGGCTTTTGCAGCTGATGAATTATCTTAAGGGTTCTATAGATCATATGAAGCACCTTCTGATGCAAAAAAAAAAAAAAAAAAAAAAAAAAGGTGGTGGATGTGCGTTGATTTTAAACCATCTGCTCTTGTCATGTTCAATAAAGATAGATTTTGTTGATTTTAAAACCATCTGTTCTTGTCATGTTCAATAAAGATAGATTTTCTTGTATGTTATAGAGAGTGAAGGAAGAGGAAATGTATGCAGCGCTGTAATACACATATATAGTTCTCTTAATACGAAGGTGATGCAGCTCTGTATTTTTAGGTTACTTTTTCATTATTGCACTCTACTAAAAAAATCAGCTATAGATCAATAGAGACAAAACAATAAATTGTTAGCAAGAAAATTACAATATTGTCAATATATATATAAAATTAAAATTAATAAACAAAAAAGAATTGTATTTAATTTGTATCATACTGTAATATTTCAAAATAATAACAATAATAATAATAAGCATGCATTAATCGAGAATAAACCTAGCTAATTCTCTTTTTTTGAAGGCCTACTACTATTGTCAATAACATAACAACGGCAAAGTGGACAGTGCTTGCTCTTGGTCAGCCACTTATTGATGCAATCTATATGGTAGACATGTTTGCACTTGTAAAGAATTCCACACCTGTCTCCATCCTTGAAATCCTCCACACATATAACACAATCGCTGTACTCTTGGCTGATTCTTTCATGGCTATTG
The DNA here is from genome assembly GCA_954870605.1 of Acer campestre. Taxonomy (NCBI): domain Eukaryota; kingdom Viridiplantae; phylum Streptophyta; class Magnoliopsida; order Sapindales; family Sapindaceae; genus Acer; species Acer campestre. The sequence continues at coordinate 4,030,439 of OX940803.1, read as the reverse complement.
TAGACAACAGAGTTTCCTACAATGGTTTTCCTTGGACCGCCAATTTGTTCTTGGTTTGTGCAGCAGCAGCATAATATTCTTATCACCCAGTACCTTATCCAATAAAAAAAATTACTAGTACGTGTCTCCGGCAAGACCATGATGAAGACAAGAGAGTACTCTATATATGTATATATCATATATGGTTTCGGACTTTCAGAGATTCTAAGCAGAGTTGGATCTTGAGGATAAGGTTGAACTGGAGTGAAAGTTTCGGATGAATGGGAGATTTGAGAGTTTGAAAAACCACCGCTATTATATTTTAATACGATATTAATAACAAAATCTTTTGACTTTATGGATTCTATTTTCTGTTTTTTTTTAAACAATTTGTTTTGGATTGTAATAAGGAAACATTTTTTTTTTCCTGAAATAAAGAGTGGGATCGTGAGTAGTACTAGCCTATAAGGATCTTGGAAAGAAAACATATATATATATATGTCTGTGTGTGTGCGCTATGTTAGATTCATTGAAAGGAAATCATATTTGAGATTTTTAATTATTATTTTTTCAAAAAGGAATTTATATTTACACAAATTGATGCATGCGTGGTTCATATAGTAGAAAATTTATATTTTGTTTGGGTCGATTTTACTCGATTCCACATGTCTGCACGAGACCTAAGATTCAAGGAACCAAACATCTACGTCAGCTCGATGGACCACATGTGATAATAGAAGGATGGAAGCAACTCGCCCACTTAAAGTAGCAGTTCGCCAGATAATATATAACCAAAAGGGGGTGAGTTGGCCTAAACTCGCCCCACGGTGAACAACGAAACATTATTAATGAAGCAAGGCTTTGGACATATTATCCATAAAGCCTGACCTCATATTGATCAAGTCAATGCTTACAATACAGTAGTTGACAAATCCCGTAATAAATACGAAGATCTAGAGAACGACCCTCGCAAAGAATGAAGATCATAGCACTATAAGTGCCCAGGATTCGATTCGCCAAGGATCTCGTCGAGATATGATTTCCCTGGGATCTCGACCAATAATATCTCTTGCTTGCACAACAAGGATTAGGGAAACACTCTAACCCTTCTATAAATACATGTATCAAAACAAAATAGGAGAGGCAGAATAGTCAGTATTCAAGCAATTCATCACTTGTAATCAGTGTTGCAAAAGTCCCCGACTAGGTGCCGCCTAGTCCCTAATCGGTAGCCCACCGCCTCGACTAGACGGTTTGCCGCCTAATCGGCCTAGTCGGTCAAAGCCAATGACCGATCACCGTTGACCGACTAGGTTGACTTGTTTATTTATTGAATTTTTGGAATTTGATTCTCAATATTGAGTTTTTTGGAATTTCATTTTCAATTTATGGTTCAATATATGAAATAGTATGAACATTTATACTCAATTACAACAAAAAAAAATATTAAAAAAATTTTGACCTGCCACCGGTCGACTTCCGACTAGCCGCCTAGTCCCCGATTAATCCCTGACTAGGCGGGCTAGGCGCTAGACAGGGGGTCGCCGCTCGACTAGCACCTTGCGCTTTATGCAACACTGCTTGTAATAGTGAAGAATCTTTTTTCTGTCGTTTACAGCGACCGTGGTTTTTCCTTGTGTTAAGGATTTCCATCTAAAAATACTTGTGCCATTTCTATTTTTGCACTCATGCATCATCTATTTCTACACTCATAGACTATTTGATCGTATTTCAAGATTACGTACGTGTTACTGCTGACTAGATTTCCCATAAATTGACATCAACATATTGTTTTATTGCTAGCAGCGATCCATCAAGCTTGTGTTCTTTGCGTGGGATGTGCAAGTTTGTTTGGCAAACAAATCATCATCATCAGCGATTCTATGACTGTTGTTTCTTGGGTTAATGATTCGGATTTTGGGAGTTTAAATCATGTGTATTTAATTTATAATATTAAGAGTATGCTTCATTCTTTGGAAGGGGCGGTGGTGGGCTATAATTCTAGATCAACCAATGACCTTGCGGATAATCTGGCTAAGAGAGCTTCTAGTAGGGAAGGGGACTTTGTTTTTTGGGAGGGTTTCTGATTTTCTGTTTGTTGTTGTTTTTGGTTTTTCCCTTTGGCGTGTTTTGTTGGGTTGGTTGGGCGCCTAAAGTGGCGTTTGTTGTTCTGTTTTCTGGGTGTGTGGTCTGTTGGCTTTGTTTCCCCTGTTTTGGATGCTTGCCTTAATAAAGTGTGCTGTTAAAAAAAAAAAAAAAAAAAACATAGGTTTTTTTTTTTTTTTTTTCCAAATTCAACATTGATCCTAATTTTGACATTTGAAGTTAATGAAGTTATAACATGATATCGTTGAAAACTTGAAATGCAAAAATATGGAAAGTTGAAATCATAAGGATATCAAATTTTGAACTTTATTATGGCAGGATTTTTCTCCATCAAATCCCAATAATTCTAAATATACCTGATATATCATACATACGGATACAATTAATTTTAATAACTCTGAATTATTAATAATCTCAACCATTGGATTAAGAACACATGAGTGATTGATATGTTAAAATCAAAAAATTTAAGTCACAAATTCAATTTTTTTTAGCCTAAACCTAATAATTATTATTAAATTATTGGACTAGTATATTAGATTGACTGCACTAGATTGTCTCACACTCACTATATATAAAATATAGATAAGAAGACATTTACAGCCGAGGAGGAAACTTCTCTAGCCAAACAATTAACAGTAATCAACTCACTGCCTTTTTCATGGACGACGTATTTACTAATCGAGAATAAAATGAAAAGAAATAAGTTTGGAAAATAAAACTAAGAAATAGAACTTGATTCCTTATAATATAATATATAGTAGAACCTTTCTAAACTAATATTCTTGGGACCCATCCTCATGTTTTAATTTAGAGAGGTTATTAATTTGAAGGGTGTTATAGTGTTATTTTGTCTTAGAAAATGTGTGGAAGTCGGTTTTCTTGTTTAGGGAAAGTTCCTTTTCAGGATTCCTTGTTTAGTCGGTTTTCTTTTTCAAAGAAAGTTTTTTTTTTTTTTTTTTTTTTTTTTTTTTTTTTTTTTTTTTTCTTTTCAAGATTCCTTGTTTAGGAAAAATTTATTAAGAAAATTTCCAATTCCTTTTGGGAATGTGATTACTTAGTAACCAAGGATACTCACCCTAAAAATAGTGAGGCTTATTTTTTGGTTGTATATAACAGGAGAGATCTCATGATATAACTAAAACTTCTATTCCTAACGGCTCTTAAAAATTCTCTATTTTCTATATTCTTTGTTATAACTTATAACAAGAGCAAACTAGCATCTTGAAGTACTTTTCTAGTTCTTGATTATTATGTAATATATTTTGTAATTTTATAGAATTATTAATTTATGTGACAGTTGTGACTGAAATTTTACATTGGGTTTCAAAAGGAAATTATTAATTATTACGATAGAGGGGTTTATTAATTTTTTACACTGGCTTGAGTCGGGATTGAGATTTTTTATTAATTTCGAGAGGATATTAATTTACATGGGTTCTACTATATATAGATGTGATATACATTATCCATCCACAATTTCATTCATGGATTTCCTTATGTCTTTGCATCGCAGGTTAAAGTTGGAGGAGATGGAGAAGTTGTTGGAGAATCTGGTATGACGAAAACCGTGTTGTACCTTTAATATATGTTTTCAATAATCAAATCTAATCATTGAATGAAACCAACATATGGGGTTGTTTGTTTTTTCCACTTAAAACTTAATGGGTCTGAATTGAACTCATTAAATTGTTTTGTTTGTTTTTTTAAGTGATCAAACAACTTAAAAAAATCAAAAAAATCAAAAAAAAATCAAAAAAAAAAAAAAAAAAAAAAAAACTCTTAAAAAATAAGGTAAGAAATCCTTGACTTTTAACTTAAAATCTAAATCACAGATCTTTCCCTAATCAATTCTCATAGAGACATGTGCATTTAATTCAATAACCTATTTCAAAAAAAAAAAAAAATCAATAACCTTTTTTTTTTCCTGTGTATATGAACCAAGGAAATAAATAAAAAAACAAAAATGATTTCCTCAATTATATATGTTGGAAACATGAACAACATGCAAAATAACTTGAATTTTTTTTTTTTTTTTTACAATAAAATTGAACTTGAACTTTGTTTGCAGAACATATAAAATTATATTCTTTGATGAATTTTTTGTTTTGTGAAATTGAATTTTGTTTGCAGAAGAACATACATGTTAAATTACTTACATTCATTTAAATGTAAGGAAGAAAAAAAAAACATGTCATTCGGGTTCAGATTTCAGCCCAAATTCAGGACCGTAACGACCCCCTAGATTTAGATGTATATATGTTCAACAAAAATGCAATAAAAAAATCTAAAGCAAAAGAATTATAAAAGATAAAATTGAGATTATTAAGATGAATCTCTAAAGCTATGAAACATGAGACATTCTAAATTGATATCCGTTATAGGCTTTTAATAGCCGAATTAAAACTATCACAAGAAAAAAGACAATCGCATTATAGAAAAGAAAACGAAATAAGAAGCTCCATGTCATGTGCTTGATATGTTATTTGATGTTCTGCTATTCACCTGCACCAGAAACATAGACGAAAATATATATCAAACTATTAGATATTATTAATATAATTCATTGTAATTGTAAATTATGAATAGCTTACTTGAGTGTTTGCGACGTCGGCTGCTATTAGGGTTGGATTGATGGAGTTGATTCGTAAGCAGTTTTTTCACTTTGATTTGGTATTTGGAAATATGGAGACGAGTTACAATCAGAATTATTAGAAAAAATTCTCAAGGGAGAACAACACATATACCGCAATTTGTTGAGCCACCTATTGGCCAAAGATTTATGAACGGCAATTGAATCATCATCTATATCGTTCAAGTCCTCTAAACATATAACACAATCCTTGTTTATCTCTTCGGAGATTTCAGAAACTTCTTGCTGTGAATTTGTTGGTGTCTTTGGTGTCGGTTCCTCGCAAGAATTTGTTGGTGTTTTTGCTTTTTGGGTTTCATACAAATCTGTCAGAAGAATAAACAGCACTATCTGCACAAATACAAAGATAATTACACACATCACAAAATAAATCATAAGCAGCGCAGCATATAAAGTTTCCATTACGTTGAGAGGTGCTAGTGGTTAAACAAAGAGAGAAAGGGGATGGTGGTTGAGTCGACAAATAGGAAAAAATATATGGTGTTAAACTAAATATGATTTCACAAAATATAAAGGATGGAGAAGATAAAGTTCGATTGAATTGAAAGTTTAGAAAAATAAACGCTAAAATATAGATTTAAAAGTGCTATATCAAAATCTTTTTCTTTAAGGAAAAGATCTCAAATTTTTTATTTATATCTTGAAAATTAAAGTTTCGCATCATCAGATTTCTATTTGAAACTGTTGGGGTTGATTTTTGAGCTAGTTTTTATTTTTTTATTTTTTATTTTTTTGTGTGTATAATATTACTACTATTTCATATGTAACTTTTATGAAAATTAATTTTTTTAAAAAAATTAAGGATTAATGGAAATGCTCACAATCACAATAAATATGTTTTTATGGGTAGAAAATAAAAGGTAATATTAAAATGATAAAAGGAAAGGATAAATAATAAATAATCAGATAAAGGAAATCAGAAAATAAAATACACTAATTCAGGATTTGGGGTGGGAGACGGAACCCACAATCATATTATAATGCAATTATAATTCATGTCTTTAGAATTTTTTAAAAATTTTAGAATGAGATATATTTAGAAAATGAGCTTAAAAAATTGGATTCTTAGAAGAAGATCTGTAAAAAATCATCCACTTAAAAAAGTTTTTAAAAATCTTTTGAATACGTCTCCTAAATTTCCTCTACTGTACAAAATATAAAGGATGGAGAAGATAAAGTTTAATTTAACTGGAAGATTAGAAGCAATTGGAATTTGAGAGTTAAAAAAAAAAAGAGAGGCTAAAATATAGATTTAAAAAAAAAAAACTTTTTCTTTTAGGAAAAGATTTCAAAATTTTATTTATATCTAGAAAATTAAAGTTTCACATCATTAGCTTTCTATTTAAAACCGTTGGGGTTGATTTTTGAGCTAGTTTTTTTTGGTTGTATACTGTTACTATTATTTTTGGGTATTAATAAATTAATAAAAAAGATTATGGATTAATTGAAATATTCACAATCACAATAAATAATGAATAATCAGAGAAAGGAAACAAGAAAATACAGTGGTAATTATTTTTCCTACAAATGGAATAAAACAGTGAGTTGAAAATTACAAAAAATAAAATAAAAATGGAGGCAATCTGATCTCCTCCATCCATTTGTCAGGAGACCAAATCTATTCATCTTTTTTTTAAAAAAATAAATAAATAAATAAATAAAATAAAGAGTAATGCTAAACATCCCAATTTTTTTTTTCCCAAATTTCATCCCAAATGATGTGGCACGTGAGGTGTTAGCTTCTTATAAATCATGAAATTATATGATAACCGATGTGATGTTAACATCTCACGTGCCACATCATTTTGGATAGAATTTGAGAAAAAAAATTGAGACGTCTAGCATTACTCTTTAAAATTAAAGATACGAAAAGGCACTAATATATTTTATTAATAGCTTTAGAGATTCATCTTAATAATCTCAATTTTATCTTTTATAATTTGTTTTAGTTTTATATTTTATTGTATTTTTATACTTATTCTTACAAATATTTACTAGAGACTAATACCGCACCCACCCCCCATTAATAAAATTAAAAATAAATAAATAAAATAAAAAATCGCAAGGCCTTTGCTCTAAGAGCATCCACATTGGTGCAAAAATAAGACCCATTTTGTAAGACCCATTTTGGAACCCAATCAAATTGGCCACATTGGTTGCAAAAGAGACCCAAAAAATAAGACCCAAAAGTGGGGTCCACAAGAGTAGACCCAAATGGAGTTCCACATTTGGAACCCAATTTGGTTCTTGCCCAATGATTGGGGTTGGGTTCCCAACCCTCTCCAATCATTGGGTTGGGCCTTTTTTTTTTTTTTTTTTTTTTTTTAAATTTATATATATAATTTAAATTTAAATTAAAATATATATATAATGAAAAAATATATATATATTTAATATTTATATTTCAATTATTTAAATTTAAATATATTATTATTAATTTCAATAATTATATACATAATGACAAAATATAAATAAATTTAATTAAATCAACAACGGAACAATTTCGGAATTTTGATATATATATAGACCGGTTCTCGGTTCGGTTCACCGGTTTGAACCCATGAACTAGAAACCGAACCGGAATATCCATTTTTTTTTAAAATGAACCGAATTGAACCGGTAAATAGTGAAAAACCGAAGAAAAACCGAATTGACCGGTTCGGTTTGGTTCACTGGTTTTTTGCCCACCCCTAAATTTAATAAATATATATTTAAATTATTATAATTTAAATATATTATTATTTATTTCAATAATAATATATATTGAAAAAAATATAAATAATTTTAATATCAATTATAAAATTTTATTTCAATGAAATTTAAATAATTTGAATGAAAACATTACTTTTTAAATTAATTTTACTAGACTTGATTTATGAATACTAGACTTGTCACATAATAAAATAACATTTTATTTAAAAAAGTAATGAAACCGAACCGTTGGAACCGACGAAACCGAAATCGGAAGCGGAACTGAACCGTCGGAACCGTCGAAAACCGGATCAGAACTGAAACCGAACCGTCGGAACCGCCAAACCTAAACCGTTGGAACACCATACCCGAACCGATGGAACCGCTAAAACCGGACCAGACCGGACCGGACCGGAACCGAGGAATAGGAACCGGAACCGGAACCGGAACCAAAACCGGAATCGGACCCGAAATCGAAACCGGAATCGGACCTTTAAAACCGGAATCGAACCTTTAAAACCGGAATCGGAGCCAATTTTGAAGGTTCAAAACCGAAGCCGGATTCAAACCGAAACCGACGCCATGTCTAATCGTATACAATATTTTGTTTTAAATATTTATTTTTACTATTGATGTAATTCGGTTGTAATAATTTTAAATTAATAATTTTTTTTTAAATGAATTATAATTTGTTAAATAATTGTTGATAGTGTTGATATTTAAAATATATTATATAATTTCTTTATTAATATATATATATATATATATGTATAATATTTTAAAGAAGAGTAATGATTGTTTGGAAAAAAGTAAAAAAAGTGGATCCATTTTTTTTTTTTAATTTTGCCCCATTGTGGGGAAAATGGATCCAAATAAAAGAGACTCAAATGGGAAGACCCATTCTTTGAAAAGAAGATCCATTTTTGATGATGTGGCACAAAGTGGGTCTTGTTTTTTAGATGCACCAATGTGGATGCTCTAATCAGTAGTCACGGTAACCTTTATAGTTTACAATATCTCAATGAAATAATAAAAAGCTAAAATAAACTCAATTTATATATATATATAAGTTACACCTAAAATATTAATAGTAATATTATACAAAAAAAATAAAAAATAAATAAATAAATGAACTGGCTCAAAAATAAATCCAAACAGTTTTAAATAGGAATCCAATGATGTGAAACTTTAATTTTCAAGATATAAATAAAAAAAAATTGAAATATTTTCAAGAAAAAAGATTTTTAAAATCTATATTTTCTATTTTTTGATATAGTACTTTTAAATCTATATTTTAGCGTATATATTTTTTCAAACTCTTAAATTCCAATTGCTTCTAAACTTTCAATTCAATTAAATTTACGATGGTCAATACAGATTCTCTTGTTATCCCATTAATAATGTGTTTTTCTTCCTGAAAGGAATCCCATTTCTGTTATTAAATATTTGCCATTAGTCATTTCTTTTTTAAAAAAAAATTACTATAAAGAAATCAAATCCTAAGACCATCTCCAATGTATATGCCAATGCCAATGTCAAATTTAACACAAAAAAGAGTTAAATGTTATATTTGGCACATCAATTTAGTATTGTACTCCAATGCACAATTCTATTTTAAATGCTACTTTTATTATTTTATTAATTAAAATTATAAAAGTAAACACTTACCATTAATGCATTAATTATTTCCTTTAATGCTTCAATACAAAGTTTCATTATTTCATTTAAAATATATATATAATGGTATTTTTGTAATTAAAAAATTAACATTTATTGTTGTACCAAATTTGGTATATGCTATATTATATGCCAAATTTGACACATCATTTGACACTGTATTAGAGGATGATTTTTGCACCCTCTGCCAAATTATTGTGTCAAAATTTAGAGATGCTCTAACATTCATTAATAAGAACTTAAAAATTGGTAATTTGAATGTTTGAATTACTAAATTTGAGTTCTGACCACACCAAAATGGGGCGCTCACAATAGTACGAGACCATGGTATAGTATAATGTAAAGTAGAATTCGTTCCCACAAAGATTGATGTATTGATTACCAAAACTGATTGACTACACTACTATTTAGACAAGCGATAATTTAATGGTCGATTTGTACTACTCAAATTTAAACTAAACTAAGCTACAACTTCAAGCAATAACTAAATTAATCAAGGCAAGCAAACTCTCAAACACTTGTTTTGTAAAATCTTTATGGAAACGAGGCTAAGACCGTAGGGCGCTTGAACAGTGACCGTACATCGCCCATTCTCTGGAATCGGTCGCTCTTCGTGTGGTCATTGTACATAGGGTGACTGTACATTGACCGATTTCTGGAATTTGGTGTGCCAAAGTGGGCGCTGTACATAGGGCTCCTGAATAGCGACTGTACAATGCTCATTCTTTGGAATTGGGTCGCTTTTCGAACTGCACTTGAACATCGCTTGTACAAGGATAGATCTCTAGAATTGGGTCGCTGTTAAGGGTGTTGTACGTAGGGCAACCAATGTCTTTCTTTGCTTTTCAAAATTACTATTTTGCCCCCAATTCCTCATTTTCTCTACAATAATGCCCCTAGAAGCCTAAGAACATGTACAAGCTTATTTAAACATTAAATATATCAGTTTTGCCCAAAAAACGGATGCAAATGATAGGAAATGGGGCTACACCAAGTGTAGAAATGAGTACGATCAAGTTCATAATTAAACATATGGATCTTAGCGCTTGTTTGGTTGGACTTTTGAAAAACGTCTATTTGTAAAATGGTCTACTTGTAATAGATCGATTAGAAATAAGGTTTTTGAGTATATATATATATATATATATCTATTCTGAGAAGTTCCTCCCATGAACTTTTGCCTAGCAGATGTTTAAACTCTATTGAATTTAAAATAGATAATCTCAAAAACTTACCAAACAACTCTAAAAAACTCAAATAATCACTAAGCTAAGTAAGTTAAAATAAACCTATTTCATAATTTTGGGAGGGGAAGATGTTTGGTAAAACATCCCAATATATCAACTTAAATTTATGTATCTCAACAACCCATGTAAATGATAATAATAACAACATATATGAGTGATGTCCCCCTCCCCCCTCTCTCAAAGATTCTGTAAATTTAATATGTAAAAAATTTCACTCTGGCCCCTTACAATTTTTGTTTTTATATAATGACCCCATAAAATTTTGTAAGGGGCCAGAGTAAAAAATTATAAAATTGTTACAAAAGTTAAAAAAAAATCCACTCTAGCCCCCTTAAAAAATTTTGTTCCCCCCCTCCAAAAAAAAAAAAAGGGAATTTGTGGCCCCTGCTTAGTGATATGCCTCACAAGTCACAACAACCCCATGGTGTTATGAGTTCGGGTTGTGTCCCCTACCACAAACCCGAATTATTGTAATATTTAAAAAAAATATATTGAGAATTATTAAAATAAATTATATAAGTATCACGTAGGGGCTCTATTGCCACCCAAAAACATTCTCACCCCACGCTTCTCCTTACAATCCATAAATTATCTATTTACATTCCAATTTAATTTTTTATATTAAGGACAATTTTAACAAGAATTAAAATTACTAAACAATACAAAAAAAAAATTAAAAAAAAATTCTAAAGACCTTCATAACTAATTAAATTATTAAAAAAAGAAATTCTCTCTCATAAATCATTAGATTAAATATTACGTATTAAATTCTCTCTCCTAAATAGGTTATTATCATATTAAACACTCTCTCCTAATTGCTCTCTCTCTATTTTTTTTAAAATAAATAAATCATATCTCCATACTTTATCAATCAATCTTTGATTAACAGTTAAAGAAAAAAAAAACTTATGAATATTTTGGTTTTTTACTAATAGTAATATATATATTAAAAAGTCACTTTTAAAAAATATATATAGATATATAAAAACTTGATTTGTTGCAACTTGATTCGATTAAGACTAATGAAAGAATTAAAGCTCTCTAGGCAATCACATACTTACAAAAGTAACAAAAAACATTTTCATATTTCAATTTAAAAAAAAAAAAAAAAAAACAAAGTACTTGTTTTTTGAGTTTTTTATTTATTTATTTATTTATTTTTATTTTTTTTTAACTATTAGGGGTCGTTTGTTTTTTTGTCTGAAGACTGAATAATCCTGAATTTTTCTAAAGACTGAATAGGGACTGAAATCTGAACTTGAATGACATGTTTTTTTTTTCTCACATCTGAATGTATTGTCAACACGTTTGTTTTTTAAAAGTAAAATTATCTGAAAATAAGTAATTTTATATTTATCCCCATGTTATACAGTTATACATATAATATGGAATAAAAACAATCAAAAAATAATAATTATATATGAACATATATGATCATGATCTTCCTCTTCTATTACAAACAAACTTCATTTTTACTAAGAAAAGAAAATATTTTTTTTTTCAAAAAATAAAAGAGGCAGTCGGAAAACTCACACAAAACACTATAAATATATATATATATATATAAATACATCACCCCTAATATCATAATAAAATATTGATATTAAGCACCAATATGAGATGTGATTAGGGTTCATTTTTATTTTTAAAGCTATTTAAAATAAGGTATATATTAAAATAAATATTTCTATACCATACATAATTATGATGAAATTGGAAATATGTTATATATGGAGGATAGTATTGGAAGAAAAGATTTTGGATTGCTTTTAATACAATTCTGTGATTTGCAATTAAGTGAAAAGTCATGATTTTTTACTTTTTATTTAAGTTGTTTTTTGGTATTTTTAAGTTGTTTTACCACTTAAAAAAACAAACAAAACAACTTAATAATTATGATTTAGACCCATTAAGTTTTAAGTTTAAAAAAACAAACGACCCCTTAGGGGTCGTTTGTTTTTTTGTCTGAAGACTGAATAGTCCTGAATTTTATTAAAGACTGAATAGTGACTGAAACCTGAATCTGAATGACATGTTTTTTTTTTTTTCCTCACATCTGAATGTACTGTTAACATGTTTGTTTTTTACAAACAAAATTGTCTGAAAAGAAGTAATTTTACATCTATACCCATGTCAAACAATTATACATATAATATAGAATTAAAAAAAAAATCTAAAAATAATAATTATATATGAACACATATGATCATGATCTTCTTCTTCGATTACAAACAAACTTTATTTTACTAAGAAAAGAAAAGGTTTTTTTTTTTTTCAAAAAATAAAAGGGGCAGCAAGAAAACTCACACAAAACACTCTCAAAAAAATTATACAGTAGAATCTCTATAAATTAATCTCCTATAAATTAATATCCTCTCTAAATTAATAAAAAATCTCAGTCCCGATTCGGGCCAATGTAAAAAATTAATAAACCCCTCTATTGTAATAATTAATAATTTATTTTTGAAACCCAATATAAAATTTCGGTCCCGACTGTCTCATAAATTAATAATTCCATAAAAGTATAAAATATATTACATAATATTCAAGAACTATAAAAGTACTTCAAGATGCTAGTTTGCACAAGACCACCATGTTTGATATTTTTGACTTCATCTTTCATTCTTTGAATTATCCTCTTGTTATAACAAAGAAGATAGAAATGAGAGAATTCTTAAGAGCTGTTAGGAAGAGAATTTTTAGGTATATCTTGAGATCTCTCTTGTAATATGCAACCAAAGAATAAGCCTCACTATTTATAGGGTGAGTATGCTTAGTCTCTAAGTAATCACATTCCCAAAAGGAATTGAAAATTTTCTTAATAAATCTTTTATAAACAAGGCATCCTGAAGGGAAAAAAAAAAGGAAGTAAATTTCCCTAAAGAAGAAAATTGACTAAACAAGGGATCCCGAAAAGAAACCTTCCATAAATAAGAAAACAACTAACAAAATAACACTTTATGATGTAAAACCCATTAAATTAATAACCCCTCTAAATTAATATCGAAGGGTAGGTCTCAAGAATATTAATTTAGAGGGGTTCTACTGTGTATAAATACATCACCATAATATCATAATAAAGTATTGATATTAAACACACATATGAGAAGTGATTAGGGTTCTTTATTTTTAAAGCTATTTAAAATAAGCAATATATTAAAATAAAGATTTCTATACAATATATAATTATGATGAAATTGGAGATATGTTATATATGGAGGATAATATCAGAAGAAAAGATTTTGGATTGCATTTAATGCAATTCAGTGATTTACAATTAAGTGAAAAGTCAGGATTTTTTACTTTTTATTTTATGTTGTTTTTTGGTATTTTTAAGTTGTTTGACTACTTTAAAAAACAAATAAAACAACTTAATAATTATGATTTAGACCCATTAAGTTTTAAGTAGAAAAAACAAACGACCCCTTAGTCATGCTTGAGAAAGAATGGAAATAGAAAATTAGAGATATGTATTGGAGGAGAGAGAGTTTAATATGGTAAGTAATTTTTTTTTTTTTTTGAAAGTCGTAATTTTATTAACCAAAAAACGACATTACAGCAAAACGGGGACATCCCCTAAGACTACCGGAGCCGCACAATGGGGCACCTCCTCCATCCAAAAATTATCACAACCTAAAGAAATACCAAGCTTGGCAAGACAATGCGCTGCCATATTAGCTTTTCGGGGAACAAAACACACACAAAGCTGGACCAGACCCTTCACAAAGGATAAAATATCATCAATAATAGGGCCAACATCAGACATAGCACCCTTACCAGAATTGATCAAAGAAACAACCAACTAGGAATCAGTTTCGATAACACAGGGATCAATTCCAGACTCAGCTGCAAACTTCAAACCATTTAGAACAGTCTAGGCTTTCGCCATCAAAGGATCAAGGCTAACTGAAATGACCTGAGCACACGACGCAAGAACCAGCCCACAATGATCTCTAATAATCGCACCTGTACCAGTTCTGTTAGCAGCAACACTGATAGCAGCATCAGTGTTAATTTTAAACATACCCACATCAGGCGGTCTCCAAGACTGACCCATAGGCACCATCCCCCCAGAAACCTGCCCAGCAAGAACATTAACTCTCCTGAAATCAGCAAGGAACAAATCAGCCCACTGAGCCACATCGGTAACGACAATAGGAGGGGAATTATGAATCAGAGCATTCCTACGAAACTAGACTCGCCAAATAACCACACACAGCCTCTCCATCTCTACTCAGGGCAGGAGGTCCATACAAGACAACATAAAATCCAAGAAGGATAAATTCTCATTCCTCGCCAGCCCCTTCACCTTCAAAAACTCCATCCGAATCACCTTTAGAGAAGGGTAGCTCCATAGAGCATGAAAGATAGACTCATCTCTACATCGGCAAAAAGGACACCATCGCTCAACCTGCATTCCTTGAGAACACAAGATATTTCGAACCAGAAGACAGCCTTTGCAAGCCTTCCAAATATGAATATTTTTTAATATGGTAAGTAAAAATTTAGGAGAGATTGTTTAATATGTAATATTTAATCTAATGATTGAAGAGAGATAATTTATTGTTTTAGAATAGGAGTGTCAAAAGATAAAAAAGATAATATTGGAACAAAATGAAGTGTCTTTAGAATTTTTTTAAAATTTAAATTTTGAAAATGAAGTGTCAAGTGTTAAAAGAAAAAAGAAAAAAGAAAAAAGATAAAATTGGATTGTCAAAAGAAGCTTTCTCCGTATTTTCATGATTTTTTTTATTACAAAAATATCCTTAAATAAAATTACTTAATGGTACATAACTGAATAATTGAAAATCCAAATTTACTTTCTTACGCCCATAAATTGTAAATCCTAATAAGTATATAAAAATAATTTTTGGCTTTTGGAGATTGCCAAACATTATTCCTTCAATATACACACCCCAACAATGAAATAAAAATCGCACAAATGAGAACTCAGCAAAAAGATGTGATTTATTGAGGTAAACGATTTCAGCAAGAGGATTCAGAATAGCTAATAGATAAACGAGGTGCTCTGCTAATATATAGCTAATAACTTAAACTGCTGTTGATCTAATAAAAATGGTCTAACATTTAAAAGGTAATTGTTCAAAAAAAAAAAAACATTGTTGGAGTACATCTTAAAAATAAGACACATGTGAAAGGCAAAGTAATAAAATCACACAACTAAGGGGAATTGAGGTTGAGAAAATCAGTGACTTGATTTGTATGTTCGATTTAATTTCGTTATTTCTTATGATTGGTAAGCTGGGCTGGGCCAGCTGGCTGAACTCTGAGAGGTAAGAACTGTTATAATTTAATTAAAAAACTGTAAAACGGGTGTAATGAGAAAAATTTCTTGTTCAAAGTTATCAATAAAATTAAGGATAGTTTTGATATTATGAAGGGTGTAGGAAGTAAGAAATTGATTTGAACTTTTTAAATATAGGTGCGCTTGTTTGGTTGAACTTTCTACTATCTTAAAAGGTCTACAAACGTTTATCTGAGTTTTTTTAGAGTTGTTTTGTTGGGCTTTTGAGATTGTCTATTTTAAATTGAGTAGATGGTAGTAGAGTTTAAACCTCTACTAAGCAAAAGCTCATGAGGAGGTGTTCATCCAAATAGACTTTTTTTTTTTTTTTTTTTTTTTAGAAGTCTATCAATCAAACAAGTACATTTTTTTTTTTTCAAAAACTCTATTTCTAATAGATCTATTACAAGTATATTTTCTTACCAATAGAAGTTTTTCAAAAGCCCAATCAAACGAACTCGTAGTAAGCAAATGGGTGTAGCAAGAATTTTTTTGGGTGTCAATAGAGCCACCCTATAATTATAATCGGATGACTTAATGAAGTTCAAAATTTGATATCTTTATATTTTATTCCATTTGTCAGAAGAAATTTTTTTAAAAAAAAAATCTTACCATTTTATTTTATTATTTCCTTTTATCGTTTTATTAATACCTAAAAATCAACACAAACAGTTTTAAATAGGAAGCTAATGATGTGTAACTTTAATTTTCAAGATATAATTAAATTAAATTTTGAAATCTTTTCCTGAAAGAAAAAGGTTTTTTAAATCTATATTTTAGCGTTTTTTTTTTTTTCAAACTCTCAAATTCCAGTTGCTTCTAAACTTTCAATTCAATTAAACTTTATCTTCTCCATCCTTTATATTTTGTGAAATCATATATTTTTAGTTTAACACCATATATTTTTTCCTATTTGTCAAATCAACCATCTCCTTTCTCTCTTTGGTTAACCACTAGCACCTCTCAACGTAATGGAAACGGAAACTATAGATGCGCTGATTACAATTATTTTTGCGATATATGTAATTGTATTTGTTGAGTCTCTATTAATTATGTTGTTATTCGCTTGTTTGCAACCCCCAAAAGCAAAAACACCAACAAATTCTTGCGAAGAACCGACACCAAAGATACCAACAAATTCACAGCAAGAAGTTTCTGAAATCTCCGAAGAGATAAACAAGGATTGTGTTATATGTTTAGAGGACTTGAACGATATAGATGATGATTCAGTTGCCGTTCATAAATCTTTGGCCAATAGGTGGCTCAACAAATTGCGGTATATGTGTTGTTCTCCCTTGAGAATTTTTTCTAATAATTCTGATTGTAACTCGTCTCCATATTTCCAAATACCAAATCAAAGTGAAAAAACTGCTTACGAATCAACTCCATCAATCCAACCCTAATAGCAGCCGACGTCGCAAACACTCAAGTAAGCTATTCATAATTTACAATTACAATGAATTATATTAATAATATCTAATAGTTTGATATATATTTTCGTCTATGTTTCTGGTGCAGGTGAATAGCAGAACATCAAATAACATATCAAGCACATGACATGGAGCTTCTTATTTCGTTTTCTTTTCTATAATGCGATTGTCTTTTTTCTTGTGATAGTTTTAATTCGGCTATTAAAAGCCTATAACGGATATCAATTTAGAATGTCTCATGTTTCATAGCTTTAGAGATTCATCTTAATAATCTCAATTTTATCTTTTATAATTCTTTTGCTTTAGATTTTTTTATTGCATTTTTGTTGAACATATATACATCTAAATCTAGGGGGTCGTTACGGTCCTGAATTTGGGCTGAAATCTGAACCCGAATGATATGTTTTTTTTTTTCTTCCTTACATTTAAATGAATGTAAGTAATTTAACATGTATGTTCTTCCGCAAACAAAATTCAATTTCAAAAAAACAAAAAATTCATCCAAGAATATAATTTTATATGTTCTGCAAACAAAGTTCAAGTTCAATTTATTGTAAAAAAAAAAATTCAAGTTATTTTGCATGTTGTTCATGTTTCCAACATATATAATTGAGGAAATCATTTTTGTTTTTTTTATTTCCTTGGTTCATATACACAGAAAAAAAAAAAGGTTATTGATTTTTTTTTTTTAAAAAAAATAGGTTATTGAATTAAATGCACATGTCTCTATGAGAATTGATTAGGGAAAGATCTGTGATTTAGATTTTAAGTTAAAAGTCAGGATTTCTTACCTTATTTTTTAAGTTTTTTGTTTTGTTTTTTTTGTTTTTTTTTTTTATATATTTTTAAGTTGTTTGATCACTTAAAAAAACAAACAAAACAATTTAATGAGTTCAATTCAGACCCATTAAGTTTTAAGTGGAAAAAACAAACAACCCCATATGTTGGTTTCATTCAATGATTAGATTTGATTATTGAAAACATATATTAAAGGTACAACACGGTTTTCGTCATACCAGATTCTCCAATAACTTCTCCATCTCCTCCAACTTTAACCTGCGATGCAAAGACATAAGGAAATCCATGAATGAAATTGTGGATGGATAATGTATATCACATCTATATATAGTAGAACCCATGTAAATTAATATCCTCTCGAAATTAATAAAAAATCTCAATCCCGACTCAAGCCAGTGTAAAAAATTAATAAACCCCTCTATCGTAATAATTAATAATTTCCTTTTGAAACCCAATGTAAAATTTCAGTCACAACTGTCACTTAAATTAATAATTCTATAAAATTACAAAATATATTACATAATAATCAAGATCTAGAAAAGTACTTCAAGATACTAGTTTGCTCTTGTTATAAGTTATAACAAAGAATATAGAAAATAGAGAATTTTTAAGAGCCGTTAGGAATAGAATTTTTAGTTATATCATGAGATCTCTCCTGTTATATACAACCAAAAAATAAGCCTCACTATTTTTAGTGTGAGTATCCTTGGTCACCAAGTAATCACATTCCCAAAAGGAATTGGAAATTTTCTTAATAAATCTTTCCTAAACAAGGAATCTTGAAAAAAAAAAAAAAAAAAAAAAACCTTTCTTTGAAAAAGAAATCCGACTAAACAAGGAATCCTGAAAAGGAACTTTCCCTAAACAAGAAAACCGACTTCCACACATTTTCTAAGACAAAATAACACTTTACAATATAACACCCTTCAAATTAATAACCTTTCTAAATTAAAACACGAGGATGGGTCCCAAGAATATTAGTTTAGAAAGGTTCTACTATATATTATATTATAAGGAATCAAGTTCTATTTCTTAGTTTTATTTTCCAAACTTATTTCTTTTCATTTTATTCTCGATTAGTAAATACGTCATCCATGAAAAAGGCAGTGAGTTGATTACCGTTAATTGTTTGGCTAGAGGAGTTTCCTCCTCGGCTGTAAATGTCTTCTTATCTATATTTTATATATAGTGAGTGTGAGACAATCTAGTGCAGTCAATCTAATATACTAGTCCAATAATTTAATAATAATTATTAGGTTTAGGCTAAAAAAAATTGAATTTGTGACTTTTTTTTTTTTTTGTCATACTTGAATCTGTGACTTAATTTTTTGATTTTAACATATCAATCACTCATGTGTTCCTAATCCAATGGTTGAGATTATTAATAATTCAGAGTTATTAAAATTAATGGTATCCGTATGTATGATGTATCAGGTATAGGGATTTGATGGAGAAAAATCCTGCCATAATAAAGTTCAAAATTTGATATCCTTATGATTTCAACTTACCATATTTTTGCATTTCAAGTTTTCAACGATATCATGTTATAACTTCATTAACTTCAAATGTCAAAATTAGGATCAATGTTGAATTTGGGAAAAAAAAAAAAAAAAAACCTAATTAAAAGAATGCAATAAAACAATATGTTGATGTCGATTTATGGGAAATCTAGTTAGCAGTAACACGTACGTAATCTTGAAATGCGATCAGGTAGTCTATGAGTGTAGAAATAGATGATGCATGAGTGCAGAAATAGAAATGACATAAGTATTTTTAGATGGAAATCCTTAACACAAGGAAAAACCACGGTCACTGTAAATGACAGAGAAAATATTCTTCGCTATTACAAGCAGTGTTGCATAAGGCGCAAGGTGCTAGTCAGGCGGCGACCCCCCGTCTAGCACCTAGCCCACCTAGTCAGGGATTAATTGGGGACTAGGCGGCTGGCAGGAAGTCGACCGGTGACAAGCTGGCGGCCGGTCAGAATCTTTTTAATATTTTTTTTGTTGTAATTGAGTATAAATGTTCATACTATTTCATATATTGAACCTTAAATTGAAAATGAAATTCCAAAAAACTCAATATTGAGAATTAAAATCCAAAAACAACTAAACAAATTATAACAAACTCAATCAAATTCCAAAAATTCAATAAATAAAAAAGACAACCTAGTCGGTCAACGGTGATCGGTCATTGGCTTTGACCGACTAGGCAGATTAGGCGGCAAACCGTCTAGTTGAGGCAGCGGGCTGCCGATTAGGGACTAGGCGGCACCTAGTCGAGGACTTTTGCAACACTGATTACAAGTGATGAATTGCTTGAATAGTGGCTATTCTACCTCTCCTATTTTGCTTTGATACATGTATTTATAGAAGGGTTAGAGTGTTTCCCTAACCCTTGTTGTGCAAGCAGGAGATATTATTGGACGAGATCCTAGGGGAATCATATCTCGGCGAGATCCTTGACAAATCGAATCATGGGCACTTATAGTGCTATGATCTTCATTCTTTGCGAGGGTCGTTCTCTAGATCTTCGTATTTATTACGGGATTTGTCAACTATTGTATTGTAAGCATTGACTTGATCAATATGAGGTCAGGCTTTATGGAGAATATGTCAAAATCTTGCTTCATTAATAATGTTTCGTTGTTCACCGTGGGGCGAGTTCAGGCCAACTCGCCCCCTTTTGGTTATATATTATCTGGCGAACTGCTACTTTAAGCGGGCGAGCTGCTTCCATCCTTCTATTATCACATGTGGTCCATCGAGCTGACATAGATGTTTGGTCTCTTGAATCTCAAGTCTCGTGCAGACATGTGGAATCGAGTAAAATCGACCCAAACAAAATATAAATCTTCTACTATATGAACCACACATGCATCAATTTGTGTAAATATAAATTCCTTTTTGAAAAAATAATAATTAAAAATCTCAAATATGATTTCCTTTCAATGAATCTAACATAGCGCGCACATATATATATATATATATATATGTTTTCTTTCCAAGATCCTTATAGGCTAGTACTACTCACGATCCCACTCTTTATTTCAGGAAAAAAAAAAAAAATGTTTCCTTATTAATATCGTATTAAAATCCAAAACAAATTGTTTAAAAAAAAAAAAAAAAAAAACAGAAAATAGAATCCATAAAGTAAAAAGATTTTGTTATTAATATCGTATTAAAACATAATAGCGGTGGTTTTTCAAACTCTCAAATCTCCCATTCATCCGAAACTTCCACTCCAGTTCAACCTTATCCTCAAGATCCAACTCTGCTTAGAATCTCTGAAAGTCCGAAACCATATATGATATATACATGTATAGAGTACTCTCTTGTCTTCATCATGGTCTTGCCGGAGACAAGTACTAGTAATTTTTTTTATTGGATAAGGTACTGGGTGATAAGAATATTATGCTGCTGCTGCACAAACCAAGAACAAATTGGCAGTCCAAGGAAAACCATTGTAGGAAACTCTGTTGTCTACAATAGCCATGAAAGAATCAGCCAAGAGTACAGCGATTGTGTTATATGTGTGGAGGATTTCAAGGATGGAGACAGGTGTGGAATTCTTTATAAGTGCAAACATGTCTACCATATAGATTGCATCAATAAGTGGCTGACCAAGAGCAAGCACTGTCCACTTTGCCGTTGTTATGTTATTGACAATAGTAATACGCCTTCAAAAAAAGAGAATTAGCTAGGCTTATTCTCGATTAATGCATGCTTATTATTATTATTGTTATTATTTTGAAATATTACAATATGATACAAATTAAATACAATTCTTTTTTGTTTATTAATTTTATTTTTATATATATATTGACAATATTGTAATTTTTTTATATAGTTATTGTAATTTTCTTGCTAACAATTTATTGTTTTGTCTCTATTAATCTATAGCTGATTTTTTTAGTAGAGTGCAATAATGAAATGGTAACCTAAAAATACAGAGCTGCATACAGCGCTGCATTTGTATTACAGAGCTGCATCACCTTCGTATTAAGAGAACTATATATGTGTATTACAGCGCTGCATACATTTCCTCTTCCTTCACTCTTTATAACATACAAGAAAATCTATCTTTATTGAACATGACAAGAACAGATGGTTTTAAAATCAACAAAATCTATCTTTATTGAACATGACAAGAACAGAAGGTTTTAAAATCAACGCACATCCACCACCTTTTTTTTTTTTTTTGTTTGCATCAGAAGGTGCTTCATATGATCTATTGAACCCTTAAGATAATTCATCAGCTGCAAAAGCCAAAGCTCCAAGAACTGTCCAAATGCACCATGGTGTGTGTTGATGTAAGGCCTTAGTTGCCAGTGGGAAAGGAACCTCCCAATACATCATTTTTGTATCTGAGCAGTAGTAACCAGAATTCCGATGAAAGAACTTTCCTCTAATAAATAGTCTTATTACTATATAAGGTTTAGTTACTGACATTTTCGCCTACAAACACCAGATTTGGTGGAGCGAAGATATAAAGCAAATCAAATCAACTGCTATATAACCCAAAAATATATTACATCGGGCTCATATTCAGATATTATATATATATATAGAGAGAGAGAGAGAGGGGGGGGGGGGGCGCGGGGGGGGCGGGGTGAGACAGAAACAGTTCGTGCTCAAACATAAGGATAAATCTTTAAAAAAGAGCAGATTACATTTTAATCTAGATCTTAATCACCCGAAAAATATTCTAATTAATAATTGCAAGGTCTTATAATGAAAAAAGAATCGCATACAAATGAGAACAAATATAAGCACAGCAATAATCAACAAACTCACCTGTAAATAAGCATTTCGGGGGACTGGAGGAGGAGGGGGGAGTCTAAATAGCATCCTCAGGGCTGCATTTATTGCTCCTTTCTTAACTCCAGATGAATCCATTTCAACCTCCTCAAACTTCTCGACTTCAATTTCAACTTCTTGTTCAATCACTTGAGCAGAAATAACAGTTGATGGCAAGAGAGACCCCGATCCCAAAACCTTTGACTGCACATTTGATTATGCTAAACTTTACATTTTCTTTCCTACCTTAAAAACAAATATTAAACGTGAAAAATTCACTTAATATCATTCTTCTTTCAGCAACTTTTTCTCTCATATTTATACAAAATTTAACATTTTAAATTGGAAATAAGCTTGCGTCAATGATTTATAAAAGTCAATACCAAGAAACCTACGGAAACTTTTCACGTGTGTCATGCTTTACATAACATTTGATGTATGGTCTACGTCCTGACAAAAGAAAGTGATAAATAATGGAACATAAAGATTCACCTTATCTGCAGAGGAGAAGCCAGCAGAGACATTCTTTCCTCCCTTTGGTACTCCATTGTTTGCAGCCTCAACTTCTGTATCAACATTTGATTGAGCAGGCTGCACATTCCACCAAGAAGGCTTCTTCTCAAATTGTCTAGATTCAGCCTGATGTATTCCACCTCGTGCTACGTTTGCTAGACCCCAGATATGTCAATATAAACAAAAATAAATAAAAAATTATATATGAAATTACATGACAGAAAAATTAGGGATCATGGACATATTTTGAATCAAATAAATTAAATGGGAAAGACATTTAGCAACTAGGAGCTGCTGGAAACGAAGCCCTAGGTCTAAAAGAACTTAAAATGGGCAACATATATAGAAGAAAGGAAGAGAGGAACAGTCAGAGGACATTGACAGAAACATTAGTGATCGTGGACATATTTTGAATCAAAATAAACTGCATGGGAAAAAAAATTTCGAGTAGGAGCTGGCTGCTGGACAGAGAGGCATTTGGTCTAAAAGCCATTGGGACTTTGAAAGGGCAATGTATTACGTACATAGAAGGTGAAGAGGAAGACGAGGAACAATCAGTGAGTCAGAGGACTAGTGA
This sequence comes from Acer campestre, assembly GCA_954870605.1. NCBI lineage: Eukaryota > Viridiplantae > Streptophyta > Magnoliopsida > Sapindales > Sapindaceae > Acer > Acer campestre. Next base: position 4,006,664 of record OX940803.1, on the reverse strand, counting down.
AATAAATATGACCAATTGGATGATCTCTCAAAAGGCAAAATACCACCAAATGAAGGATAGCATGGAAAGTCATAGGCCCCACTAATTCAACTAGTAGTTACAGACTCACAAATAACAAATATTAAGAAATTTGTGTTCCTTACACTGGATGACTCCCATGAAGCCACCAATGGAATGAGCTCTTATGGTTTTAGGTTCTTGGATAATGCAAGAAATACACATCCACTTAAGAAGGCTATTATCTGGGAGAAAATGATGCCTGATGTGCCAGAAACTCATGCATGGGAGAGCAATAGTAGATACACATATATGATATATCAATTATGTCTAACAATATACAGAATCCTACAAGGACTAATCACGGAGATTTTTATCTAGCACTCTTGATTTTCTATATTAACAGTAACATGTCTAATATTTAAAACATTCTGACGGACCTGACCCCCCTTAATTCATGAAATTTTAAGACAATGAAAAGCCTACTGGAAATAAATGCTTCAGATTCTAAACATTTCACAGAAATAAATGTTAGAAAAAGGTGTCCAGAGAAGTACCTTCTGGTATGGTTACATCAGTAGAATCCCGACCAGCATGCAACTTTTTCTTGTTTGGAGAAGATATAGTCTGCATCTCAGTCTGTGGGCCAAGTAAATGGTAATTAGTTGTCTCTCCGTCACTAACAATATTGACACTCAAATTCTCTACATTGCCAGTAGCTCCAGAAGCATATGAGCCAAGATGATATCCTAACTTCTGAAGTGGAGCTTGTGACCTACAAATTTAGATATGATAAAGCAAATGTAAATACTATGTATTCAAATAACACATCATCAGAATAGAAAATTACACAGCTTTAAGTGACTCAAAGCAAATTATAACTTGCCTCTTAAGATCATCTTGTATCCACGAGCAACGATTATGTGTTTTGACAGACTTCTTGATTTTCGAAGCTATGGTGAATATTCAATAGTTGAGTAAATTTGGTGAGAAAGAAGGATCATTCATTCACAAGAAATTGTCCATTCAAAAACATAATATATTATAGACAAAGAGGAGAGCAAATGAGTGGCCATCTAATTCAAAGTATCCGAAGACGTTAGTTTGAATTGGGGGAGTGATAGATTAATCTTGTATATTATTAGACTTTTGTTCATATCACACTGCCTAGGAGAGAGATACGCACACTTGATAAAAAGTTTTTTGGTTCAGTTAACCATGATTTTAGGTTTGTAGATAGCATGCTCACTTTGCATCTCGTTTTCTCTCTAATGAAATTTTTCTATGACAACTCAAAAAAGAAAAAAAAAATGTAAAATGTATAGTCATGATTACCTATTACCGTCTTCTTTCTCCTTGTGTAATTGAGTCTCAAGTTCATCGATCCTAGAAGTAAGAATATCTGCTTCTTGAACCTTTTCTTCCACACAAATCTTTAAATATATATATATATATATATCAAGCACTGCATAATGTGCCTTATATTCATGCAAATGATGCAGGAAAACAAAATAGTCATCATCATGGTAACATGAAATGATGGACACAAACAACATCACATTAACATTAACATGCCGTTTCTTCCTGCGTTTTCTGTCGCTGTAATAGAGAATGCAATGGCTTTTTAATTATAATTGGCATCATACAGTAATGATAAGAGAACAAACACGAAATGATATTTTATACTATTATACCATATGCAGAGCAGGAAAAAAAAAAAAAAAAAAAAAAAAAAAGATTAACTGAATATTGTGGAATGATATATCTTCCAGAAATAATTAATATTTGATCCTTCAATATGTCTTAGCTGTTTTACAGATGCATAAAAGGAGAAAACTTTCACCATGAAAAATACCATAATCGCCTCTAAGAATAACCAACCAGCATAATCAATTCTGATGAAAAACAATACTAACCCTGTCAGTTAATATTTCATTTGATAACGAAACAGACACACCGCTGATGTAATACAACAAATGTTTTAACAAGACACATTTTATCATGCTAGCTAAACTAATAACTATCTCCTCATATATGGGTCCTTATGAGCTGGAACTTGTACGAATTGATTAAAAGTAAAATATCATCATATACCACTCTGAAATGGCATCCAGACCCATAAGAAGATCGAAACAATGGAAATTAACTTGAAAAAACACATAGAAACAAGACAAGTAGCACAACAAAAGAAACATATAACTCGGAGAGCAATTAATCATTAACAAGTTAGGTATTTCTATGACTAAAACCAAATAATGTACAAATGTTTCAACTACATGTATTTTATTGGCAATATATATAGTAGAACCCATGCTAGATATGAATTCAGATTGATGATATATGTATGTTCAGATGTTCTTATTCTTTAAAATTGAAAAAATTGAAAATAATATAATGTCGGTGGACGAAGAACAAATTGAGAAAAGATCTATGAATATAGGAGCTGATAAGTTACCGTTATAGGACCCAAAAGATCGGCGAAGCTCAGAATCTCCATGATCAAACGAGCAAGTCTGGCGCGAACAGCGTCCTTTTTGATAGAGTACGCATAGCTTACATGATGTTTTTCTATGAAGATAAAGAAAACAATCGATTCGCGTTACAGTATCTGAAGAAAAATGTTAGAGATGGTTTGTTTGGTTACTGAGAAAAAATGAACTCTACTTGAACTGAGCCATAGCCGCTGAGACCTATGACCCGGCTCCAAATTTAAATTCAACCCGAAAGACCAACAGTTTACAATTTAAATTCAACCCGAAAGACCAACAGTTTACAATTTAAATTCAACCCATGACCCGGATTTTTTTTATAATATTTTTTAGTTATATTTGTATTTATAAAACGTTTTGGGATTAGTTTAGAAATTAGAATTCTTTTTTGTGTTTGATGGGTGTTCTTTAAAGTCGACAGTTTACTGTAATCGTTGACTGTAATTAAGGGTATTCTTGGCAAGTTTTTGTCTTATTACCAAACACATTGCAAATTTGTGTATTTTTTTTTATTTTATTTTTTTTGAGTAAAGCTAAACATTCTATTTATGTATCTCTCGTTTGATACACTATCTATATATATACACTTATAATCAGGGGTGGACCGACGTTGCCGCACCTCAAATTTTTTTAAAAAGAAAATTATTATGCTATATAATATATATAATAATTAACTCACATTAAACAAGATAACCTAATAGCACAGCGGTAGAATGCTTTTTATTTTTATTGATGATAAGGGTTCAAATTCTAACAATTACCTTGATTTTAATAATTTTTTATATCTTTTTTATTTTATCATCTTTTCTAATTCCTTTATCAAATTTTCATTTTCTTCTAAAATAAAAAATAATTTACGTTCTCTTTTCCGTCATCATCAACATCTTAACTACCCACGATTTATGGTTATTTAATTTGATTTGATTTTATATTAAATAATCTATTATTATTATGAACTTTTATTATTTCTAGTAGTTTTAGTTTGACATATTTGACGCATCACATCAATAAACTATAAAATCTTAAACTTTAATTTATTGTATTAAAATAGTTCATCTATTATTGTGATCATTTTATTTTATCCTTAGTATTTTTCTTTATTTTATAACTTTAATTTATTTAGAATTAATAAATCAATAATTTACTAATAATTAGAAGAATAACAAATTCAAAAATATGTCTAGTAATATTTATTAATCAATTATTTTTGCATAAATTTAAACTAAATTCATTATAATTAAATACATAACAAAATTTCTAATTATAAAATTAAATTGTAATTTATGTTGTTTTTCTTGTTATTATTTATTTATTAATATTATGTTTCTTGTTTTTATTTCTTTTTAAATATAAGATTATTTACTTTATTTTGAGCAAGTGTTTTATTTGGTTTATTTTATACTCTAAACTTCGTTATATCATTGATTTTTTTTAATATATATATAAAAAAATAAAAAATAAAAAAATAAAAACTCATTTTACTATGACCTCAGTTTTTCAGTATTTTTTATTTATATATAATTGTTATTTTGTTGATGTGTCCCACCTGGTTAAAATTCATGAGTCCGCAATTGCTTATAATAAAATTTACTTATCCTGTAAAGGTTTTGGGACATGATTAGGGTTGCACATTTTCCCCCGGATCCCCGTTTCCCTGCTTCCCCATCCCCATTTGGGGGTAAATTTTTAGAAAAAATGGGGAAATGGGGAGGGATGGGGATGGGGATGGGGGGTACCTCCCCCCATCCCCATTTCCCCATTTCTTCCACAATATTATAAAAATAATTATATATATATATTATGTATATTTTGTAATGTATTTTCTTTCACATTATTTTGTAATATATATATATATAACATTATTTTGTAGTGTATTTTCTTTTGCATTTGTAATGGAATGTTTTTTTTATTTTTTAGTTTAATTTGTAATTTTCAGTCAAATGGGGAAATGGGGGAATGGGGTAAACGGGGAAACGGGAAAAATGGAGAAATTGGGATGGTGATGGGGGGACCCATATCCATCCCCATTTCTCCAATGTGCATCCCTAGACATGATGAAATGGGTTTTTGACACGTACATTCTGATTTTTTATTTTATAGATTGAAACTAATGAAAAACAAAATGTAATCCATTGGTTGGCAGCCGAGGACGAAGAGGCCGGCCACCACTCTGTTGAACCTGAAAAACCTCTGGTACTTTATGACGCATCCTGTAAACGTTTTTAATTTGTTATTTTTCCAAATGAGAAAACGAAAATGAAAACAATATTTTTTGTTTCAATTTTGAAATCCGAAAACGTCTGATAGCATATGCTGAAAGATGTATACTGAAAATGAAAACGTGTCCGGTAAATTAACTGAAAAAAATAAAAATTTGACAATAATTCATCCCAAATAATTATCATTTATTTCACATTATAACCTAAAAATGTTATAATGAAGACAAAGAAAACAATTGATTCACGTCACAGTATATGAAGAAAAATGTTAGTGACGGTTTGTTTGGTTACTTCAAAAAAAAAAAAAAAAAAAAAAAGCTAGACCCGCTGGGACCCATGACCCTGGTCCAAAATTTCAAATAAGTGCATTTAAAATTTACCTGGATTAGCACTAATTATGTACGAGGTCTTACACATTTTTTTGTATAGAATTTCAAATATACACTTTTATTAATTGAAAAAAATTTCAATTAACACTAGTGTATTGATTCTATTGAAATTCCACATACAAAACGTATAAAATTTTCATGCCAAATAAATTATATATATATACACATTAAAATACATACTAACTTCTTATATTGAAAATTATTTAAGGGTCATTTTAACCTCTCTAGCTTAAATTGTAACCTTATGATATTTGCAGTGCGCCGGTTGGATGACTTTGGCTATAGAATCTGTTTTGGTGGTACAGCTTTGTCTATCTTCAGATGTACTGCAAGCAGCTGCATGGCTACCTGTACGTTACATATATCCTCTCTTGCTAATCAGTAAGGGCAAATTACATTACACCCCTTGAGGTTTGGACAAGATACACTCACATTGAAAACTTTTGGTATTACACATTAACACCCCCAAGACTTAAGTTTGAAAAAGTTTAACTTTGTATATTGCCAAAAATGTCCCTTCAAAGTTTGACTTTGGTATTATACCAACTATTAAGGACTTAGGGGTATTTTTAGCAATCTTTAAAGTAAAACTTTTTCAAACTTAAGTTTTGGGGGTGTTAGTGTATAATATCAAAATTTTTCCATGTGAGTGTATCTTACCCAAACCTCAAGGACTGCAGTGTAATTTGCCCAGTCAGTAAATCAATCAATTTTTACTGTGCGTGACACACAATTTCAACCTAGGAATTTTTACTGTGCGTGACACACAATTTCAACTTTCGAAATGAGTTCATGGATTAATCATGGATTAATTAGCTTCTTATCCATGATTGCCCTTACTATGAATTTAACTTGTTATATTAAATAACAGTGTTCATGAATACATTGCCTGTTTTTCTGTTTTTTGCTCTGCTGTTGTTTCTTGTTGTTTGCTGGTGTTTCTTGTTTTGGGTCCTTTGGGTTTGGGGCTTGGGTGTGTGTTGGCGTTGGGCTCTGCCCTGTTGTTGTTTGCTCTTGCCTGTGGCTTCAATAATACTGCTGTTCAAAAAAAATGAATACATTGACTGAACTATAAAATTAATATGCTATCATGATTAATTGATTATTACTACAAAGAAGTTCAACCAGTTTATTGGACCAACAAGCCTTCTTTTTTCAAAACTTGAATAGCTAAGTGTCATCAAGCTTAATAATCAGATGTTAAAAAACTACTCATTAAGTCAATGTCTCACCCTTTGAAAGCATTATATATAAAGGATGATGGTAAGTTTTAATGGTAGAATTTTCCATAAGCACACTTGCTAGCTATAATTAATTGATTATGCAAATATAATCTTTTTTATGCATATTTTGAAATCCTTTACTTATATATTGAAGTCTTATTAAGTTTTACATCCTCTTAATTTGTATTGTAGGCGGTTTTCTATGCGGTTTGTGCGATCCTATTGATCATCCCTGTTGATTGTTTTTATCTGTCATCCCGTGATTACTTCTTCGAAACAATTAATGAGACGATTCATCGGATGATACATCCAAGTGATGTAAGTTTGTAGTAAAACAATGATACATAATTCTATTTCTTTTCCTTACCATCAATATATATTGTACATAACTTTAATTGTTCAAATGATCAAATTAATAGTGACGGTCTATCCATAAATTATCTTAATTCAAATATATCATTTTAACATTAATTATATATATTTAATGTGATACAGGCATTATCAGTGTCCCAAGTCTTCTTAACAGACCTGTGGGTCTCTACGACAAAGGTTAGTGATCCGCTGTCTATTATCTTAATATACTTCTTCAGTTCACATGTATTTGGTCCAATTAAGCATTATCAAATTTTGTAAACTAATCTAAGGCTTTTGTATTTGCAGGTTTTTTCTGATCTGGTATGCTTGGTATATCGGATTATTGGTCAAATGGTAAATCTCCACAAGCCAATTAACGTTATGAGTATAATATTTAAAACTTTTAATTTTATCAATAATTTTTAAATTTTAAATTTATGTAGGGTGCATCATCTGATATGGATATCGGTCATATTTGTTATGGATCACCATATCCTATTTGCAGCAGTAGCTCTATACTGGTTCCTATCATCCAAATTTTACCCTACATTCTCCGATGTGTTCAATGCTTCCAACAATTCTGGCGAACTGGAACATGGACCAACTGTTTGAACGGTTAGATCTCATGTTTTTATTTTTTGATTTAGATATCTGGTTTATTATTTGGATTAAATGCAGTTTATAATTGTTAATTTTTTCCAACTTTTGTCACCCAAAAATGTGATTTACAAGCCCAATTTATAAATAGGCCCATTATTAAAATTTGAAATTTTAACCATTACTATAAGAACCCGATTTAATACCAAAAGTAACCTTATTAAATGAAAATTGTCTTTTATTTACTTAAAATTATTTGTAAATCCATAAGATTATTAATACACCCCAATTTCATGCTAAAATTAGGTTTTCGATGTTATAAAACTGTTGTGATTGTGAAATCATTGATTGCTTTTTTATTTCAAGTGTAAGAAAGTTGAATGTTTATAGGATCTTTGTTTGGGCTTGTTGCTTGGTCTCGCTTGTTTTGTAGGCTTTGGTCGTGTTGATTTTGTTGAATAAATTGCCATTAAAAAAAATAAAGAAGTGTAAGAAAGTTGGAAATTGCTTTGTTTTTTCCTAGAGTGGTATAAGCAGCTTTTGCAATGAAATATTGTTTTAATTAGGAAATCACTTTTAGTTGAGAGTGTCGTTCAATTTTTTTACAAGATTAGAGAAAGAATCAAACAAGTGTTGTGTTATGGACTTCAATGATAGTAGGTCACCAATGGTATGGATAAAAGCTTAATCTATTTGCATATAGCCAGTACATTGAATTGTCTTGCTTGTGCTTGTAATGGAATATCGGAAAATGAAATGCGATGGATTTGGTTTGTGTATAATATTCTCATGAATTTTGTATTTTAATCTTCATTCATTCCATTATTTTAATTCAAAAGAGTGGAAAAAAATTAATACGAATAGGAATATAATTAGGGTTTAACATATAATGGGTGCTAATTTTTAATTAGATTATTTTGTACTTAATTATTGGTCATTTTGTGGAGGGATACATTTGTAATATTTTTTAAAATAAAATATGGGTTAGTAAATCATATTTTTTTGGAGGGCAATGTTGGCACCCTTTATTACGATTCTAAATTTATGAATGCTTATTTATTAATAAATTGTGTGGGATCCCGCAATTGGTAATTTCTAATTTATTTGTTTATGATTTCAGGTTTGAAATTTATCTCTGCCATACCAGTCGTTTTTCTTCCGTTTCTTAGAAACCATTTTCCAGATGGCATGTTTATTTGGATCTTCTTATGTGTTTTCAACTCGGTATGGATGATCTACTGGGATTTGGTTGAAGATTGGGGTTTCAGGTACTTGAAAAATTGTTTTTCATATACAGTAAGTTGTCCAGTTGTTTTTGGTCTTAAATTGGTCTCAATACCTGATCAAATCTTCTATCTTCTACCAGGTTTTTGACTGAGGGTTTCAGTTTCAATCGACCAGATTTGCATATGTTTGGGAAAAAATGGGTATGAATATATAATTTCCTTTTTCTGGATTAAAAAATATATTGAAAATTGCGTATTAGGACATTTTTATACATTACTTTATTTATACATGACTACGCAGCTTACCTGCTCGGTGATGGCTTTTGATATCACTCTTCGGTTTTCATGGACTTATTACAAATTGATCCCTATACATTGGCAAGAGAACCATCCATATCGGTACTCGTCTATTGTTTTTAGTGTTACGGCACTTGAAATATTCCGCCGATTTCTATGGACCTTGTACCGTATGAAAAACCAAAGTGATGGTCCGGATGGAGCTAATGTCGCTGAAAATGCAGGTATTCACAATTTATAATTTTTTAAGTAAATATTAAAGAATGTTAAATCTATCTAGTAATAATTTATAATTACATGAATTATTATTATTATTATTATATATATGCTAATAAATATCTTTTTTTTAACTCAGCTGAACCTGAACCTAGGGATATTGGAGATGTCCCCGTAGTGTGACACGACATTTACACAAGAACCATGTAAGTATTTACACAAGACGGTCTAAATTATAAATTTGTGATCCATTTATATATAGTTTATATTTTTGAATATTTATACTGACAAATTTACCTTTTGATCCCAAGGAGCTTGCAACAAACAACACAACCTCAACACGCAGTGATCATCTTGGAACTTAGTGTCGGTCATTATTGATCATCTTTTGGAAATTGGATTATGACTATTGCCTATTAGTTTAATTTGTTGTTAATTAGTTTAATCTTTTAATTAAGTTGGATGTTAGTGACTTTCTATTTCTATTTTGATGTTAGTGGTTAGTGACCGTTTAACTTTGATGTTAGCTGTTTTTCATTTAATATTACCTTGCTGCCGTAATTTACTTTGAATTATCCTTGTATGTTGATCCGATTTTCATGTTAGATATTCTTGCATATACTTCATTTTTTTTTTTTTTTTTTTTTTTTGGGTTTTATTCTACAAATAATTTAACAAGGCCCCAATAGCACCGCACATTAAAATATTAATAATTGAATGAAATTAAATTTTATGTACGTATATTGTTATAGTATTTTGTGAAATAAAAATTTTGATCTATTATTAGAAGTTTAGAAGCATTAGAAAGTTTTTTTTTTTTTTTTACTAAAACTATTGAAAAAAAGTATTTGTACTACTATATATAAATAAGAAAAAAAAAAAAGTATTTTATTGTGATTAAATTTAAATATATCTGATTATATTTTTTTATTGGCGTACTATCAATAACATAAACGGATAATGCTTGGGTACTGATTGGTCAATACCCAAAGTGCTGACCACACCACTCATTGCTTGCCACGTAACCCAAGGCAAGGAGAAAAATAGAAAAAGCAAAAGAGTTTTGCCACATGACAGCACCTCATTAGGTGGTTTGGTGTGGTCAGTATGACTTGAGTACTGATTGGTCAGTACCCAAGCAATTTCCAACATAAGCGACAAAATGGACAATGGCAAACCATTACCAATAACATGACAATATTTACCTTTTTTTTAATCTACTTTAAATTATTTTGCCCAAAGGATACTTTTAGTATATAAAAGTGTAAACGAAAATAAATGTGTATAAATGGGTTTTTTTTTTTTTTTTTTTTTTTTTGTGTGTGAATAAATGAACCATTAAAATATGAAAGGCAGATTTTATTAAGAAAAAAGTATAAAAAAATTGATAAGATTACAAAAATACATTAAAAAAAGGAACAACGTTAGACATTCCACTTTAAATCCCAACTTTTCATCCCAACCCACATGGCTGATGATGTGTCAAACGGTGGGTGAATACATGTAGTAAGTGAGATAAATCATCATTAATGTATATCTACTGACCATTTGACACTTCAAGTGACACATTGATTATGATGAAACGTTGGGATTTTAGGTAGAATGTGTAGTATTATTGTAAAAAAAAAAATTTTTAAAAAATCTAAAACAAAAGAATTATTAAAGATAAAATTGAGAATATTATGATGAATATCTAAAGCTATATAACAAGAGACATTCTACAATCTAAGTATTTTTTTAACAAGAGAATATTATGATGAATATTAATGTTTTTTTTTTTTTTAACAATTAGAAGAATAAAATTACCATGACCATAATCATTTTATTATTAACAATTAACAAATGCAATGATCTCAATTACTGCATAATGGCTCTCCCAATGTAATTAGGCCATTGATCTCATATCTTTAAGGGATAATAGTAATAATCCCATTTTATTGTCTCCTTATCCATAGTTCAGTAATCTTACTATTGGGGATGATCCTCTATAAACCGATGAACGCGGAATTGTCGTGCCTAATATACGCCCATAACTCATAGCAAATAATAACGTCAATATGTAGAAAAAATAACATCTCAAACACGACCGATCAATTTCTAAAATATATGAAATATGACTAACAAAAATATGATGAGAGAGAGTGTTAGAGAGAGAGTGAGAGATCCCAGGGCTTCAAGGCGTGAGTTTTTTCAGAAAGGGAGAGCAGGATTCCATTTTAATGACACAGGTAAGGATGGAGGTCATCGTTATGGGAAGAGTAAGGATTTCAGGAAGGATTTGGTATCCATTTTTGTGGACAACTTAAATCCGGAGGTGGATACTAGGGGTTTATGGGGGATCTTCAAACCATTTGGTAGAGTGAGGGACGTATATCTCTCTCCAAAAAAGAGTTCTCGTTGCAGTTGCTATGCCTTCATTAGATTTGAGACCAGTGAGGAAGCATCCAAAGTAGCGAGAAAGGTGAACGGCATGCACATTTATAGTTGGCCTATTTCAGCTAAAGTGGCTTCTACTGAATGGGTCAATAGAAGGAATAGATCGGGCAGTCCTCTTAGTAGAATGGGGAAGGGAGGAAAAGGGTTTAAAGCTGACGATAGGTATGGTATGGGAGAACCTCAGCAGGGTTTTAGTACTGATTTTTCATCCGGTAGTAGTGATAGTAAATCCTTCGCGGAAGTGGTGGGTAGTCAGGTACCCAAAGACTATGTTGAAGATAACGTGAAGAATGAGGAGATGCAAACTATGTTCTGGAATGACCGGAATAACGAGGATGTTTGGCTATCGAGATGTGCTGTGGGAATTCTGAAGGATTTTGGTGATGTCTCTAGTGTTGCTAAAAGCCTGGTTATGAGGGATTTCTCTTTCAAGTCATCCTACTTGGGTGATAAACTTGTTCTATGGACTTTTGAATCCGAGCTGGAGAGAGATGGGTTCATTAGGAATAAGTTCTTCTGGGAGGATAAATTTTCGGCCATGGTGAGAGGATCAAGTCAGTTTTCTTTGTCCACTAGACTGGCTTGGATTAGATGTGCCGGAGTTCCTCTTCGCTTCTGGAATTCCGATTTCTATAAAAAGCTGGGAAGGATGGTTGGTGAAACTTTGCTTATTGAAGAGGATACTGTTCTTAAGAAGAGGCTGGATAAGGGGCGCATTTTAGTCCTCCTGCCTAGCTTTAAAGAATGTCCAAAATCAATCAAGGTAAAAGTGAATGGCAGTTTCTTCTTTGTCAATCTAACGGAGGAACCAGGCCCGGTGGAGCACTCATGGACGATGAACACTTTGGGTCTAGGTGGTTCGGAGTTTTTTTCAAAAATGAGTAGCTGTCCCGAGTTGGTAAAACCTGCTGCAGATGGGAAGGATGGTGTCAGTTTCCAAGGAAGGAAGGAAAAGGTGAAGTATAAGTCAGACAGAAAGTCAGCTGACAGGACTTTCACCAACTTAAAACCGGGAGGTATTTGTGGTCCAGTAATGAGCCACAATGCCAACTCTTCTCACTTTGAGTGTCCGAAGCAGTATGGTGCAGTGGGTGTCAGAGCAAGTGGAGGTAAGGAAAAAGGCAAGGCTGTTTGGGTTAAGTCTGCAAAAGCTAGACCAGCTATTACGTGTGGCAATACCAAACTCATCCTAGACAAGACTAGGGAGGACAAGGGGAGTGAGAGTGATGAGGTGTCAAGCTCATCATCTTCTGGTTTCTTTTTCAAAGACGGATCACTTTTGAAAAATAAAATGTTCAAAGGGGAATGTTCTCTTAAGAAGCATGTCAGTGGGCCTAACTTAAAGGCCCAAGTTATAGGTGGACCCATTTCTAGCAGGGAGGAACGGAATGAAGAGGTTAGTATCCTGAGGAGGCCCAATCTTTTGGAAGGCCCTCATCCTTTTCTTGACAGCAATAATAAAGGGATGTTAGACAGTGAAGGAGGTGAGATAAGAAGCCTAACAGAGGAAGAGAGAAATCTTTCAGGCATTGAGCTTGGTGTGTATTTACAAACGGAACACTCAGTTGAGGATATGGCTACCAGAAGTGATCACAGAACCAGGAAGTACAATAGTTATGAGGCGGGTTTTGAGAGGAAAGAGAAGAGGAGGTGGAATTTAGAGGAAGAAATTGCGAAAGTTATCGAATTAGGGGTGGCTAAGGGGGTTAATTTCAAATCGGGAGGGTCTTTAAGCCTTGGTGATGACCAGTGGAATTTTGAGGAGGGAGTTGCTAAGGTCATTCAGACAGGGATAGACTTGGGTTTTGATTTTAATGGCAACGAAACAGAGGTGGCTGAGGAGATTTCAAGAAGAGAGGAGGAGGATGTAAGGAGATACAGGAAAGACAAAAACCAGTAATTTTTGTTCCGGTTGGGGGCTTCTTTCCTTTTTTAATGTTAGCTTTCTCCTGGAATGTTAGGGGGTTGGGGAAGTTGGAGAAGAGGAGGCTTGTCAACAGAGTTGTTTCTGGTGTTCAACCGACAATTTGTTTTTTTCAAGAAACTAAATTGGGGAGTCTTGATAGTAGAATTTTGCGCTCCCTGGGTGGTCCTTCTCTTTCGAAAGGTGTTGGAGTCGATGCTGTTGGTGCTTCAGGGGGGTTGATTTCTCTTTGGGATGAGGATTTGTTTAAAGTAAGCGACTGCATATCTTCTGATCGGTGTATTATCTTAGTGGGGGAGCTGGTTAAGTTTAGGAAGTTGGTGGTTTTTTGCAATGTCTATGCGCCGAACGTTGATAGTGATAGGCAGCAGCTGTGGGATTTTATTGTTGATTGTAAGCTTTCCTTCCCAGTCCCCTGGTGTATAGGAGGGGACTTCAATACCATTTTGGATCCTTCAGAACGGTTGGGTGGGGAGTGTAATAGGAGTTCTATGAAGTTTTTCAGGGAGTTTACTTTCAAAGCCATGGTTATTGACATTCCTTTGCAAGGTATGAAGTACACTTGGTCTAATTTCAGAGACAAGGCTTCCTGGGCCCGCCTTGATCGGTTTTTGGTTTCGCCTATTTTTTTGACTTGGTTTCCGGATGTTGTGCAAAGAGGGCTTCCAAGAAGTCTTTCGGATCACAATGCCATTACCCTTGGCGATCCTCGCCAGGATTGGGGTCCTCGTCCTTTCCGCTTCTTCAATAATTGGCTTGAGGACAAGCATATGATGCAGGAAGCTATGAAGGGCTGGAAGGAGTGTGTTAAAGTTGGTTCGGAAGGTTTTATTTTGGCTTCCAAAGTTAAGGCTTCTAAATCCATTCTGAGAAAGTGGGCTAAAGTCAAGAAGAAGGAGGCTGATTCCTCGAAGGTTTTGGAAGATAGCTTAGAGGAGTTGGAAAGAAAAGCTTCTGTCAGCGGTTGGTCTTCCAGCTTGCGGGAGGAGCGTCTGAAGTTGATCTCGAATTTGTGGAAGCTCCTTCGTTCTGAGGAACAGCAGTGGCGTCAAAAGTCGAGGTTGAGGTGGATGCTCGACGGGGACAGAAATTCAAAATTTTATCATTGTGTGGTGAATGCTAAGAGAAGAAAGAACGGTATAGGTGAGCTAAAAGTGAATGGAGTTATCGTGTCGGATCCGATTCAGGTGAAAAACGAAATTTTCAATCATTTTAGCAACCATTTTAGGTGTCAGCAGGTTCCCAGACCGAAGATTAGGGACCTTGGCCTGAATCGGTTGTCGGCTGTTGAAGCAGGTAGTTTGGAGGTGGAGTTCAGTGAGGAAGAAGTTTGGGAGGCAGTTAGCAGCTGCGATGGCAACAAAGCCCCTGGTCCGGACGGCATTAATCTGAATTTTGTGAAAGTTAATTGGAAGATCATTAAGAAGGACTTTATGAGATTCATGGGGGGTTTCTTCCAGGATGGTAGTATCGTTGCAGAGTTGAATCACACTTTTCTTGCCCTGATTCCGAAAAAACCTGTGCCTGACTCTTTGAATGACTACAGACCAATTAGCCTTGTTGGGTCGATGTACAAGGTGGTGGCGAAGGTTCTTGCTAATCGGTTGAAAAAAGTGATGAGTTCGGTGATAGGTGTTACTCAAATGGCTTTTGTGGAAAATCGTCAAATTACCGATGGATTTGTTATTGCCAACGAAATCATTCACAAGTGGAAACAAGATAAAAATGGAGGCCTTGTGGTGAAATTGGACTTCGAAAAAGCCTACGATAGCATTGATTTCTTATTTTTGGACGATTGTTTAGAGCAAATGGGGTTTGGCAGCCGCTGGAGGGGGTGGATTAGAAGCTGCATTTCTTCTCCAAAGATTTCGGTTCTAGTTAACGGGAGCCCTACCAAGGAGTTTGGGGTGGAGAAAGGTCTCCGGCAAGGAGATCCGATTTCGCCTTTCTTATTTAATATCGTGGCGGAAGCTTTGAATAATCTTTTGAAGAAGGCTGTGGGCAAGGGTATGATCAGAGGTGTGGAATTCGGCCAAAGGGGTGTGCATATCTCCCACCTCCAATTTGCGGACGATACGATTTTGTTCCTTGAACCTAAGTTGGAATATCTTCATAATTTAAGGAGACTTCTTCGGTGTTTTGAGATGGCTTCGGGTCTTAAGGTTAATTTTTCCAAATCTTGTGTGGCTAGAGTGGTTAGGAAGGAGTTGGATAACAATAGATGGAACGATGCCCTGAGATGTAGGTTAGTCTCTCTGCCTATGGTGTATCTCGGTCTGCCTCTTGGTGGTAACCCTAACTTGAAGTCCTTTTGGAGTCCAGTTATTGAAAAAATTCAGAACCGTTTAGCTCCGTGGAAGATGAGATTTCTGTCAAAAGGTGGTCGGCTGGTCCTGATCAAGGCGGTTTTGTCCAGCATTCCGTCTTACTACATGTCGGTCTTCAAGATGCCTTCTTGTGTGGCCCATAAGATCGAAAGTATCCAGCGCAAGTTCTTTTGGGGGGATGGAACGGCTAAGAAGAAAATCCACACCATTAATTGGGATTCTGTTTGCCTGAGTAAAGAGAATGGGGGGCTGGGGATTGGTCGTATTGGTGTTAAAAATTTAGGTTTCCTTGCCAAGTGGGTGTGGCGTTTTGGGCGTGAGCAGGAGGCTTTGTGGAGGAAGGTTATGTGTGATAAATACAAGGTGGAGTGTAATTCTCTTATTTGGAGAGGGCAAGGCCAGTTTCAAGCCTCTCATCTGGTTAAGTCCATTCGTAACATGTTTGAAAGGAACGACAGTGTTGCCAAGTTTGTTTCTGAGGGTTTTGATGTGGTGATCGGTAAAGGCAATCGGATCAGACTGTGGGAGGACATCAAATGGGAGTCCTCTGCCTTGAAGGAGGCCTTTCCTAGAATATACTCTCTGGCCTCCAACAAAACTGGTTTCATTCAGGAGTTTGGCTACTGGGAAGGTAAGGTTTGGAGATGGGATATTGGCCTGAGGAGGCCCCTCTTTGGTTGGGAATTCAGCCGATGGGAAGGCTTCTTGGCTGTCATTAATAACCTCCGTGTCCGTCAGTCGATCGATGACAAGATTGTTTGGATTCACAATTCGAAGGGTAAGTATTCTGTCAGCTCTTTCCGAAAAGGCTTGGAAGCTGTCCCGCCCTCTGTTTCTTCTTCCACTGGCTGTCTTTGGAAAGGTTTTTGTCCCCCAAAGGTGGAGGTTTTTTTGTGGCAAGTTCTTAAAGGAAGAATCCTGGTTCGAGAGGTTATTAACCGTTTTGGTTTCATTCCCGATTTTTGCCCTTTGTGTCCTATGTGTGGTTTGGATTCTGAATCGGTGGATCACCTCTTCCTGAATTGCGTTTGGACTAGGGGTATTTGGCAGACCTGCATGGGCTGGTGGGGGGTTAGAAGCTGTCAGAACTATAAGCTGGAGGATTGGTACAAAGGTTGGTCTGGCCTGTGTCCTTCGGCTAAGCAATCTAGAGCTTGGTGGACTCTTTTTGTGGCTCTGGTTTGGACTGTGTGGGAGACTAGGAACAAGCTTCTTTTTGAGAATAAGGGGGTGGATATAGGGGTGGTGATTGATACAGTTAAGTTCAGGATTGTCTGGTGGTTCAAAAATCTTAACAGAGGTTCGGCCGATTCGGTTAATTCGTTGCTTCTCAATATCAAAGATTTGTGTGTGGATTCTTGCAATAGGAATATTGGGAAGGCTGAGGAGTGGTCCTATCCCCCCCTTGGGTCCCTTAAATTCAATGTCGATGGCTCCGCTAGAGGTAAACCGGGGATGGCGGGTATTGGGGGTGTTCTTCGAGACTTTAAAGGGAAGTTTCTTGGCCTCTTCTCTTTCAACATTGGTATTCAGGACTCGAATACGGCTGAGATTGCAGCTATCCACAGAGCCTGTATGTTGTGTGACTCTGCTTCTGCTCTCCAGAATATGGATATTTCGATTGTTAGCGACTCCAAGGTCGCTGTTTCGTGGGTTAATGACAGAAGCGGATTTGGTAATTTTAATCATGTGAATATGATCTATGACATCAGGAGCTGGTTAGATTCGAGAGAGGGAGTCTCGGTTATTTTCAATCCTAGATCGACCAACTCCGTGGCTGACGGCCTTGCGAAAGCAGGTTCTAGTCTTGAAGGGGATAAATTATTGTGGGACTTTTAGTGCTCTTGTTTTGTTGTCTGCGTTGTTTTTTCTTCTTCTCTTGTTTGTGTTTGGTTTTGTTTTTGCTGTTTCTTTCTTTCCTTTGTAGCGTTGTGCCTTATAAATCTGTGCTGTTCAAAAAAAAAAAAAAAAAAAAATAGACGAGAGAGAATAAAACAATCACAACACAAGATATACGTGGAAAACCCAAAACGGGTAAAAAACCACGGGCCGTCAGGACGACAGAGAAAGTTTCACTATATGATAAATTGTTACAACCATATACTCCAGGATTCTCTCTCACACCTAACCCCAAACTCCACTCACAAGATCCTCACCAAGAACCCCACAATATCCCCTAGGTCTCCCCTAAATATCACCCACGGATCTCTAACTAGATCCACCGATATTCCCTTGGATCCCTCCTTGGATATTCTCTTAGGTCTCCCCAAATCTCACTCACACTCTCTAATGTTTACATGGTGTTCTTTTTGCTCCACAGCCTTAAATCTAATAACATAAATATTAGGACTATTTATACTAGTTACAGGGAGTTTAAGATAAAAGGAAATCCTACTCCTAAACGTACTAGACTTACTTGTTTCACATAAATACTATTTCCTTCTATGACAAGTCTTCTTGTAGGGAGTAAATCATTTTCCTTCAAGCACAAGAACTTCCAGAAGAATACCTTTTCCTATTCTGCGCAATATTCTCGATCTCAGCAATACATCGTCTCCGCCGTATAGGTTACGGTGTGCACCCCGCTTCCAACACCACGAAACAATTTCTGCTCATGACCGCTCCATGTGCCGCGGCTCAGGCACTTGCCTACGCCGCGGTCCTACGCTGCGCCTGATCCTCTGGACTTTACCGCTCCATGTGCCGCTGCCTATGCCGCGGTCCTACGTAGCGGTACCTGCCAGATTACGCTTCTTCAGTTCTTCTTCAACCTTCAATCTTCAATCTCTTTTAAACACCACCATTCAACTTCCAAACGTATCCCACGTCTCCAGGAAACTTCACATCAGTTGAGTCTCGTTTGGTTCACATTTAATTCATTTGAGAATACGAGCCAAAACTAACAATTACATTATAACAATCATAATCAATTAAGAATAATATATATATATTCACCCATCCTTTAATGAACACTTACTTTGTCTAAATATGCTTACTTTATCTTGAAAGAAAACAATGTGTCTCCCTATTAATACCATCCAATAATTCTATTCGAAGGGTATTTTTTTTTTTTAAGAACTAAGGACAAATCATATTGTTATATTTCGAACGACAATATAAAGTAGCATTGCTCCTGTATTTTTCTATAATTGTCTTGCTAATCTTGTTGTACATCCGCCATCCGGTTGAAAAAGCTCACAAAACTATCTTAATTTGTTTGATCGATTTTCATATTTTCTTGTAACTATTTTTTGCACTCCAAATATATCATTTTATTTTCATTTATAAATTTTTTTTTAAAAAAAATGGTTCTCCAAAGTGTATTAACCCAAAGGCGGGGTCAAAGGAGCGAAGGAAGTCAATCATGGATTAGAACCAAAGTTTTTATTATTTATTTATTTATTTAATTTGAGTATGGAGATGTCCATCATGCCCTTAACAAATGGAACACTAGTACTAGTGTAGAATGTAGTGTTATTAAGTTGAAACAATTTGACTATTAAGATGTCCAAAATGCCCTTAACAAATGGAACACTAGTACCAGTGATAGAATATGGTGTTATTAAGTTGAAACAATTTGACTATAGAGATATCCAAAATGCCCTTAACAAATGAAAAACTAGTATCGGTAAGTTGGACTTGGTAAAAATGGACCAATTAGAATCATAAAAATACTATAGAGAGCCAAATGGAGATCCATGGTTGAGAGAGTTTGTTTTTCTGTTCATCTGAGAGAGAAACTGAGAGTTTGAGAGTGTGGGAACCGAGTGATGTCTGTGTGGTTATATTAGAAATGTTTAATCACATAAACATCACTCGATGTTATAGGCTTAATTCCACAAATCTCTCAGTCATTAGTGGTGCTCCTTTTAAGGGTTAATTTCTTAAACCTCCCTGAATTTAGGTCGAATTTCATGTATATTGACTTTTGTCCAAATATTACACAAACATCCCCTACCATTAGTTGACTTCTATCTAAACTAACAGTTGACTAGCTTTTTCTGGCAAAATGTCTAAACTATCCATAGTTATTTTTAATAATATTTTATTACTTTTAAACTGATTACCTTAATGGTTTATTTAAAATAAATTCAAAAAAATGGTTTGGGAAATCTCCACCATCTAACCAATGGTGGAGAATTATCAACCATCTGATTAGAACAGATTGGGACATGCTTATAAGATACTGTCTCACCATTAAGGTTCTCTGGTTGTATTTTGTAAATGGAAAGATAGATGGTTGCATAATATTTATTTTTAAGTATATTGGTTGCCATTTGCCAATGAAGAAAATTGACACCCACTCTTTTAATGCTTTATTGCCATCTTTAAAGGTACTAGGAAATTGAAATAAACATTGGAATTGTTTATATATAAATCTAATTTTTATTTGTTAATTATTAACAATATCTAATTAATGAGATAATAGAACTAATTGATTTAATATTTACTTATTTAGTGATCATTTGTTGATCTTAGGCATAATTTTATTAATTTTAATTCTGAAAAACTCACCCTTTGCGGAAACATTTGTTTATTGTTATTTGTGGGCTGAGGCCCAAGTAGTTTTTGTCTCTCGGGTCGAATTTAAATTTGGATCCGGGTCTGCTCTGGCTCAGTTCAGGTAGAGGGCACAAATGGTTTTTGTCTTTCTTTTTCTTTTGTTTATTTTCTTTAAGACATATATATATATATATATTTTATTTTTTTTTCTCAGTAACCAAACAAACCATCACCAAAAATGGTTGAACGGAAGCTGTACAAAACAAAGCTATGCGTACTCTATCAAAAAGGACGCTGTTCGCGCCAGACTTGCTCGTTTGCTCATGGAGATTCTGAGCTTCGCCGATCTTTTGGGTCCTATAATGGTAACTTAACAGCTCCTATATCGATAAATCTTTTCTCAATTTGTACTTCGTCCACCGACAATAAATTATTTTCAATTTTAAAGAATAAGAACATCTGAACATACATATATCATCATTTTGAGTTCATATCTAGCATGGGTTCTACTATATATATTGCCAATGAAATTGACGTAGTTGAAACAGTTGTACATTATATGTTTTTTGTCATAGAAATACCTAACTTGTTAATGATTATTTGCTCTCTGAGTTATATGATTATTTGGTCTTGTTTCTATGTGTTTTTCCAAGTTAATTTCCATTGTTTCGATCTTCTTATGGGCCTGAGTGCCATTTCAGACTGGTATCTGATGATATTTTACTTTTAATCAATTCATACAAGTTTCAGTTCATAAGGACCCATATATGAGGAGATAGTTAATAGTGTATCTATCATGATAAAATGTGTCTTGTTAAAACATTTGTCGTATTACATCAGCGGTGTGTCTGTTTCAAAAGCCTAAATGTAAAGTAACCCTGGTATGTCAATTGTACCCATACCTGTATCCATATCAGTGAGGTTTTGGTTTCGAGTTATTTTAAGTTATGACTCGAATCCTTGGAGTCATATACATGCTAAACTTCAACTCGTATTCAACCTCAGTTCACCTCCCTACCTCTTCTCAGCAGTTGAGAAAAAATGTATGATTTAAACACCATTTGTCTAATCAAATCAACCGCAACCAAATCCAAACCCTACCAGGCTAGTAGTATTGCTTCACTTTTTCGAGGCTGCATGATATTAAATCACCCCTCACCCAATCTGCATGTTGCTTATGATAAATTCCTTCTAGCATTTTTTGTTGGTATGTGCATCACACTGATTTCATAAGTGCCGAAAGAAAAATCTGCAGTGTCTGGTGTCACCTACAAATCATGGAGCATTGCAAAGAACAGTGACTGTGTTATATGCTTAGAGGATTTCAAGGAGGGAGATTGTTGTGGAGTTCTTTTCAGCTGCAGCCATGTCTACCATAAGTCTTGCATCAATAGGTGGCTGGCCAAGAGCAAGCACTGTCCAAGTTGTAGATCAACGTGAGTACAACGTGGTTATGATGGATGGTTACTCTCCCGAGGTTTGATGATTTTTTGGAGTTGATCAACTTCTTAATTTTTGGATTGTTTATTTACATCAATATTCTAATTAGTATGATATAAATATATAATGTCTATACTTAATGTAATTATTTTTAAATTAGCAAACAATGTCTATACTCAATGTAATCATTTTAAAATTAGATTTTAACATTGCGCCGAGAAATTAATTATAAAAAAAAAAAAACAAAATAAAAAAAATTGCAATGTGAATATCTTATTTATTTCAATTATTTATATTATTTTATATGTGCAACTCTTGTGAAAAAAAACAAAAAAACAAAAAACAAAAAAAAAACAAAAAAAAAACAAAAGAATTACGAATAATTGAATATATATTCTCAATCTCATATTTACAAATTACAAGTACACAATAAAAGGAAATAAAAAGATATAAGAAAAGAATAACTAATTAGAGAAAGGAAAATAAGAAAATATTGGTAAATAGAAAATATTAAAGTATCAAATTTTCAATATGATTCTGGGAGGATTTTCCTCAATCAAATCACAATAATTCTAAAAATTCTTAACATATGTGATTCGTATACCATTTATATTGATAATTCTTAATTATTAGTTATAATTATAAAATTATTTGAATAGTAGATATTATATTAGATTGTCCAATGAGGAAATAGAGAGAAATAGCACCAAATTGGATTGATTTTGTGGTAATATCACCAACTTAATAAGTTTTGTAGAAATAACACCAATTAAGGTGATCTACCAAAATTGCCCCTAATCTCTCTTTGTCTCTCTCTTTCTTCTTTTCTCTCTTTCTTCCTCTCTCCTCTTTTTTTTTTCAAAGACCTCCATTGATCCATCAATGGAGGTCGGACAGACCTCAAATGGAGGTCGAAAGACCTCCATTGGAGTCGAAATGACCTCGACCTCCATTGGTGGTCGATGAAGAAGAAGATTAAAAAAAAAAAAAATTCTGGATATAAGTCTTGGGTATTTTGAAATAAGTCTCGGGTAGTTTAAGTCTCGGGTGACCTACCCGAGACTTATTTCAAGCTATTTCCAACTACCTGAGACTTATTTCAAAATACCTTAGACTTATTTCCAGATTTTTTTTTTTTTTAATCTTCTTCTTCATTGACCACCAATGGAGGTCGAGGTCATTTCGACTCCAATGGAGGTCTTTCGCCCTCCATTCGACCTCCATTTGAGGTCTATCCGACCTCCATTGATGGAGGTTTTTGAAAAGAAAAAAAAGAGGAGAGAGGAAGAAAGAGAGAAAGGAAGAAAGAGAGAGACAAAGAGAGATTAGGGGCAATTTTGGTAGATCACCTTAATTGGTGCTATTTCTACAAAATTTATTAAGTGAGTGACTTTTCCATAAATGGCTTTGGAAAAAGTGCTAGAAATTTTAAGAACTCTTGATCAATTGCACCATATTTATTTTCAAATATAAATATATTTTTTTAAAGAAAACAAAGATTAAACGTATTTTCTATTGAAAAAATGGTGAACGATTGAATGAGAAATTAATACTCAAAGTGCACCCGTTGAATTGGTGGGAAACATATATCTAGTCAATGATATATTGGATACCCAATTTTTTAGTTCACTTGTGAACACATACAATGTAACGCACTAATTTATCTTAAGGACATTATGAGAAATACAGGCACACGAGCCTCGGTTCTTGATTCGTTTTGAATTAGAATTTCGGTGCTTTATGATTGATACAACTTGTTTGTATTTGATTATCTTTCCGGTATTTGTAAACCGATTTTCTAACATTTTCCTCGACTCTCTGTCCACATCCATCTTCATCATGGAAGACTTGCAATGATATATGTATATATATAATTATTTTGTTGTTAGATTTGCGTTTGAGTCAACATTGATTGTGTTAATATATGTGTTATTGACGACTGTGTTATATGCTTGGAGGATTTGAATGATGGAGATTTAGATTCAAATGTCTACCGTAAATTCATCTATAAATGGCTCACCAGATTAAATGGTAAATTAAGTATTTGTGTCGTACTTTTTTGAAAGCTTTTCAATCAGTCTCATGTATAAATGGCTCACCGTATTTGGTGGTGAATTGAGGTATTTGTGACTTTGTGTCGTACCTTTTTTTTTTTTGGAAGCTTTTCTATCAGTCAGCTCCTATTTCCAATTACCAAACTGTAATAGTAGAGGTGACCGTGGTTCGGTTCGAACCGAACTGCACACTATTTCAACTGGAACCAAAACCATTACTAAACCGTAATGGTTTTGGTTCCGATTCAACATTTCAAAAAACCGGGTATAAATCAATGGTTCCAAACCGGCAGTTCTCAACTGATTTGGAATCGCCAAACTGGCGATTCATGCATCAAATAAAATTTTTAATAAAAGCCAATCGTTGGGCTTGGGCCACAGCCTGTGACAGGCCCACATGACAGCCCAAGCCCAAGCCCAACTGTTGTCTGTTGCAAAACACTTTTTAATTTTTATTATTTTTTTTTTAATAAAAACCATTGGGCCACTATTGCCCAATTTATTTATTTTAATTATCCCATTTCCTAATTCCCTATAAATACCCCCTCCCGTTTTATTTCTCTCCTCGCTCCAATTCTCTCTCAATTCTCAAATCTCCAATACTCTCTCAAATTCTCAATTCCTCAATTATTCAATATTTTTTTTATTGCAATTAAATATTTAAATAGCAATTACATTTTTTTTTACTCAATTGAAATTCATTTTCAACAATTTTTTCAAATTTATTTCCAACAAAATTTTCAAATTTATTTCTAACAAATTTTTTATTTTTATTTCCAACAATTTTTTTCAAATTCATTTCCAATAATTTTTTTCAATTAAATAAATTGATTTAATATGTTTTTTTTTTCTATTAATTATTTGAATTTTTTTTTTTTTAAGGAACTGAACCGGTCGAAACCGAAACCAGTCCACCTCGGTTCCAAAACCAAAACCATGGTCAGGTCTATGTAATAGGGGTCACAAAAGTTAATGTTGTTTTTATTTTACTACAAGGGTTCTACCTTAGTCAGGTAAGTCCAGAAATATAATTTCAGAACTGCGAAAATAAATAAAAATTATTAAAACGTATATAAAATAAGCTAGGTTCATTATTATATGATATTATATGTACAAAAATATTGAGATGAAATTAAATAAGATTATATGTATAAAGAATCTACTTATAATGTTAAGATGAAATTAAGTTTTAAAAAATTATTAATACTAAAGCATAACGAGCACGATACTTTGGATAAGATTAAATCATATTAAATTATTTGCTAGTAATTTATAATTTATTTACCACCTTAAATATATGTTATGTTTTCAGATAATCATCAATAAGATTGAAAATGGTCATATAATTGATATTATCTTTGTTAAAAACCAATAAATAAACACAGACCATGTCAAGAAAAAAAAATTTAAATAAAACAAAAAAGTTTTCTCTTATTCAATAAGATTATATATATAACAAAACTTAATCTGAGAATCGTAACAAATTAAAAGAGTCGGAAACATTAACAATTACACACTAACATAATCCTGCTCAATAATGTTAGGCTTAATTGCAGATTTCTAATTTTTTTTTTTCTTCATAAAAACTCCATAAATTAGAACTACTAACTAGAAAAGAAGCAAAGAAATTACCATGATCTCAATAGTTGGAGCCACTGCCACAAGTCGGATAGAGCGATGCATAATAAACATGGTCGATATCGGATTATGAATCCTACGTAAATTTAAAAATTATTAATTATTAATAAAATTAAAAGTTTTAAATAATATATGCATTATGTCAATGGGCTTTCGGATATATAAATTTACAATTTAAGGAATAATTCGATATGTCAAGCATAACAGACTAGAAAAAATCTCACAAACCTTGGTTATAGAGATCCACAAGTCTATTAAGAAGATTTGGAACAATGATAATGACATTACTTATTCATCACATTAAACATAATTAATGAACAATTATCATCTTCTAATGAATGAACAATGGAGCCACTCCCGCAAATTGGATAGGGCGATACATAACATATCAGAAAAAATCTAACAAACCTTAGTCATAGAGATCCACAAGTTTGTTAAAAAGATTTGGGATAGTGATAATAGCTGTATTTATTCATCACACTAAACATAATTAATAAGCAAATGATCATCACTTAATTAATGAACTATGGAGCCATCGTTGCATGGATAGGGCTATGCATAACAAACATGTTTGATATATATCGAATGATGCCTACTATATGAATTTACAACTTACAAATTATTAATAAAATGAAAAGTTTTTAATAATATATTTATATCGTCAATTGGATTTCGGATATATAAATTTACAATTTGGCATAACATATTAGAAAAAATCTCACAAACCTTGGTCATAGAGATCCACAAGTTTGTTAGACGATTTGGGACAATGATAATGACATTATTTAACTATTTATTTATCACATTAAACATAATTAATGAAAAAATTATCATCTTTTAATTAATGAACCATAGAGCTACTGACGCAAATTGGATAGGGCGATGCGTAATAAACATGATCAATATCGAATGATACACACTACGTAAATTTAAAAATTATAAATTATAAATAAAATTAAAAGTTTTTAATAATGTATGCATGCTTCCGGATATATAAATTTACAATTTGACGAATAATTCAATATGTCAAGCATAACATATCAGGAAAAATCTAACAAACCTTAGTCATAGAGATTCACAAGTTATTAAAAAGATTTGGAACATTGATAATAGCTGTATTTATTCCTCGCATTAAACATAATTAATGAGCAAATGGTCCTCACTTAATTAATGAACCATGGTACCACTGCCATAAATTGCCTCTTCCGGCCATATGACAATATTTTGGTACAATTCTTCTCTCACGAACTTTAGGAATGGAACATAGCAATAGTCCCCCTCTTTGGCCAAGAATATGAATACCAAAGGTATCACACCAGCAATATATGAAAGCATCTGCAATACTCAAAATCATATAACTTAAAAAAATTGCATCGTATATAATCAAGTGGCTACATAACAAAGTGGCTACATAACAATGAAATTTATTTGTGAAAGGACTTTACTTAAAAGATTGATCGTAGTATTGAAATCGAGCATCATTTATAAGCCATCCAAATAGCGAGACATCAAATTATTATTGAAATTGGATAATACCGGTAATAGGGAAGCCCATTTATCTTCTTCAATCCAAGAGTACAAACCAAAAAGATTGTGACATTAATTGCTCCCAATGCTACTATCCAGGCAATACGCTGCAAATATCAAAAACAAAAGTGTCAAACGTAAAAATTGATTATAAATCGTAGGTGGTTAAGTCCAAATTAAAAAGGTAAATTATAAATTCGTTACCTACCACTCTGCCAGTATAGCATGTGCTGTTGGATAATCTCTAGAAGTACTCTTATATAAATTGGATAAGGTGATGCATAACAGATATGATCGATATCGGATGTTGACGTACTCTTATATAAATTTAAAAATTTTAAATTATTAATAAAACAAAAAGTTTTTAATAATATATAAATAATGTCAATTGACTTTGGATATATAAATTTACAATTTGCAAATAATTCGATATGCAAAAAATAACAAATCATAAAAAATCTCACAAACTTTGGTCATAGAGATCCGAAAGTCTATAAATGAAATGTAAACTATAAATGAAAATATTGATAATTCATAATAATGTTGTGTTTGTCCAAACCCTTACTTGGTTCATGGGGTTACAATGAGAGATGCCACCATTTTCCCCTCCTCCCGGATTCACTGCGCCACTGTCCGTCGACCATAGTGGCTTATGTCCGCAGACCATAGTGGAACATATCAATAGTCCCCCTCTTTGGCCAAGAATATGAATACCAAAAGTATCACACTAGCAATATATGAAAGCACCTGCAATACTCAAAATCATATAACTTAAGAAAATTGCATCGTATATAATCAAGTGGCTACATAACAATGAAATTTATTTGTAGTGGAGGTACGCCCACTGGCGGTGATTTTCATCATTCTGGTTCTCCACCACCACTGCCGGAAAATCCACCACCACTGCCGGAAGATCCACCTCTACATTTTCACCAGCATTCTAGTTCTCTTCATGGTCGTCCCCACGTGGAACCACGTGGAAGATTCATCCACTCATATACCACGCGGAATATCGTGAATTGAAAACAGCAAAAGATTTCCAATATAGTGATCATGAACACAAATTCATCTTTGTTGTTGGACTTGAGCAACCCATATGACCATAGCCATGTGAATCTTAGTTGACACTCCACTTGAACACATCCCCTTTTTCCCAACTTGAGAATGTAAAAAAAAAAAAAAAAAACCTCATCTTTTTTACAAAGCCAAGAGGAATAAAAGCACCCCAACCTGAGAATGTAAAAAAAAAAAAAAAAAAAACTCAAACTCAAGATTATATATATCTGTTTTTCTAATGCAGCTTAATATTATTTAAAAATACAAAAATTTATTACTTAAACTCAAGATTATTTATAAATAATTAGATTGATTAAACCTGTGTGAACGATCAAACTATTTAACTTGTAAAAAGACAGGACCTAGACAACCTCACTTCATACAATTAGGTCTCTACAAAAAATATTATATATATACATAATACATAGGAATATAGGATTAAGCATATAAGATAATAGTTATTTTGGAATGGGACCCATCTACAAAAAATGTTATAAGAATCAGTGTGATGCTGGATATATACCAGCCCTTCTTTGTATTCTTTTCCTTTGTAATGTTTAGTTTGTTTAAAAATAAAAAATAAAAAAAAAATAAAAAAAATCAGTGTGATTGTGTGAAGCATTGATTGCCCTCTTCAAAAAAGGTCGGCTGCTTCTCTCTATAGTTTTTTCACTGCCCATGACTCATCGATCATCTGTGTCCCTGTGTGAGACAATATATATAATTTGTATCATCTCTATAAGTATAGCCTCTTTGGTTTTTGAGAGATGACAGACTATATTTATATTATACATTGATCTCGTCCTTATAAAGTTGTTTATTCTTTAACCTTTCTCATATATGTTTTGTAGCAGAGGAAATATATCGATAGACAATGCAGTTGGTGTCTTTTGGAAAACTAAGAAAATCAAAGTTTATCATGTATCATATCTATCATGTTAGAATTTACCAACAAGTCTGGAACATCAATTTTCAAAAACATCCAACCATGTCAGAATTTTTTATTTCTCTTTAAAATTAATTACTTGAAGCCAAAATTATTTGTAAATAATTAGATTGTCAAATGATCATCTAGTGAAGATAAGATCATAATTCATAAAAAGGTGACAACAAGCCAACCCCCACGTAGAGTGACATAACATTTACATAAGAATTATAGACAGGGACGGAGCCACACAGTGACGAGGGGGGCAGTCTTTTTCAATTTTATAAAATTTTCCCCTAAGTTTTAGAATTTTTATGTTTTTACCTTTATTTCTTATTTAATTTTTCTAATCCTTTTATAAATTACAATGTTAATAATTTTCTTTTAATCATGTAGAGAATATATTTGATCCTAAATATACTATTAGAATAGTTTTCGAATATTAGAAAAATATTAGAGGTACAATTTAAATTTCAATTTATGTTCTAACTCTTAAACAATATTATTGAATCTCGAATTAATAACTAAAATTTTTAGTCTATATTATTTTTAGAGTAACGCTAAATGTCCCCAACTAGTTGTGTGTCGATTGACAAATGGATATGTACATATTAATTATGATTTATTTCACTCGTCATATTTATATGAATTAAATTGTCTAAGTTACAAGTTGAGATATGAGTTGAAATATCTAGCATTTTTCTTATTTTTATTATGTTTTTATCATATTCAATGATCATTTTAAATAGACAAGATGAAATTGGTTT
The DNA here is from genome assembly GCA_954870605.1 of Acer campestre. NCBI lineage: Eukaryota > Viridiplantae > Streptophyta > Magnoliopsida > Sapindales > Sapindaceae > Acer > Acer campestre. The sequence goes on along the minus strand of OX940803.1, from coordinate 3,977,060 downwards.
TGTGGTATATCCCTCACACTTACGCTATGAGATCGTGGGTTCGAGTCATCCGTCTCTTCCAAAAAAAGCACAAATTAAGATAATTTATCTCAATAAAAAATTATTATTCATTTTAAATAATTAATAAAAAAGTAATGTTTTAAAATATAAACAACAATATTTTTTATTTAATGTTTTGTTTAACACAACTTATAAGATATATGTCGATCTAACCCATCATTTCACGGTACTCCCCCTGGAACATAATCTTGGCTCTGTCCCTGACCATAGATGTGCAATGAGCCAATTGGTGCTAATTGTTTTGTGTTGGCTAGCTGGGATGGATACTTAGATAAGAGTAGAGTGATATTATTAGTGTAATTCGATAAATCCTAATAAAATTACTATATTTGTATTTGTAAAATAAAGTATATCATGCAAATATGCAATAGACAACAGACCTATTTTACTTTTACAACAGAGCAGTGTCCTTCACCCATGTTAATACACAAACAAACAACTGTACCAGCTGAAATTCGGATCCTCAAATCAAATTATCTTTTTTATTTACATCACTATAGCAAAGATTCTTCAAAGGGATATGTCAATTTCATTATTTCTTCAAGGACTAATTGCAGAAACATCCCCTAATTTTAGACATAATTACATATATATATATATATGGAACTTTTACCCATAATTGCATAAACATCCTCTGCCGTTAGTTGACTTCTGTTAACTCTAACCGTTGACTATAATTTTAACCCACAATGACTAAGGTGACCATAGTTACCCATTTTATTATTTAAATTAATAATTAAAAAACGAAACAGAAAAGACAAAGAAAAAAAAAAATCTTTCGTTTTCTCAACCCCCAAACACAATCCAAAAATAAAATTATCAAACCAAAACCAAAACTCAATCCCACAAATCAAAACAAAAACTCGAATCCTCAAACAACAACCAAAAATCAAATCTATAAATAAAAACCCAAATCCATCAATACCGCAGCCAATTGACCACATCCATTAAAAAAAAAACAAATAGAACTTCAACCCAAAAAGTTAAAAATTCACCGTTGAAGTTCTAATTTTTATTTTTATTTTTAATTGGATGTGGTTAACTGGTTGTGGAATTGATGAATTTGGGTTTTTATTTGTGGATTTGATTTTTTGTTGTTGTTTAAGGATTTGAGTTTTGGTTTTGATTTATGGGATTGAGTTTAAGTTTTTGTTTGTTAAGTTTTTTTTTTGGATTGTGTTTGGGGGTTGAGAAAACAAAAGAGAAAAAAAAAATGATTGATTTTGTTTTTGTTTTTTTGTTTTGTTTTCTTTATCTTTTCTGTTTCATTTTTTAATTATTAATTTAAATAATAAAATAGGTAACTAGGGGCACTTTAGTCATTATTGGTTAAAATTGTGGCCAACGGTTAAAGTTAACGGAAGTCAACTAACGGCAGGGGATGTTTGTACAATTATGGGTAAAAGTTCCATATGCATGCAATTATGCCTAAATTTAGGGAACGTTTGTGCAATTAGTCCTTTCTTCAACTATGCTTTTTCCAGCTGCTTAAATAACATCGATGGCACATCAGAAGTGCCACACGGGTAGAGACCTGTGACATGTATAAGGTTGATTTTATTATTCATGTTTATGATCAAATTTAATTAGTTGGATCCATAGAGTATTATATAAATTCGGGGTTTGGGTAGGAGGGAGGATTCTAACTCACAACCTCGTGGTGTAGGTGTGATAAGTATACCATTGAACCAATCTCATCTTATCGATAAATGATAACCATTGAAGTGTATAAATGTAATTAAATTTATGCATAAAAAATGTAATTAAATATAATTCAATAATTTCTATTTGTTGGATCATGGTGATAAATTGAGCAAATCTAACGGTAAGACTAGACATCTCACATCTATATCATATTTTGATCCCAACTAATGACGTGTCAACTGTTAAATTGATATATATTAATTATGATTTAAATCACATACCACTTATCATATAAGTTCAATTGTCACATCATTAGTTGTGATCAAAGTGAGATACATAGATAGAATGTTTAGCTTTACTCAATACACAAACTTGCAATGTGTTTTGGCAATAAGACAAAAATTTGCCAAGAATACCCTTAATTACAGTCAAAGATTAGAGTAAACTGTTGACTTTAAAGAACACCCATGGCTAGGGGTGGGCGTTTTCGGGTTGAGTTAGATTTTCATCCCAATACAATCCAACCCAACGTAAATTTTAACCCAACCTAATATTTGTCGGGTTGGGTTGATCGGGTTGGGGTTTTTAAGCACAATAGAAAAGGTATATTTAAATTCAAATTTTGTTATATCCAAATTCAAATTTAAAATAATTTTTCACCATAATATCATATTACATAGAGTTTAGATTTCTTAAAAGCATCAAAATCAAATCATAATATATAATACAAATTGTTTAAATATCTTTTGCATAATTATAAAATAAAAATATAAAAATTTATCAAACTTGGAAGGTCTCTATCTAAACCTCCCATCAATTTTACAATCATAATCACTTCGTCAAATATTTCATGGTTGGATAATCTATTATTTATGTCAACCAACATAATAGTTTGAGTTTATATAAAATTATTAGACTTTTTTCTACCAAATTCTTAATCAAATCCTAAGAAGAAAAAAATGTATTTTAAAGTATAATCAAGAATGTGTCAATTAATATAAAAGATGAAAACAATATAATTGCATATTTTTAATAAATGTATTATATATTTATGGTATAAAAATATTTAAAGTTATGTATTTATATTTGTCATTTATAATATTATAAATGGTACATAAGTAAAATTTTTAAATATTTAAAAAAAATGAGATTTCATAATAAATAAAATTATTTATTTTATTTTTTATGTATGGGTTGGGTTGGGTTATATTTTATTAACCCAACCCAATCCAATCTTAAAAGCAACCCAACCCAATCTAGTCGAGTTATGTCGGGTTGGGTTAGCGGGTTGGTGCCCACCCCTATCCATGGCCATCAAACACAAAAAAAGAACTCTAATTTCTAAACTAATCCCAAAACGTTTTATAAATACAAATATACATAAAAATAAATTATAAAAAAAATCCGGGTCCTGGGTTGAATTTAAATTGTAAACTGTTGGTCTTTCGGGTTGAATTTCAATTTGGAGCTGGGTCATGGGTCTCAGCGGCTATGGCTCAGTTCAAGTAGAGTTCATTTTTTCTCAGTAACCAAACAAACCATCACTAACATTTTTCTTTATCTTCATAGAAAAACATCATGTAAGCTATGCGTACTCTATCAAAAGGGACGCTGTTCGCGCCAGACTTGCTTGTTTGCTCATGGAGATTCTGAGCTTCGCCGATCTTTTGGGTCCTATAACGGTAACTTATCAGCTCCTATATTCATAGATCTTTTCTCAATTTGTTCTTCGTCCACCGACATTATATTCTTTTCAATTTTTTCAATTTTAAAGAATAAGAACATCTGAACATACATATATCATCAATCTGAATTCATATATAGCATGGGTTCTACTATATATATTGCCAATAAAATACATGTAGTTGAAACATTTGTACATTATTTGGTTTTAGTCATAGAAATACCTAACTTGTTAATGATTATTTGCTCTCCGAGTTATATGTTTTTTCAAGTTAATTTCCATTGTTTCGATATTCTTATGGGTCTGGATGCCATTTCAGAGTGGTATATGATGATATTTTACTTTTAATCAATTCGTACAAGTTCCAGCTCATAAGGACCCATATATGAGGAGATAGTTAATAATTTAGCTAGCATGATAAAATGTTTCTTGTTGAAACATTTGTTGTATTTCATCAGCGGTGTTTCTGTTCGTTATCAAATGAAATATCAACTGACAGGGTTAGTATTGTTTTTCATCAGAATTGATTATGCTGGTTGGTTATTCTTAGAGGCGATTCTGGTATTTTTCATGGTGAAAGTTTTCTCCTTATATGCATCTGTAAAACAGCTAAGACATATTGAAGGATCAAATATTAATTATTTCTGGAAGATATATAGTTCCACAATATTCGGTTAATCTTGTTTTTTTTTCCTGCTCTGCAGATGGTATAATAGTATTAAATATCATTTCGTGTTTGTTCTCTTATCATCACTGTATGATGCTAATTATAGTAAAAAAGCCATTGCATTATCTATTACAGCGACAGAAACGCAGGAAGAAACAGCATGCTGATGGGCGAAGTGTTTTTTCTGGAAGTTTGAAAATTTTAGATGGGATTGAAAATTAAGTTAAAGAAGGATAATTTACATCTTCTGATTCCAAAATTGCTCTCCGGGAGAAGGTTTGAAGAATTTGTCTAAACTTTAATTTTTATTTATTTGCTGTTGTTTTTCCTTTTCGATTTTGGTAGAAGAATTATGTTGGCCTTTTTTTTTTTTTGGAATTATCTGCAGTTAAAAGAAGTGCTGTCAGATATTAACACACTTGATCACCAGAGACTTCAATTGGAGATCAGTTAATCTCCCTGTGAATCTTAGTATTGATTAGTCACCGAGTTTCCCAATCTTGCTATATTTTATATTTTGCTTTATATAAATTATAATGCTCAATTTATTCGTCTAGATTATTGTGAGGAAAGTTATTTAATGTTAATGTGATGTGGTTTGTGTCCATCATTTCATGTTACCATGATGATGACTATTTTGTTTTCCTGCATCATTTGCATGAATATAAGGCACATTATGCAGTGCTTGATATATATGTTTTTTTTTTTTTTTTTTTTTTATATTTTATTTTATTTTATTTTATTTTATTTTTAAAGATTTGTGTGGAAGAAAAGGTTCAAGAAGCAGATATTCTTACTTCTAGGATCGATGAACTTGAGACTCAATTACACAAGGAGAAAGAAGACGGTAATAGGTGATCATGACTATACATTTTACATTTTTTTTTTTCTTTTTTGAGTTGTCATAGAAAAATTTCATTAGAGAGAAAACAAGATGCAAAGTGAGCATGCTATCTACAAACCAGGAGACTCCCAGTTAAAATCATGGTTAACTGAACTTTTTATCAAGTGTGCGTAGCTCTCTCCTAGCTAGGCAGTGTGATATGAACAAAAGTCTAATAATATACAAGATTAATCTATCACTCCCCCAATTCAAACTAATGTCTTCAGATACTTTGAATTAGATGGCAACTAATTTGCTCTCCTCTTTGTCTATAATATATTATGTTTTTGAATGGACAATTTCTTGTGAACGAATGATCCTTCTTTCTCACCAAATTTACTCAACTATTGAATATTCAGCATAGCTTCGAAAATCAAGAAGTTTGTCAAAACACATAATCGTTGCTCGCGGATACAAGATGATCTTAAGAGGCAAGTTATAATTTGCTTTGAGTCACTTAAAGCTGTGTAATTTTCTATTCTGATGATGTGTTATTTGAATACATAGTATTTACATTTGCTTTATCATATCTAAATTTGTAGGTCACAAGCTCGACGACTTCAGAAGTTAGGATATCAGCTTGGCTCATTTGCTTCTGGAGCTACTGGCAATGTAGAGAATTTGAGTGTCAATATTGTTAGTGATGGAGAGACAACTAATTACACCATTTACTTGGCCCAGAGACTGAGATGCAGACTATATCTTCTCCAAACAAGAAAAAGTTGCGTGCTGGTCGGGACTCTACTGATGTAACCATACCAGAAGGTACTTCTCTGGACACCTTTTTCTAACATTTATTTCTGTGAAATGTTTAGAATCTGAAGCATTTATTTCCAGTCCTAAGCTTTTCATTGTCTTAAAATTTCATGAATCAAGGTGGGGTCAGAATGTTTTAAATATTAGACATGTTCCTGTTAATATAGAAAATCAAGAGTGCTAGATAAAAATCTCCGTGATTAGTCCTTGTAGGGTTCTGTATATTGTTAGACATAATTGATATGTCATATATGTGTATCTACTATTGCTCTCCCATGCATGAGTTTCTGGCACATCAGGCATCATTTTCAGCCAGATAATAGCCTTCTTAAGTGGATGTGTATTTCTTGCATTATCCAAGAACCTAAAAACCATAAGAGCTCATTCCATTGGTGGCTTCATAGGAGTCATCCAGTGAAGGAACGCAAATTTCTTAATATTTGTTATTTGTGAGTCTGTGACTACTAGTTGCATTAGTGGGGCCTATGACTTTCCATGCTATCCTTCATTTGGTGGTATTTTGCCTTTTGAGAGATCATACAATTGGTCATATTTATTTCACTAGTCCTCTGACTGTTCCTCGTCTTCCTCTTCACCTTCTATGTACGTAATACGTTGCCCTTTCAGAGTCCCAATGGCTTTTAGACCAAATGCCTCTCTGTCCAGCAGCCAGCTCCTACTCGCTAAATATTTTGCCATGCAGTTTATTTTGATTCAACATGTCCACGATCACTAATTTTTCTGTCATTGTCCTCTGACTGTTCCTCTCTTCCTTTCTTCTATATATGTTGCCCATTTTAAGTTCTTTTAGACCTAACGCCTCGTTTCCAGCTGCTCCTAGTCTCTAAATGTTTTTCCCATGCAATTTATTTGATTCAAAATATGTCCATGATCCCTAATTTTTCTGTCATGTAATTTCATATATAATTATTTATTTATTTTTGTTTATATTGACATATCTGGGGTCTAGCAAACGTAGCATGAGGTGGAAGACATCAGGCTGAATCTAGACAATTTGAGAAGAAGCCTTCTCCGTGGAATGTGCAGCCTGCTCAATCAAATGTTGATACAAAAGTTGAGGCTGCAAACAATGGAGTACCAAAGGGGGGAAAGAATGTCTCTGCTGGCTTCTCCTCTGCAGATAAGGTGAATCTTTATGTTCCATTATTTATCACTTTCTTTTGTCAGGAGGTAGACCATACATCAAATGTTATGTAAAGCATGACATACGTGAAAAGTTTCTGTAGGTTTCTTAGTATTGACTTTTATAAATTATTGATGCAAGCTTATTTCCAATTTAAAATATTAAATTTTATATAAATATGAGAGAAAAAGTTGCTGAAAGAAAAAAGATATTAAGTGCATTTTTCACGTTTAATATTTGTCTTTAAGGTAGGAAAGAAAATGTAAACTTTATCATAATCAAATGTGCAGTCAAAGGTTTTGGGATCGGGGTCTCTCTTGCCATCAACTGGTATTGCTGCTCACGTGATTGAACAAGAAGTTGAGATTGAAGTCGAGAAGTTTGAGGAGGTTGAAATGGATTCATCTGGAGTTAAGAAAGGAGCAATAAATGCAGCCCTGAGGATGCTATTTAGACTCCCCCCTCCTCCTCCAGTCCCCCGAAATGCTTATTTACAGGTTTGTTGATTATTGCTGTGCTTATATTTTTTCTCATTTGTATGCCATTCTTTTTTGGGAAATTATCATTCTTCCCCCTGTAGTTTTCCATATTCTCCATTTTCTCCCCTATAATTTCAAAATTCTCTATTTTCCCCCTCCCATGCATAAATATAAACAATCTCAACATTTAAAAATAGGCATGGGAGGGGGGAAAATGAAGAATTTTAAAACTAGAGGGGGAAAATGGAGAATATGGAAAACTACAGGGGGAGAATGATAATTTCCCTTCTTTTTTCATTATAAGACCTTGCAATTATTAATTACAATATTTTTCGGGTGATTAAGATGTAGATTAAAATATAATCAGCTCTTTTTTAAAGATTTATCCTTATGATTGAGCACGAACTGTTCCTCCCCCCTCCTCCTCTCTCTCTCTCTCTCTCTCTCTCTCTCTCTCTCTCTCACTATATATAGATAATATCCGAACACGAGCCCCATGTAATATATTTTTGGGTTATATAGCAGTTGATTTGATTTGCTTTATATCTTCGCTCCACCAAATCAGGTGTTCGTAGGCAAAAATGTTAGTAACCAAATCTTATATATTAAGAAGACTATTTATTATAGGAAAGTTCTTTCATCAGAATTGTCTGGCTACTAAGGCCTTACATCAACACACACCATTGTGCATTTGTACCAGTTTTGTAATATCAACTGTGTTCTGACAGTCCTTGGAGCTTTGGCTTTTGCAGCTGATGAATTATCTTAAGGATTCTATAGATCATATGAAGCACCTTCTGATGCAAACAAAGTTACAAAGCTGTTGGAGGTTATTTTTAATATCAAATTAACTTCTTATTGAAGATTGAATTTCATGTGCTAAGAGTGGATGTGCATTGATTTTAAAACCATATGTTCTTGTCATGTTCAATAAAGATAGATTTTCTTGTATGTTATAAAGAGTGAAGGAAGAGGAAATGCTACAATTTCACTTCACCAATATAGTTCTCTTAATACAAAAGAGATGCAGCGCTGTAATACACATGTATAGTTCTCGTAATACGAAGGTGATGCAGCTATGTAATACAAATAATGGGTATTTTTAGGTTACCATTTCATTATTGCACTTTACTAAAAAAAAATCAGCTATAGATTAATAGAGACAAATCAATAAATTGTTAGCAAGAAAATTACAAAATATGTATAAAAAAATAAAATTAATAAACAAAAAAGAATTGTATTTAATTAATTTGTATCATAAAGTAATATTTCAAAAAAATAATAATAATAATAATAATAATAATAATCATGCATTAATAGAGAGTAAACCTAGCTAATTCTCTTTTTTTGAAGGCGTAGTACTGTTGTCAATAACATAACAACGGCAAAGTGGACAGTGCTTGCTCTTGGTCAGCCACTTATTGAAGCAATCTATATGGTACACATGTTTGCACTTGTAAAGAATTCCACACTTGTCTCCATCCTTGAAATCCTCCACACATACAACACAATCGCTGTACTCTTGGCCGATCTTTCATGACTATTGTAGATGACAGAGTTTCCTACAATGGTTTTCCTTGGACCACCAATTTGTTCTTGATTGGTGCAGCAGCAGCTTAATATTCTTATCATCCAGTACCTTATCCAATAAAAACAATTACTGCTAGTAAGCGTCTCCGGCAAGACCATGATGAAGACGAGAGTCCTCTATATATGTATATATCATATATAGTTTCGGACTTTCAGAGATTCTAAGCAGAGTTGGATCTTGATGATAAGGTTGAACTGGAGTGGAAGTTTTGGATGAATGGGAGATTTGAGAATTTGAAAAACCACCGCTATTATATTTTAATACGATATTAATAACAAAATCTTTTGACTTTATGGATTCCATTTTTTTTTAAACAATTTGTTTCGGATTGTAATAAGGAAACTTTTTTTTTCTTTCTGAAATAAAAAGTGGGATCGTGATTCGTGAGTAGTACCAGCCTATAAGGATTTTGGAAAGAAAACATATATATATATGTATGTGAGCGCGCTATGTTAGATTCATTGAAAGGAAATCATATTTGAGATTTATTTATTTATTTATTTATTTATTTCCAAATAGGAATTTATATTTACACGAATTGATGCATGTGTGGTTCATATGGTAGAAGATTTATATTTTGTTTGGGTCGATTTTACTCGATTCCACATGTCTACACGAGACCTGAGATTCAAGGGACCAAACATCTACATTAGCTTGATGGACGTACCACATGTGATAATAGAAGGATGGAAGCAACTCACCCACTTAAAGTAGCAGTTCGCCAAATAACATATAACCAAAAGGAAGCGAGTTGGCCCGAACTCGCCCCACGGCGAACAACGAAACATTATTAATGAAGCAAGATTTGGATATATTCTCTATAAAGCTTGACCTCATATTGATCAAGCCAATGCTTACAATACAGTATTTGACAAATCCCGCAATAAATACGAAGATCTAGAGAACAACCCCCGCAAGAAATGAAGATCATAGCACTATAAGTGCCCAGGATTCGATTCGCCAAGGATCTCACCGAGATATGATTCCCCTGGGATCTCGTCCAATAACATCTCTTGCTTGCACAACAAGGGTTAGGGAAACACTCTAACGCTTATATAAATACATGTATCAAAGCAAAATAGGAGAGGCAAAATAGCCAGTATTCAAGCAATTCATCGCTTGTAATCAGTGTTGCAAAAGTCCCTGACTAGGTGCCGCCTAGTCCCTAATCGGCAGCCCGCCGCCTCGACTAGACGGTTTACCACCTAATCAGCCTAGTTGGTCAAAGTCAATGACCGGTCACCGTTGGCCGACTAGGTTGACTTTTTATTTATTGAATTTTTGGAATTTGATTGTGTTTGTTATATTTTGTTTAGTTATTTTTGGATTTTGATTCTCAATATTGAATTTTTTGGAATTTGATTTTCAATTTAAGGTTCAATATATGAAAGAGTGAACATTTATACTTAATTACAACAAAAAAATATATTAAAAAAATTCTGACCAGCCACCTAGTCCTCGATTAATCTCCGACTAGGCGGGCTAAGCGCTAGGTGCGGGGTCGCCGCCCGACTAGCACCTTACGCTTTATGCAACACTGCTTGTAATAGTGAAGAATCTTTTCTCTGTCGTTCACAACGCCCGTGGTTTTTCCCTGTGTTAAGGATTTCCATCTAAAAAAACTTGTGTCATTTCTATTTCTGCACTCATGCATCATCTATTTCTACACTCAGACTACCTGATCGCATTTCAAGATTACCTATGTGTTATTGCTGACTAGATTTCCCAGAAATCGACGTCAACATATTGTTTTATTGCATTCTTTTAATTAGGTTTTTTTTCCCCAAATTCAACATTGATCCTAATTTTGACATTTGAAGTTTTGATATCGTTGAAAACTTGAAATGCAAAAATATGGTAAGTTGAAATCATAAGGATATCAAATTTTGAACTTTATTATGGCAGGATTTTTCTCCATCAAATCCCAATAATTCTAAATATACCTGATACATCATACATACGGATACCATTAATTTTAATAACTCTGAATTATTAATAATATCAACCATTGGATTAAGAGTACGTGAGTAATTGATATGTTAAAATCAAAAAATTAAATCATAAAATCAATTTATTTTTTTTAGCCTAAACCTAATAATAATTATTAAATTTTTGGACTAGTATATTAGATTGGCCAACTGCACTAGATTGTCTCACTCTCACTATATATAAAATATAGATAAGAAGACATTTACAGCCGAGGAGGAAACTCCTCTAGCCAAACAATTAACAGTAATTAACTGACTGCCTTTTTCATGGATGAATAAAATAAAAGGAAAATAAAATCAAGAAATGGAACTTGATTCCTTGTAATATAATATATATGGATGTGATAGACATTATCCATCCACAATTTCATTCATGGATTTCCTTATGCCTCTGCATCGCAGGTTAAAGTTGGAGGAGATGGAGAAGTTGGTGGAGAATCCGGTATGACGAAAACCGTGTTGTACTTTTAATATATTCTTTCAATAACCAAATCTATTTGTTGAATGAAACCAACATTTATGGAAAAAACCTTCATAAATTAACTGCGGTTATAAACGCTAAAATATAGATTTAAAAAATCTTTTTCTTTTAGTAAAAGATTTCAAAAATTTTATTTATATCTTGAAAATTAAAGTTTCACATCATTAGCTATTTAGTTTCCTATTTAAAACTGTTTGAGTTTATATTTGGGTACTAATAAATAAATAAAAAAGATTATGGATTAATTGAAATCACAATCGCAATAAATAATGAATAATCATATAAAGGAAACAAGAATATATATTATAGCAACTTTTCCTGTAGCACACCTTATTATAATATAATGAACATCTTTGATGAAATTATATGTAATTGAATGTTTGTTTAAAGGAGGCTCTTGTCTAAAAAAATCTTACCGAAAAACATTCAATTACAATGTTGGTTTTTATCTGATATATTATGAATCCAAATCCTATATTTTTATCTAAAAAACATTAACAAAAACACAGTTTGTTTTGTCATTGAAAACATAAATGGAATTGACGTTAAAGGCATAAAAAAAAAAAAATGATAATGATTATGCTATTTAATTCTCAACCACATCTCACTAGTATAAAAAAGAGAACAGCAACTCAAACTCATGAATAATTTATATTATATATATAGATATATATAACGGTATCTTTATATAAAATTAAGTGGAAATTTTTAGAAATTTCCACATAAAATATAGAAAATTCAATTTTAAGTTTTATTTTTAAAAAGAGTAATACTAGGCTTTCTAAAAAAGTTCTCAAATTATATGGTTTGGTGTGCTGTCAACATTTTGTAAATTATGAGTTTATGTGGTGAGGGATGTGATGTTGACAGCTCACCATACCATATAATTTGAGAAGTTTTTTTGGGAAAAAAAATTTAAGAAGCCAAGCGTTACTCTTTCAAAAAAACTTGAAATCTAAAAAGAAAAAAAAAAGTGAAATCTTTGAAAACATTATGAAATATTGAAAGGAAAAAAAAAAGTTAAATGTTAGAACAAAACATAGAATCTCATTCAAAATGTGAAATATTTATAAAAACAAAATTATTGAAATAACCCCTCTAAAATCATGTTTTTAACTTTTTATACAGTAAAATTACTGAAACAACACCATAGATGTTTTGATAATTAGCTCTTCTTCCTCTGATTAGTTTTTATTTTATTTTTTCTAGTGGATCATAGTGCGCCACTTATTATTTTTTATCGCATCATAGCGCCACCGGAAAGGGAAAGCTCTGGTGGCGTTGTTGCATGATTGGGATTACACTGCCTAAGTGCGAGGTCGTCTAGGCTACGCGAAGTCCATGTGACTTCACATGGTTCGTGAAACCAGACGACTTCGCCTAGCTTGTGCATCGGCAGTGCCATCGCCAGGGCCGCATGGGCTCGAGGATGGTTTTTATAAGAAGGTATTCAAGTAATTTCTCAAAAATATGTCATTAACAGTTAAACTTTCGTACGTGGTTAGAAATAAAAGTCTAATATTTTTGAAGGTTAATTTTTATTTCTCTTTAAAATTAATTACTTGAAGTCAGAATTATTTATTAGTAACTAGATTGATCGAACTTGTGACTAAACCTTTGATCAAATGATCATCAAGTGAAGAGAAGATCATAATTCATAAAAAGGTGACAACAAGCCAACCCCTACGTAGAGTGACACAACATTTATATAAGAACCATAGATGTTGTGCAATGAGCCAATTGCTTCTAATTGTCTTGTGTTGGCTAGCTTGGATAGATGCTTAGATAAGAATAGTGTATTATTATCAGTGTAATTAAATATAATCCAATGAATCCTAATAAAATTACTAAATTGTATTTGTAAAATAAAGTTAATATAATATAAAGTATAGCATGCAAATATGCAATGGACAACATACATGTTTTCATTTTTTTTCTTCAGGGAGTTCTATTCATAAACATTTACCCGAACTTGATGATACTCAGACCTAAATGGGTGACTTTTTACACTTATAGCGAAGAGTATTCCACCAACTATGGTTAGGGAAATGTTAAAGAATGTAACCCAAATATCATAGGCATTTAACATCATAACTTGATATTGATTACTTTCTTTAGGTTTTCAATTGTTCATTCTGAGAATAGAGTTTTGAATAATGTCTTTCACAACAATATTGCATTATGGATATAAATGTCATAGACGTTTACATATCAAACTTATACATATTTTGTTTCAATTCATTTGTTTATATATTCTGTTTTATTATTTTTTTTACTACCTGTTATTTGTTACCTTCTTTTTGCTTTTAAGTGATGGGACGCAATATCAAATATTTACGGGCGTTGAAACTCTATCAATTGGCAAAGGACAAAGGTATGAACTTACTAGGCATCAACTTGGGAGTTGATAGAAGTTGCATATGTCTTGTGAATATGTTAAAGCATGAAGTCTCTCCTATTGAGTACAAGAAGCCGTCTGTTAAGTCCTATGTTGTTTTTGACCGCACGGTGGAAGACATTAAGGATGTTTCAGCTACCCTCAATATTATTGCTAAAGAAAATCAAGTTCTCGGACTTGTCATCGGCTATCCTGATAATCTTAAGTATGCGCACTTTCCTTCCATGGTATGTTTTACGACTATTATCTGTTTTGTTTTGTAATTAATTTGTAAATTTCAATATTTTTCATTTTTCCTTCAGGGAACTGCTATTCGTAAACATTTATCTAAACTTGATGATACTTAGACCCAAAATGGGTGACTGTTTACACTTGTCAACGAAGAGTATTCCACCAAATATGGTTGGGGAAATGTTAACGAATGTAACCCAAATGTCATAGGCATTTAACATCATAACTTGTTATTGTTTACTTTCTTTAGGCTTTTATTTGTTCATTCTGAGAATAGGGTTTTGAATCGTGTCCTTCATAACAATATTGCATTAAGGATAGAAACGTCATAGACATTTACATATCAGATTTATATTTTGTTTTACTACCTGTTATATTCGTTACCTTCTTTTTGTTTTTAAGGAATGGGACGCAATATGAAATATTTACGAGCGTTGGGCATTGACTTGGCGACACCAGCTGAAATTCGGAACCTTAAATCAAATTATCTTTTTGATTTACATCACTATAGCAAAGAGTATATCTTAGCAATTCCTATCAAAAAGAGATAACATAGCTGCTTTTATATTATATGCAAAAGTACCGAAGGTTTTTCAGGTTCAACAGAGCAGTGGGATTTGATGAATTTTGATAATCCAATCCATGCTGATATACACACCATATTATATATATATATATATATTTGAGATTTAAGAACTACAATCACAATTTGAACCCGCGACTTCAATAGTTCAAGTGTATCCATATACCACTAAACCTTCAAAGGGATATGTCAATTTCATATTATTTCTTCATCTATGCTTTTTCTAGCTTCTTATAAGTCTGGGCTATTAAATAACATCAATACCATATTAAAAGTGCCACACAGGCAGAGTCAGTTGTCTCATGAATTTTTCTTCCCTTCCTCCAACTTTTATATAGTATTAGAGCTAATTGATATACACCACTACTTTATCTGTTTATTTATTATTTATTTATTTTGCAACTTAAAATGTTTTTATTAAGGGCGCAAAACCTGTTATTTTTCCATAGTTAAAAACAACTTAAGGTTGATTTTATTATTCATGTTAATTATCTAATTGTATTGGTTGGATCCATATATATTTCAATTAACGTGACAGGGTCGTTAAATGATTACAATTTTTGTTAAAATATTACATAAATTCAGGTTTTGGGTGGGAGGAAGACTCTAACCCAACTACCCAAGAGTGAGGGGGTATATTATTGAACCAATATCATCTCGTCGATAAATGATAACCATTGAAGTGTATAAATGTAATTAAATTTATGTTTAAAAAAAAATGTAATTAAATTTAATTCAATGATTTATATCTGTTGGATCATGGTGATAAATTGAGTAAATCTAACGGTAAGGCTAGACATCTCACATCTGTATCACATTTTGATCCCAACTAATGACGTGTCAAATGGTAATTGATACACATTAATTATAATTTATTATGTAAGTCCAATTGTTACATCATATCATTAGTTGTGATTATAAATACAAATATACCTAAAAATGAAGTATAAAAAAAATCCAGAATTCTATATAATTATAAACTAACCCTAAACTATAGCTCGTCCTGTATATAAATAAGTTGTTGCATAGGCACCCTGACTCCTTATCCTTGAATGCGCAGAGGCTGCTTGTTACTTATGTCATGGAATGGTTGCTTCCAAGATGGAGTATAAACAAAATGGACTTAAAATGTATTTATCCATTTAGATAAAATATTCTAAATTAGGAAAATCCAACACAAAATACAACATAGTTAAAGTTAAATCGATAACTGTAATGGTCTATCAATCAAATCTTTAAAAAGACAAATTTGCCCATGCTATATCATCAAAAATATGTGTTTATTATATACTTACTTTTTCATATATAAAATCTATCAAGAAAAGTGAGAGTGAGAGTTGTATTACAAACCATAGTCATAGAAATCCACAAGTCTATTAAAAAGATTTAGGATAATGATAATGGTTATATTAATTCATCACATTAAACATAATTAATGAACAAATGATCAACTCTTAATTAAGATAATTTATAGGTAGATTGTCCCTTCTAACAAAGAAATAGAATAACATATTAATGTTTTACTACAAATATAACTAACATGAACATATCACAGATGAATCGTCTAAACAATTGTTTCAAAAAAGTAACGACATGATGATATATAAAAGCAATCAGTTGAGATTATCAGAATGAGTGCCCCAACCAAATGGATGTCGATTCGATTATGGTTGTTACATTTTCATTTAGTTATACAAATTTTTTCTTTCTTTTACTTTTGCAGTTTTGATACAAGAAATGTTACCCTACTCCTTTCATGTGTATTTATATTTGTATTTTATTTATTTATTTTTAAGTTATCACATAAATTTGATTTAAAAATAAAAATTTATCGAAAAAAATAAAAAAACTTAGAAAAAAATTACAGTATAAATGAAGAGGTGCAATACTGAACCACATTTAGTTATTTGTTTATTTTTATTTTTTTATTTTATTTTTTTTTATTTTATGTAAATGTGTCAAAAACACATTTTGTCCCCTTTCATATGGAAAATAATGTTGTGCAAATATTCATGTATCTTGCCAACATATTAATTACACTAAATCCCCAAATCTAGCCGGATGTCAAACAAATGCCCAAAATTATCGGAAGAAAGTTTTGTTAACTTTTAAGATGAGGGCATCTTGATTTTTTTACATGTCAAATAATTAAGTAATTATATTGTGACCCTAAATACTTTTACAATTACATATCTACATATATAAAAATTATAAACTAACCTCACATATTTTTTTAATTATAAATCTAGCCCAAGTGAAAAAACTTTGAAAAAAATTAGACTACTATAAACAAAGATTGGATTTCTTGTGCGAAGAGAGGAGATCAATCTCCTTCGCATGGGGATCTCAATCTCCTCGACAAAGGAATCGATCTCCTCCGCGAGTCCAAATCTCCTCGCGGATCCTCTTCACAAAGGAGATCTTTGATGATCTTCTTCGATCAATTAGATGATATCATCCTCCTCTGCAACAATAT
The DNA here is from genome assembly GCA_954870605.1 of Acer campestre. Taxonomy (NCBI): domain Eukaryota; kingdom Viridiplantae; phylum Streptophyta; class Magnoliopsida; order Sapindales; family Sapindaceae; genus Acer; species Acer campestre. Next base: position 3,959,995 of record OX940803.1, on the reverse strand, counting down.
GAACTTTTTTGGTATGGGTAATTTGACTTCTCAACATGGGTAATTTTGTCTTTTCAAAAGTAAATGGTTAATTTTGATGGTGTTGACTAACGACGAAGGGTGTTTGTGTTAGTGTTAACCCATTGACAACTGCCGGTTAAAGTCCTACTTTTAGAAAATAGTAATAGGTTCTTAAAAATTAAATGTTTTACTACAAACATAACTAATATGAACATATCACAGATGAGTTGTCTAAACAATTGTTTCAAAAAAGTAACGAATAGGGCAACTTAACTTCAACGATTACAGAGCCCTTTTGCCACACTTTGATCAGCTCCGTCATTGTATATACTTGTATTTTTCATGTATAAAAACTATCAAGAAAGGTGAGAGTGAGAGTTGTATTACAAACTATAGTAATAGAAATCCACACGTCTGTTAAAAAGTTATATTTATTTATCACATTAAACATAATTAAATATACATATGTATATATGTATCAACATGAAAACTATTTTAATTTGTAAGAAACAAACATTTTAGGTTTCCACAACACAAAAAATTTAAATATAATAAAAAAAACTATTTTAATTTGTAAAAATTATAACGTTTTTGTTTAATAAAATATCTTAAGAGTTAAACATTAATACATTCTTATAATTAGTTAATAGGTTTTTAAAAATTAATTTTTGGTATATATTAATTATATACACAATACTGATATACATATAATTATACACATAAAAATTAATTATATACACGTCCATATATTTAATACACACTAACACACGAGTTAATATATACAAACTGCAATTTTGTAAAAAAAAAAAAACATAATTTTGCCACTCGCTGATCTACTTCGTCATTGTATATATTTATATTTTTCATTTATAAAATCTATCAAAAAAAGTGAGAGTGAGAGTTGTATTATAAGCCATAATCATAGAAATCCACAAGTCTATAGAAATCCATAATTCTATTAAAAAAATTTACAAAATATTAGTTTAATAAATTAAGAAATATAATAAATTAATAATATATAACATGTAATCACAAGTCAATAAAGGAAGCGAATTCTCAGTAGTAGCCATGGTGAATCAAATAGAGAGCTCTTGTGTTTCAAAAACAAGAACCAAAATTAAATTAAATTATTTTTTACCAATATTTGCTGATATCCGTTGACTATGGTGATGGGAGGATCTTATTTTGTCTGGTTCTGTATTCTGCCATTTGTCTGATTATAGAAGATTTTCATCATTCAATTCTTTTCTTTATCGTCCTCCTATTGAATAATGATCCACACATTTACTCCCATGAAATATAGTGAACAAAAAATCTCCAAAGCAATGATTAGAAACACATTTATTTTTTCTTGTCCGACTTAAGATACTGTCTCATCATTAATGCTCTCAAGTTGTATTTTGTAAATGGAAAGATAGATGATTGCAGAATATTTATTTTTAAGTACATTGGTTGCCATTTGCCGATGAAGAAAATTGACACCCACTCTTTTAATGCTTTATTGCCATCTTTAAAGGTACTAGGAAATTGAAATAAACATTGGAATTGTTTCTATATAAATCTAATTTTTATTTGTTAATTATTAACAATATCTAATTAATGAGATAATAGAACTAATTGATTTAATATTTACTTATTTAGTGATCATTTGTTGATCTTAAGCATAATTTTATTAATTTTAATTCCGAAAAACTCACCCTTTGCGGAAACATTTGTTTGTTGTTATTTGTGGGCTGAGGCCCAAGTGGTTTTTGTCTCGGGTCGAATTAAAATTTGGATCCGGGTCTGTTCTGGCTCAGTTCAAGTTGAGGCCCAATTGACCAAATGGTTTTTGTATTTCTTTTTCTTTTGTTTATTTTTTTTTTGGTTTACACCATCCGGTTTCCGGGTGGGGCGAATCCACCATACGGTGCAATCAGCCCAGACCACACCCTGACTAATCCGGACTCACACCGGGTCGGCCCACTAAGGGGTAAAGTGCTCCCAATATGTGTAGCTCCGTTCACAAGGGGAGTTGAACCCACGACCTTGCTTAAGGGATGAGAGCGCCGAACCACTCACACCAACACATGATTGGTTTCTTTTGTTTATTCTCTTTAAGACATATATATATATATATTTTTTTCTCAGTAACCAAACAAAGCATCACCAAAAATGGTTGAACGGAAGCTGTACAAAACAAAGCTATGCGTACTCTATCAAAAAGGACGCTGTTCGCGTCAGACGTGCTCGTTTGCTCATGGAGATTCTGAGCTTCGCCGATCTTTTGGGTCCTATAATGGTAACTTATCAGCTCCTATATCGATAAATCTTTTCTCAATTTGTACTTCGTCCACCGACAATAAATTATTTTCAATTTTAAAGAATAAGAACATCTGAACATACATATATCATCATTTTGAGTTCATATCTAGCATGGGTTTTACTATATATATTGCCAATGAAATTGACGTAGTTGAAACAGTTGTACATTATATGTTTTTTTGTCATAGAAATACCTAACTTGTTAATGATTATTTGCTCTCTGAGTTATATGATTATTTGGTCTTGTTTCTATGTGTTTTTCCAAGTTAATTTCCATTGTTTCGATCTTCTTATGGGCCTGAGTGCCATTTCAGACTGGTATCTGATGATATTTTACTTTTAATCAATTCATACAAGTTTCAGTTCATAAGGACCCATATATGAGGAGATAGTTAATAGTATATCTATCATGATAAAATGTGTCTTGTTAAAACATTTGTCGTATTACATCAGCGGTGTGTCTGTTTTGTTAGCAAATTAAATATCAACTGACAGGGTTAGTATTGTTTTTCATCAGAATGGATTATGCTGGTTGGTTATTCTTAGAGGCGATTATGCTATTTTTCATGGTGAAAGTTTTCTCCTTATTTGCATCTGTGAAACAGCAAGGAGGCACTGTTACTGTTCTTTCTTATGTTGCTCATTTTTTTTCTGTTTAATGGTAAGCTTAGACTTGTTGATTGATGGCCTTTGTTTGATTTTGACTGAATGTAGATAAAAAATGACTAGTCTGCTCTACTGGAAATTCCTTGCTTTCACTATTGCAGGTGGACAGGATTATCGAGGTGGGGACTTGAGGGTTAAGCTTGAGAGAAGGCTTTCTCTGCAGCGAAGGTTTTCTCCTGGAAGAGATGCAAGAGACCGAGACAGGTTTCGTGGTCAGTAATTTTATCACTGTAACTCTTTGCAATTCCTCCCCCTTGGCTTTGAAGGACTGTAATGTATTTTCTGATCAAATTAAAATTGCAGGTCATAGCCCTTCAAGGTCTCTGGAGAAAAGGTAACCTAAGATTAATCCTTTATCAGTTTTTGGTGTGGCTAATATTGTTGCATTTGCGGTAAACTAAACTATTGATTTTGGTGTTCCCTTTTTGAAAAATGAAAGCTATCTGTTATTCTTAATTTCTTCCAGTTTAAATAATTAAAACAATTGAGGTATATTCTTAAGCAAATACGACCATACTATTATCAACCATTATTAAGTATTACGATAGAAATTTCTCATGTTGTTTTTTCTTTTTCTGATATGCCTATGTTATTATGAAATATCATTTCATGTTTGTTCTCTTATCATCTCTGTATGATGCCAATTAGAGTTAAAAAGCAATTGCATACTCTATTACAGTGACAGAAAACGCAGGAAGAAACAGCATGTTGATGAGCATAGTGATTTTTCTGGAAGTTTGAAAATTTTAGATGGGATTGAAGATCAAGTTAAAGAAGGAAACTTTACATCTTATGATTCCAAAATTGCTCTCCGGGAGAAGGTTGGAAGAATTTGTCCAAACTTTAATTTTTATTTGTTTGCTGTTGTTTTTCCTTTTCGATTTTGGAAGAAGAATTATTTTGGCCTTCTTATTGGAATTATCTACAGTTGAGAGAAGTGCAGTCAGATATTAACACTCTTGATCACCGGAGACTTCAATTGGAGGTCAGTTAATCTCCCTGTAGATGTTAGTATTGATTAGTCACTGAGTTTGCCCTATATTTTCTATTTCATTGCTTTATATAAATTACAATGTAATTTATTCGTCTAGATTATTGTGTGGAAAGTTATTTAATGTTAATTTGATGTTGTTTGTGTCAATCATTTCATGTTACCATGATGATGACTATTTTGTTTTCCTGCATCATTTGCATGAATTTAAGGCACATTGTGCAGTGCTTGATACATGTGTTTTTTAAAGATTTGTGTGGAAGAAAAGGTTCAAGAAGCAGATATTCTTACTTCTAGGATTGAGGAACTTGAGACTCAATTACACAAGGAGAAAGAGGATGGTAAAAGGTAATCATAAGTTCATGACTATACATTTTACATTATTTTTTTCTTTATTGAGTAGCCAAAGAAAAATTTCATTCGAGAGAAAGAGATGCAAATTGAACTTGCTATCTACATGCAGGGTTAACTGAACCAAAAAACTTTTTATCAAGTGTACGCATCTCTCTCTTAGGCAGTGTGATATGAACAAAAATATAACGATATACAAGATTAATCTATCACTCCTTCCCAATTCAAAGGAATAAAGAAGAAAGATGCGTCTTTCGAATACTTTGAATTGGATGGCCACTAATTTGTTCTTCTCTTTGTCTATAATATATTATGTGTTTGGATGGAAAATTTATTGTGACGAATGATCCTTCTTTCTCACCAAACTTACTCTCAACTATTGAATATTCAGGATAGCTTCGAAAATCAAGAAGTTTGTCAAAGCACATAATCGTTACTTACGGATACAAGATGACCTTAAGAGGCAAGTTATAATTTGCTTTGAGTCACTTACTGCTGCATAATTGTCCATTCCGATGATGTGTTATTTGAATACATAGTATTTACATCTGGTTTATCATATCTAAATTTGTAGGTCACAAGCACGACTTCAGAAGTTAGGATATCAGCTTGGTTCAGATGCTTCTGGAGCTGCTGGCAATGAAGAGAATTCGAGCATCAATATTGTTAGTGATGGAGAGACAACTAATTACCATCTACTTGGCCCACAGACTGAGATGCAGACTATATCTTCTCCAAACAAGAAAAAGTTGCATGCTGATCGAAACTCTGCTGACGTAACCATACCAGAAGGTACTTCTCTGGACATCTTTTATATATTTATGTGTAATGTTTAGAATCTGAAGCATTTATTTCAAGTCCTGAACTTTTCATCGTCTTAAATTTTCATGAATTACAGGGAGGTCAGAATGTTTTAAATATTAGCCTTGTCACTGTTAATATAGAAAATCAAGAGTGTTAGATAAAAATCTCTCTGATTAGTCCTTGTAATTGTTAGACATGACTGACATACGTGTATCTTCAATTGCTCTCCCATCCCATATATGAGTTACTGGCACATGAGGCATCATTTTCACCCAGATAATAGCCTTCTTACGTGGATGTGTATTTCTTGCAATACCCAAGAGTGGAAGAGCCTAAAACCATAAGAGCTCATTCCATTTGTGGCTTCATAGGAGTCATTCAGTGTCAAGGAACACAAATTTCTTAATATTTGTTATTTGTGACTACTAGTTGCATTAGTGGGGCCCATGACTTTCCATGCTATCCTTCATTTGGTGGCATTTTCCTTTTGAGAGATCATCCAATTGGTCATATTTATTTCACTAGTCCTCTAACTGTTCCTCGTCTTCCTCTTCACCTTCTATATACGTTACCCTTCACAATCCCAACGGCTTTTAGACCAAATGCCTCTCTGTCCACCAGCCAGCTCCTACTCACTAAATATTTTCCCATGCAGTTTATTTCGATTCAAAATATGTCCATGATCACTAATTTTTCTGTCATTGTCCTCTGACTGTTCCTCTTCTTCCTCTTCTTCTATTTATGTTGCCCTTTTTAAGTTCTTTTAGACCTAAGGCCTCGTTTCCAGCAGCTCTTAAGCGCTAATTTTTTTTTTTCCATACAATTTATTTGATTCAAAATATGTCCATGATCACTCATTTTTCTGTCATGTAATTTCATATATAATTATTTATTTATTTTTGCTTATGTTGACATATCTGGGATTTAGTAAACTTAGCACGAGGTGGAGGACATCAGGCTGAATCTAGGCAATTTGAGAAGCCTTCTCAGTGGAGTGTGCAGCCTGCTCGATCAAATGTTGATACAGAAGTTGAGGCTGCAAACAATGGAGACAAGGTGAATGTCTCTGCTGGCTTCTCCTCAGCAGATAAGGTGAATTTTTATGTTCCATTATTTGTCACTTTCTTTTGTCAGGAGGCAGACCATACATCAAATGTTATGTAAAGCATGGCACACGTGAAAAGTTTCCTTAGGTATCTTTGTATTGACTTTTATAAATCATTGACGCAAGGGATACTTAAATTTCATATAAATACGAGAAAAAAAGTTGCTGAAAGAAAAGGGATACTTAAGTGAATTTTTCATGTTTAATATTTGTCCTTAAGGTAGGAAAGAAATTGTTTAACTTTAGCATAATAAAATGTGCAGTCAAAGGTTTTGGGACCGGGGCTTCTCTTGCCGTCAACTGGCATTGCTGCTCATGCGATTGAACAAGACGTTGAAATTGAAGTCGAGAAGTTTGAGGAGGTTGAAATGGTTTCATCTGGAGTTGAGAAAAGAGCAATATATGCGGCCGTGAGGATGCTGCCATTTAGATTTCCCCCTCCTCCCCTTCCTCGAAATGCTTATTTACAGGTCAGTTTGTTGATTATTGCTGTGCTTATATTTGCTCTCATTGCATGCTATTCTTTTTTCATTATAAGACCTTGTAATTATTAATTAGAATATTTTTCAGGTGATTAAGATCTAGATTAAAATGTAATCGACTCTTTTTTAAAAGATTTATCCTTATGCAAACATTAAATTTAAGCTCAAGCACGAACCGTTTCTCCCCCCCTCTCTCTCCCTATATATATATATATATATATATCTAAATACGAGCCCTGTGTCTTGCAGTATGAGGGTGATGATGAGAATGTAGACGTGGATGGCCTGTAGAGTGTAGGAGATGTGGAGATTATTCAGCATCCAAATACCTGCAGTGAAGGATCGGATATTTCTCTTGAAAGCATCTCTTTTGATACCAAATTGTTGAATGAGAGAATCACAAGCTCAATGTAATATATTATTGGGTTATATAGCAGTTAATTTAATTTGCTTTTATATCTTTGTTCACCCAAATCTGGTGTTTGTAGGCAAAAACGATAGTAACTAAATCTTATATATTAGAAAGACTATTTATTAGGGGAAAGTTTGTTCATTGGAATTGTCTGGTTACTAATTGCTCAGATGCTAAAAATGATGTATTGGAGGTTCCTTTCCCACCGGCCACTAAGGCCACATTACAGTTTCATATTTGTTTAACAGTGTCAATTAGAGTGGAAATTATCGGCGTGGGAATTGTACGTGTTTTTTCACGCAGGATCTCAATTGGTACCAGTGTAAAATGAAAAAAAAATCTTCATTTTACATCGATGCTAACCGGAATCTTGTACAAAATAATGTACGGAATTTTACACCTGATCAGTTTTGTACTCTTATCAATTAGAGTATTGCTCTATTGGTGAATGTTGTAGATATATGGCACTATATTACTAAAATATCAAATAAGCCCAATACGAATACTGAATTAATTAACTAGAGAAACATAAAGTAAAATCTCAGGTAAATTCTATAGTGCTCCAACCTTTCAAATTTGCTACAAAGAACAACACAAAAATTTCAAGATGGTGAAGTTTCAGATTCTGTTCTGAAGCATTTGTTCATCGTCCGACAATGGCTGTACATGAAAGACTGGGTGAAGAGCTGACTTTTTGAGTAATTGTTCGTGATAATATCACTCCAGCTTATGTGTCCATAGGGAGAGCGAAACCAAACTTACCCAGAATAAGATTTAAAGAAAACTCTCCATATTTTATATTCTTTTTCATAGTAACGAAAAAGGACATTTAAAAATATATGAACTTTAATGAAAGCATTTTTCTTAATTTCCATTCCCCGAACAACTTCTAAAGAACACCGATGATAATCTCCGGCACGTTTGGAACATTTTGACGCAAACAAAAACAAATGGCAAGGTGGGGGTCATTAATAGTCAGAAATGGTACAATTTCACTTCTATATACTTCTCCTAATACAAAAACAATAATAATAATTAATCGAACAGGAGAGGCACAAAATTCCTGTTATAAAAAAATAATAATAATAAATAAATAAATAAAAAACCCATAGATTGCCTAATCCACCTTGAACTATTTCATAGTATTATAGATTAAATAGAAGGAAAGATCTGCTTGCAATGTCTAGTTTTCTAGGGGAACCGAAACGATTTAAGGTTGTTCTTCTAAGCACTTTGAGCACTTGCATTCGAAACCGTAATCCACGAGTGATGCTTGCCTCTCTTCATATGTAAGGTCCTCGTCAATATATGAAATGGTAACCTGAAATGCCCTTTATTTTCAGCCTTTGCTCAAGAACTATGTGTACAGTATAATGAAATTTAATTTCCACACCAATTATTTGGTGATTTGTAATCGATATCACAATTCGGAAATAAAATATGTATGGATTAATGAACTACCCACCTCTTCTCCCTTGCCAATGGGTCTAAGTGCAATAATTGTTGCTTGGCCATCTATGTCCTGCAAATGGGAGCCAAAATAGCCGAAGTTCAAAATCATCAAAATAAATTATTATGAATTAAATTACGCATGTCTTCAATAAGACCTAGAACAATTATGTATGAACTATGTAATTATTAACTGAACATACCTTCTCTCTTTTGAATGCTTTCGCATTAGGACAGCAGGAATGGTTCATACAACTCTGCAAAGGAAAGAATGCAGTCCCTAATGCAAAACAAGATAAAACCATGAGAAATGAAGAACTACATTATCTAATTAAGAGGGATTTATCTAATTAAATAAATGCATAATTTTTTTTAAAATTTAAGAATAATAGAATGAAAGAATAGATGGATGTCATTCTTTTCTAAACAATATAACCTATAAATTACTATTTGTGAATTTGTTTTGGTTTAAAATGAATATTATTCCCAGTGAATTAGGAGGCTACTTGGACTTCAGGTGGTCATATGACTCCAGGTTTGAAGTCACTGAGTCCAGAGACCGGGTTCATTTGAGAAACTGATACACAAGTTCATTTGACATATTGCAAAGTTCTCTGATACACAAGTTCATTTGCCAATGAGAAACTGATACACAAGTTCATTTGACATATTGCAAAGTTCACTTTAGCTGACTCTACTAATCTTTGCAACTACGAGACCAGGCCAAACTTATCACCCGAGTTCAAGCCCCTAGCCGAACAACGTTTTAAAGAAAATACATTTCGGTCTAACAATTACCAAGACATCGAATACATTTTAGTATGTCGTCTACAAGGATATTTGTGCAAAAGGGAAAAAAAACGCATTCAAATTTCCCCCAACAGAAATTTGTAAGTGGGGTAATATAATAAATTTGTTGGCAACTAAATTAGCAGAGACTATATTAAAGTTTCATACCTTCACAACAAACCGAATATTCATCACCAAGAGCATCAAGAATCGGTCTTGTAATTATCTCAGCCTCTTTCTGCCATAAACATTACAAGGAATGATACCCACAACTATCTGTTATACAAAAAGGAATTGATATATAAAAACCATGAGCATTCTAACCTTTTTGAGCTCCGGAAGATTGTCAATGTACAAAAAATAATCCTCCACCGGAGATGCTACAACCAAATCTCTGTATATATGGAACTTCAAGTTATTATTTGGAAGTCCTGAGAAAATAGCATGTATAAAATGACATGACCTATCACCTATGTCAAATATGACATTATGGTAGCACTCTTCATGACTATTATCCAAAATAAGTAGAAAAGACATAGTAAAGCAATATGCTTACAGGTTATTCAGCTCAAACATGCCAATAATATGCCCATAGATTTCAAGGGAGAATACTTTGTAGAGTCAAGGGTATCAATGCATAAATTCTAAGAATGGTAACAAGCAGTAGTACAAAGAAGTATGCCAACTGAATCAATGGGAGAAGGATACATGGCTCACACTCCTTGTCAAAGATAGCTGCCTTAAGAAGCTGCAATGACTGAAACCAAAAATTATACATGCTATAAGTAATCCACATAATTGAAATCTGTAACAGTCAGCTACTATAAAAGAAAGGGAATAAAAACAAATCTGCAACACTGAAGAATGCATCAGAAGATTATAGGAATAAATAAAGAATTGGATATCGTTTCAATAAAAACAAGATTGTCGTAAGAAGAAAGCAAGGAAGGCAACCTTCCGTCAGACAACCAAGGAATCTAAATTGAGATGTGTAAAAGCCCATGACATTAAAATGTGAAAGGAGATCTGGTTTCATTTATGGGGAAAGAGATAATGACAATAGGCAGAGGAACAGTAAGATTTCCCTGATGGATGAAGGCAAGAAATGAGGAGAATAAATTGAGATGTGTTCATAGAAATTGTTTAAAATTTTTCCTAAGTCCATAATTGCCTCAACATCTATCTGAAATCATGATAATTTGCCAAAGATGTATGATGAGCCTCAATGGTGTAGTGGGGAAATTTAAAATTGCTTGAAAAAGATTAGAAAGGCTGAAGAGGAAGTATATGCTTTCGTCATCAACTGTTAGTCTGTTATGATAAACCGAGCTGAAATAATTACAAATGAATCATGCTGGACTAAACAAAAGATAAAAAAAAAATTGGAATGTTGATATAGAACCAGTAGGGTTTAGAACCAGAAAAGGGGGTTGGAAAACACAGCAATTCAATTCTTTATTCAATTCATCAAGTTTAACTACAATAGGCTCTGAAGGGGCTTATTTATAGCTAACAAAAAGATAACAACTCAATCCTGAAAATGATAAATAAAACCTGAACTTATCTCTGAAGGAGATAATTATTCATAACTATTATTAAATAGATAACTACTTCCTATTCCCCATCACATGTGCTCTCAAGAACAAATATAGTATGATGCAGTAAGTCTAAAGTACTTTCTAGCTACCCAAGTCCTTGACATAAAGATGATAACATTGACAAAATCTTCACCTAGTATTTGAACAAACGATTTCGAGGACTGACTGGAAAGAATGTTCAATAGGTTTTTCTTGTGTGCATTATCTTTATTAGGTGCTCTTACCGTATTTGCGAGCTCCCTGATTTCCATCCTGAAAGAGGCTTCATCGGAAGGATCAACATCATCTGGCAATGCAATGCAGTCCCACCACCTATAAAAACAGCATGTGCAGATGAACCTCCTAAGATAATACAATTATTAAAATGTCTTCTCATGCAAGAACCGTGTTTGTTTCCTTATAAAAATGAGGAATCAAATACTGTAATAGTATGAAATAAGTTAAACATTGTATATTAACGTATTAATAAATAGACTATTCCTAGAGTTCTCATACTGAACCCATGATATAGAATTAGTACTTCAATATTCAGAACCTTATATGTAGATACATAAATGTAGAATGTTATTAGTTCAGCAAACCTAAAATTGGTGAAAAAAAATTTGTTCTTGGACATGATAAACAGAAATAGTAATAACAAGTAACTACCTTCCCTTGTGTCCAAAAGATATTGGCTTCCATGCTTCTAAGAGTAAGGAAAGATCAGAGCAGTCCAAAGCATTGGCTGAAGGGCATTTTTCTTGTTCTTTAAGATAATCTTCTTTTAGCTTTCTATATCTTGAGATAGTGAAACAGACTGCCTGAAAATGGACGCAAAAGAATATGTTTATACTTCTCAAGCATTATGCCTTCAAACAATAGTTAAATAATAATAAAAAAGCTTCATGCCATATTGCATTATAGTGTCCTTATTGCCACTCATTGAGAAAATTACGGCAGATTGATCAACTAGAAATGCATTGGTTGCAATAATTGGTGTCTAGCTCTTACATGAATGACTGTTAAATCATGTTATATAAATGTGCAGAAATTCCATGTACCTCAAATAACATAGTAGAAGTGATTCTTACTAGATAGTGAATTAACATAGTAGAAGTGATTCTTACTAGATAGTGAATTTGCAAATTAAAATTTGAGATGACCATTATCGCAGTTTAAAAGAAGACAGTAACACAGTAAAATGAGCAACAATAAACAAAAAGAATAAGTGCTCATTTTCTTCATAATAGGAAAATACTAGCAGTCTATCACCGAAAATAACTTCCCTAGTTGCATGTTGAAAAAATCCAAATTTTTGTATTACCAATTCTCATATCCATAGACATATCATGCAATACTTTAATGTTAACACTTAACAGGAGATGTCTAGCAATTTCCATTGTATTCTCAGTTCTGTTTTCTTTGGTTCCATCCCACTAAACCGTATAAAGGCTACCTTGAGAAGTGTAGCAGATGGAAGAGATGGTGAAAAATTGGGTAAAAGACCCATTGAATTATGGTTTCCTTATATTTATATGATTTTTTACTGGGTCAAATGCTAGTTTTATGGAGAATAAATTACCAAATGTTGTGAGTTGGTGATAAAACATATATTACACAATAAACATATAAAATATAACATACCTTGGCAGCAAGAAGAAAAATATCATTTGTTCCTGAGAAATAAAGGAAAAAAAAAACAGAATAAGCAGCAAAGCAAAGAGTAAATATTGTTTTATTTGGTTAAATATATGCTGAGCAGAAAAGGTCCACAATGTTAGGGATTACCATTAGCATGTTGAATAAATTTTGAAAGTGCCTCCCTTGATAATGATTTTGATCTTTCTCCAGTGCAGAGTAAGGAATGTGACAATTTCCAATCAGCTTCTGCACATGATTTGCTGCAACATGTTGACTACATTACTACAAGGGTTTAACACATACTTGAAGCTACAAACACATGCAATAGCTGAAATTTTAAAACACAAGTGACAGAAAACTACAATCTGGAAACACTTGCAAATGACAAACTTCATTATTATTAACCTCAATAGATAGATGTCCCAAGAACATTTGCGGTTTACTCTCAAAACACCTTTGACAAGAAAGCAATAAACGAAACATCTATTTAGAATTTTAAAGGAAAAGTTTACAATTTCCAAGAATATTCACTTAAAGTTAATCATGCGTGCTCCATAACATAAAAAAAAAAAAAAATAGTTAAATGAAACGCTAGATTGGGAATAAAAAACTTTGTTTACGTATGCAAGATACTAAATTGCCTTACCTACAATAAAAAGCTTCTTTGCATCCCCCGGGACATGAAATGGCTGAAGGCAATGGAAATTCAGAGGAGTATGGCAACACCAATCCACCATTCATCAACGAATCCACAACCTCTTTAGGCACTGGGATATTATCTTTAGAACTGCTGGATGATGCACAATTTTCCAAGTTTTCATGAGTTCTCAAGTGGGAATCTTCTTCCATGTGAGATAACCCAGCATCATAACAATCTTTCGAAACAGCTGAAAAGGTCTCGCCATCGCAACCACCATTGTCAGAAACACCAATGCTTTGAAAATAAAGTTTCCTCCCAATTTGAAGTTCTATGGAGCCAATAAATCGGAAACAAAAGCTACACACTAGACAGTCAAACTGCGACATGGAAAACAAAAACACAATACAAAGGGTAAATCATAAATGTGCAACTCTCAATTGAAGAAGAAACCAAAATTGATTCATCAACAGATAACTACCTTGTTCGAAGAATGCTGCATCCCAACAAGTATTGGATCCTTCAAAATAAGCTCTCCTTCTTCAAAGTCACCATCAGCATACACACCTGCACTTCACCAATTGCAATCACATAAAAAAATAAAAAATAAAAAATAAAAAATTGAAGATTTCGGCTTCAGCTTTACAAATTGAACAACGACAAGTTGAAGAAGTTTGTTAAACAGCGTATTAGTTGTAACACGCAGTGTTACATAATAGTTCAAACAAAGTAGAAATGCAATTTAACTGAGTTTGGAGAGAAAACAAAACAATTGAAGATTATATGAAGTAAAAAAAAAAAACCTTTTCCAAAATCATTTTCTTGTTTGACTTTGATGCTAGAGCAATTCCTGTCGAATAAAAGTTGGTCGAAGTACTCCTGCAAATTAAAATTCAAAACACATTCAACAATATTGAAATTATTGAAAAAGACACAGAAGAAAAAAAGGAAAAAGCGTGCCTGGACTTGGAGCGGTGGAGGAGGTCGGAGAAGAGAAGCGATTGCACCGGACCATTTTTCTTCGATTGGACAAAGAGTTGCCGCCATCCTCCTACTCAATTCGCAACTCAGTTGTAATTGTATTTGTATGTGACGCTGCCGCCGCTTTAATTTTATTTATAGAAAATTACAGAGTTTGGCAGCCGGAAACAATTTTGCAATTTAACGGCTAGAGTGTCTTTAGTAAAACACTAAAACTTAACTAGCTTCTGACCGAATTTGACTTTTGAAAAGGACCGAAATGCCTCTGAATTCTGATTTTTTTTTTTAATTAATAATTTCTAATTTCTAATTTCTAATTTATTTATAAAAAAAATTAAAATCCACCGTGGAGATCTATTTTCTTAAAGAGTAATGCTACATTGTCCAAAATTGATGCCCAAATGATGTGTCAACAATGTAAATCATTTATTTAAATCATGCAAATCTAATACAATTTAAATGAATGATCTACATTGTTACCATATCATTTGGGCACTAGATTTAGGCACCAGATTTGGGCAATGTAGCATTACTCTTTCTTAAAATTAAAAAAAAAAGGGATGGAAATACATGTGTGGAAGCATTTAGATGTATAATGTAAATATATCTTTCCGATGAATCATGTTATGATATAAAATGATTACACAAAACAATTATATATTTACGTCGCACAAATGTATTATAATAATAATAATAATAATAATAATAATAATAATAATTCCCTACTCAGTATCAAACTCTTTTTTTTTCAATCTACGGAAAAAAAAGAAAGAGAGAGAGAGAGAGAGATCGGTCTCCCTCTGTAAATATATATTTTTGGATAGTTGGATTTGGATATGCTTGAAAAATATTAGTAAAAGTAATAATAGTGTACTTTTTAGTCATTCCTGGTTTCTGTCTGACTTATTTTTTGATGAAAAAACAATGTTGGACAGAATTAGATACAACAGCGAAATTAGTAAATGCTAAGGGCAGATTGATATCAGGTGCCTAGCAGCAACAATGGTATTGGAAACATCAAAACTATTGTTAACGATTGCATATCTCCCTCTAACCAACATAAATTACAGGCATTAAATATTTTTTGAGATTTTTTTCAAGTAGACAAATCTATTTCACAAATTTCAAACAAATGAGGCCATTTTCTTCTTAAAAACCAACTGTAGGAGACTGTTTGGAAACTTCTGCAATGTGTCGACAACACATGGATCTGATAAGGGCAAAAAAGAACAAGGTTGAAATGATCTCTTTTACGGGTTATACAGTCAAATGTTTCCGAAAAACTGTTCCAAGGACGGAGAACTGAACACGTTAGAGGCAGTTCGTTCAGGTCTGGTGGGGGATATGTGAAGCTGATATTTGATGAATCTCTGTAACAAAAATGATTCAACTCAGAAGACAGGCATTGTAACCTCTAGTTTGTTATTTAGATTATAATGAATAAGCATGCAAAACCAAATAAAAGTTATGGCAGGTAAAATAAACATACAGCTAACTGAGAAACGATTTCGTGATTTGTGTCAATATGCCAATCTGGTTCCAGTTGGCGAACAAACGATGATCGCCCCATTTCTGTGCTACAAAAGAGAACCTGTATATGCAGTTTATACAAAGTAAGATAGTATAGACGTATACAATGGTAAACCAAAAGTGTAAACATTCGGTATGCATTGGTACGTCTCCTTGTAAATTCCAAGTAAAAATTTCTTATTGCAGCATGTAATGTTCATCCCAAGGAGAATATCATTTTGTTATTAATTTTCACATTTTGTACGCTATGAAAACCAACTTATTTACTGGTTGAGCATATTGAGCTATCATCATCCAGTGGTTCAAGTAACAAAAGTATAAAACACAATCCTTTGAGTTGAGTGTTTAAATATTTATACATCGTACTACCATGTATATGAATATGTGAGTGTATAGAAAGTTAATTCAAAGTTTTGAGACAATAAATGCAACTTTTACCTTGTCTTTGACCAAACCACCTGATGTGAAAATCCCTGCATTTTCCAAAGCTAGAAGGATCTTTTTCTGCAGAGAATAGTCGATGATTTAGAACAAGTAAATAATTATAAACCAATAAGAGCTTGCGAAATGAGCTTCAGATCAAGTCAGGAGGAGTCAACATAGCAACAGAAAAATTCGCAAAATGTGCTAAGACAAAAGCAAGAATAGAGATCTACTACTGTCTGCCAGGTTTTAAAAGAGATTCTAAAACCTGTGTAAGCTAGAAACTATATGCTGTTATCTTCAAGTGTCGGAAGAAAAGGATCATCACTTTCTAAGCAGTTCTGACAACATAAAACTCAAGCATCTTAAATTCAGGATGGTTCCCAACAATTTCTGCCATTCTGGTGGAAATCTTATATCATGGCCAAAAGTGCCAAATAATTCTGTTATCAATTATTTTCCAACAAAAAGAAGATAATATAGGTTGATAGAGACAGCAATAGCTTATTAACTTGTTAGCTATTGGTTCTACCACAAAAAACTATGTAAAATACACAAAGATTAATAATAAAGCTCATTTCACGAGGCAACAAATGTAGGCAAAATTGGGAGAAACAAAGAATTATCACACGATAAAGTTACAAGAACAAGGTTTGAACGCACTTCGCTTTCCTCATCAAGAACTCTTTCCATAAGATAAAGATCACAGAACTTTGTGATCTCCAATAGCACCTCCAGAACAGAGGACCTCACAGTTGCTTGGTGCTGCACAGAACAAAATGAATCAAGTTCATCCTTTCTATAACTCTACTCTATATCAAGCACACAGATCACATAAAAAAGAATCTTACTGCCTGGAGCTCTTCTGGACTGCTTTCCTCAAGTACTACTCCAAGCAAACGACATGTCACCTACACAAAATAAGGCATCCAATTACAAAATATTTAGTGCAAGACTTGAATATTCCAATCATGGCTTTAGACATCAACTCAAAATTGCATTATATATAAACTGACTGGCTTCATAAGCTATTAAAATTGCAGCATATCCCATGGAATTTTGTGTCAGAACTCAGAACTACAGTATTAACTCCCAAAGCTGAAAGCACATAACCTGAATTCAAACAAGGAAGCTGTGTAGATACTAGCTACAATCTTAAGTACTTGTTTTTTGCAACAAGATATGCAGTAAGAAGCTAAGAGCACTCTATTGAGATCATGAAACAAAACCCTAATTTTTCATTGTCAAGAAAAAACATTAATGAAGTTAGGCCAAATAACTTCAAAATGCAAGGGTGACATTACTTTAGAAGCCCAAACTCAGCAATCTGCAGCAAAGTTGATATCCTAACAAAAGTTATTGCACTCCATTTGGTAGCATTCAAATATAAACAATATGCACAAAAAGTAATTTAACAGATTGATGATGACCAACCAAACTGCCAATGTTGTATCAAACACTTGTTTGTCTCAAATAGCATTGGCAGTAGCAACAACAGAGACGATTGCTCACAGAGTCAGTATATGCTCCCAGATACCTCTAATTTTTGGAAGCAGTGCTTAAATTCTAACTAGGATATTTGAGGTGTAAGGTCCAGGAGTTTGAACCGGTGAGCTATGAATCACTTGGGTCTTCAATATGGTAAGTAGTTGATTGAGAACATGTATAGTTGGTCAAGATTCCTTAATTAAACGATTTTAGGAATCCCAGCATCATTCAAGGAAGGAATCCCAGCATCATTCAAGGAGTAATACAATCTCTTCATGTAAATCTTTGTATTACATTTAACAGAGTTAATTTGATAACATATAATTGATTATTTGACAATCCGTGATTGTTGTTCTAATTCTTCTTCTGTTCCATCCTTTCTAATTCTTTGATGTTCTACCTGCGATAGGAACTAAATTACCTCTTAAGTTCACAAGATCATTTCTTTTAGCAGGTCCTTCAAGAATGTAGCCTAACAATCCAAATTACCTACAAGTATACTTACTAATTAATTAATACCCAATGATGATTTCCATGAATCTTTTAGAAGGATTTTCATGGCAACTAGATTGGAATTTCTACAAATGTATGCAGACATTTACCATGAGTGTCAACTGTCATTAGTTACTATCAACAACTAACTTACATTAGGCTGATGTGCTCTATCAGTGAGAGAAAATCTCTCAAACAAGGGAATACCGTGGCAGATATCATGTCTAATGGTTATATAAATAAAAAATTGTACTGATGAGTCTCCCAAAACAAGCAATGGATAAGTAGGGATTAAAGGTCAAGCCCCATCCAGAACCTCATTGTAAGGCTTGGATTACCAACGGTCCAACACAATTTAAAGGTTAAAAAAACAATATATAGCAACTTTTACCATTCATGAGTCAGTTATGTGTAATTTACTAGCCTGACAGCTTAGTCATATTTTCCTATGTCAAACACAAATATTGGGATCATGATTCACATTATTCCATCCATGCATATATTATTCTTCTGTTAAGGGTAACAGCAGGAATTTTCGTACTTGTGTACAAATGGTATGATGTTAAATGTACAAATGGTATGACATTAAAACTGAACATGAGTTCATTCATTATCCAAGAAACTTTGCCTCTCAAGTCTCAACAATGCTCTTGAGTCTTGACTCAACATATATGACTTCTTTTTAAATTTTAGGAGAGGATAATTTTATTGCATTAATGGTTTCATAGCTCATTAGTATTTTAATCCTAACAATTTTATTAATTATTAGCCTCAGGAGTATTCTGGTAGATTACAGATTTTCTGTAATAGGATGTAATTGAAGTCCAAGGACTGGATTATGGTTTGTAACAGGTTTAGTTTTTTAATATGATCTTAACTAATTTACATAATCTCTATATCTATCTTTGGATTCTCATAACTAAGCAAGGTTGATTTGATGATATCTGAATAGATTATTGGCAGTTATGAATAATGTGATACTGTAACTATTTTTCTACTATTTCTTCTGTTTTTTTCAGCCTGCAAACACCTGTATACTTTTATTTGGTCTTTACAAGATCATTTACGTTCAACTTAAAACCCCAACAAAAAATCCTTCAATCATAAACTCTTTACACTTCCGAAATCTTCCCATCGCCGTTCTTATACTATTCACAGCTCAGGACATCATCTAGTACTATCAATGTTAAAGACCAATATACAATACTACGCCTATATCAGATTGTGTCAATTCCACCACAATTTGTTTACAAAACGGCCCTAACTCTATTCAACGTATTTCATTCCACCAAATCCTAATTCTTAGCTTATTATTTTTGTGCCCATCACTTAGCAAACAAACCAAATTAAAGACCCATATACAATACTATGCCTATATCAGATTGCATCAATTCCACCACAATTATTTTATCTCTATTCAACGTATTTCATTATACCAAATCCTAAATTCTTAGCTTCTCATTATTTTGTACCCATCACAAAGCAAAACATACCAAATTACCTTAAAATAGACATTATTGTCGTGGTAACGAAGAAATTTTTGAATTCCACTTCAATAAATCCTAATCCCAACAATGCACATAAATGCATAAACAATCCCCACTATTATGTTTAGCACGTCAGAGAGATTATGTAGGTTACCTTTCTTCCTTCACTCAGTTTCTGCCTTACTATTTGCCCCAAAGTTGGCTGAAACAAAGGAACAATTTTGAGAAAAAAGGAAAATAAGTAAGAACAAAATATATACTCAAATGCTGGACAAAGTTTTACATATATATATACATATATGCACCTTCACTGGTTGAAAGAACTCGTCAACAACATTTTGTGCTCTTAAATCTTCTGGCGGTGGACTAACTCCAGGGGGAATAATTGTTGCATTAGATTGATTGCTTGGAACAGAAGTACTAGTTGTAGGAGCTTGTCGTTTTGGTTGCCTTCTTTGAGGTCCACCAGGTGTTCTGACCAATCTCCAGGTAAAGACTATCGCCAGGGCAAGCCCAGCAATAGCCCCAACTGATCGTGAATCCTGATACCAGTAAAAAGACAAAGTGTGAGAATCCTAAATATCACAGGCTGGAAAACACTGCTTATTTTTCTTCTAAATTCCAAAACAGAACAAATATTTGACAAATGTCAACAGTGAGGCATCATAAAAAGAAAAAATCCTAAAAGAAATACAGAAAAGTGCCAGTATATGTGTTATAGACTAAAAATTTCACGAATACACTTCCTGCTCTACATGTGTGCATCCGACTGCAGAACAGCCCATCTTTTCTGATCTAATTTGTTTGTGATTCATTTTTGACACATGCTTGGTAGTCTTGCAAGCTAGCAGTGTTATTTATCTGGCCTTCACACATCTTTCAGTCAATGGTTTCACTCAAAACAATATAACATGTTTCTCTAGACAAATAAAAAGAAAACAAAAGGGAGCAAGCAGAAAGAATTAAAGCTAATTTTCAGCTAGGAAACTAAAAGGTTTCAGCCTTTCAGGAAAACCACATATAACAATGGCTACAATTATCCTTGAGCGGAACTGGGCAAGCTGACCAGGCTAAAGGTAAACCCGGTCTCAACGGGAGGTAGAAATCATTCAACACTAACCCACCCCAGTCTGCACTTCAAGCGACTGATTCCAACTTCCAACCCAATATCCAACTCTACTACTCCAATGCTGTTATTATTTTGTGAAAAATTAAACCTTCTTCTGAACTAAACCTGGTTTTGTGATAATATACACACCATTGCAACTGGATTGTAATGCAATGGACAATTAAAGTCCTTCTCATCAACATTGCCTCCAATTCATACATGCATTGGGTACTTTTTCTCTCAGCAAAGAGCAAACTGATAAAATCTCACGCCTTGCATTTAGATTTTGGCTTAATTACAAATTTAACAACAGAAAATAAGGTAATTTTCTAGACAAATAAAAATAAAACTAAAAGGCGCAATCAGAAAGAATAAAAGCTAATTTTCAGCTAGGAAACTAAATGGTTTCAGGAAAACCACATGTAACCGAATTCAATGCATTTCACAAGTACAGAAAACTGTAAATACCAATGGCTCCAATTATTCTTGAGTGAAACTAGGCAAGCTGACCAGGCTAAAGGAGGTAGAAATCATTCAACATTAACCCACCCTAGTCTGCACTTCAAGCGACGGATTCCAACCCAATATCCAACTCTACTACTCCAATGCAGTTATTATGTTTTGTAGGGTGAAAAATTAAACCTTTTTTTCTGAACTAAACCTGGTTTTGGCAACCAGGTAAGCGAAGGTTGCCAAAAACAACTGTTGGAAACCAGCTGTGATAACCTGCACACCATTGCATTTGGATTGTAATGCAATGGACAATTAAAGTCCTTCTCGTTAACATTGCATCCAATTCATACATGCAATAGGTACTTTTTCTCTCCGACAAAATTTCACACCTTGCATTTAGATTTTGGCTTAATTACAATTTTAACAACAGAAATTAAGGTAATTTACACACAAAATTATAAATTTACAATCTTCATGTTATTCACTCAATAATACAAATTATTAGCAGCAGAGCCCACAAAATACTAACTAAACTATGCTCACTAAAAAATCAATACTCCAACTAAAATTCCTATTACGTTTTTAATCAAACAAAACAGTCTCAGATCCGCCGTTAAATTGACGAGAGAAAAGAGGGAAGTACCAGGTTGTGGAAAGAGATCGAGAAGAGATTAGACATCTTGAAGGTGAGATAGGCTCCAAACCGCTTGATCAGCTGAATCACGTCTTCTTTTGACGACAATAACGATGCCGACGACGATGACTCTGCCATGAACCTCTCTTCAACCGAAACGAACGAAGGCGTCGTTTTAATAAATTAATAAAAGTTGTAACAAATAAAGCGGTGGTGTTGCTTGTGTCTTCGGAGATTTCAGATTCTTCGTCTCATGTGTTTTATCATCGCTGTATGATAATAATAATACTCGAGAGCAGTGTCGATGTTTTAGACAAGAAAAAGAAAAGAAAAAAAAAAAAACACAAATTGTGCTTTTGTGTCAACGATTAATGAGAGCTGGAGAATTTCAACGATATGATTTTTTATTTTTTTTATATATATATACGAGACAGTCCAATGAAATTGAGCCACATTAACCTCTTTTATTGAAAATATAAATATTTTCTTATGTGGCTCAATTTCATTGGATTGATCTAATTACATGGTGGTGAGACCGTCCCACATAAGTTTTTCTCTATATTTAGATTGGTCGTGTTAGGTACTTAGGTGTCACTTTGATGTTTTGTGAAAAAGATAAAGGGTAAAACAAACTATTTATCACAGTTGTCTACTATTTTATTGATTTTGTTACATTAAGAAAGAGTAATTATATGACTTCAGAAAAAAAAAAAAAAAAAAACAGAATAATTATAAGTAAATTTTTTGTACAAACTAGTAAAATTTCACTGTTGTAGCTAAGATGATTGTAAATTGTTTATATTCATTTACCTCTTCGATTAAATACCATTATCATAATTTCCAATTAAATGAAAAACTTATATATCATATGGGTAGTGTTAGACCATCTTCAATGCATATAACAATACCAATGCTAAATTTGGCACAAAAAAAAAATGTTATATTTGGTACATGAGTACATCAATTTAGCATTGGGCTCCAATACATAATTTTATTTAAAATGCTATTTTTATTATTTTTATTAATTAAAATTATAAAAGTAAACACCATTAATGCATACATTATTTATTTTAATGTTCCAATATAAAGTTTCATTAATACATTCATTATTTCATTTTAAAAAAAATATAATGGTATTTTTGTAATTAAAAAAGGAGTATTTATTGCTGTACCAAATTTGGCATATGCTATATTGTGTGTCAAATTTAGCACACAATATAGTATATGCCAAATTTAGCATATCATTTGGCACTGCATTGGTACATCCTGTGCTAAATTTTAGCATTTGCACAATCGTATAGCATAGCATTGGAGATGCTCTTAACCAGACATATGTTAACAATTATAAATTTACTACAGTAATGCTACACATCACACCCATAATCCCACCATTTTCATCCCAACACACGTGACAGTTGATGTGTCACTTGGTGAGTGAACAAACATTAATTGGTGAGTGAATACATGGATAAGAGAGATAAGTATCAATTAATGTGTGTCTACTCACCAAGTGACATATCAACTGTCACGTGTGTTAAGATGAAAATGGTGGGATTGCAAGTGGGATGTTTAGCATTATTGAATTTACTATTACAGGAAACCCAATAAATACACACCGATACAGACAAGACAATTAATGTTGTGATTATCCATTAATTGGATTTCCTACTAATTTATACATTGTTAAACAGACAAAGACAAGACAATTAATGTTGTGATTATCCATTTATTGAATTTCCTATAATAGTGTACAGGTTAACACTACTCATAATATATATATATATAAATGAAAAACTTTTTAAAAATTCATAAATTTTTTTTTTTATTCCTCTTAAATTTTATTGAATAATAGGAAACAATTTCTTAATTAACATAGAAATTATACGAAAATGCTTTTTATTTAATAAAAAATTTAGGAAAAATGATACATATATATATATATATTTATAAACAAAAGTAAAGGAATAGAAAATAATCACAGCTTATAAATGACATAATAGTATTGTGGATGGATATATGCTGGTACCTATTGAAGATGCCATGATATCATTAAAAGAGTGGGTGTCATCATTGGCAAATTGCACTACTTTGGCAGCCAAATGCACTTTAAATAAATATTCTGCAACCTTCTATCTATCTTTCCATTTACAAAATACAACCAAAATCTTAGAGAGCATTAAACAATACATTAAGAATTTGAAGTACATACATAATTAGCTAAAAGAGAGCCCATAGAAAGTACTCTTGCTCAACTACCAAAAAAGGTTGGGAGTTATGTTGAAAGTTACATGTGAGCAACTCAAGACTAGTGTTGTGCAAGCTTCATTATGTGGCAGAAATAGAATCAAGAAATGCTTTGTATGACAACTTCATGGCCTTTACAAGTATTACTAATTAAGGCAATCAAAAAAGTAATTAAAAAAAAAAAAATCAGATCAGTCCAGTTACACCAGTACTTGAGGGTGGAGAGCAAGCACTCTCTGTAATTTCCACTGATATTTCTGTAACATCATCTATTGAATTGGACATTAATCCCCTTTCAATCTTCTGATCAATGCCATTCCCATTCATTAGCATCTCCTTTTCCAGGTGAGAGCAGTAGCTTTCGAAAACTCGAGAGCTAACCGTAACTCTAAAATTCAATAGGAAAAGCAGTTCCAATTCAAGCCTGTTCAATTCAGCATTGCTCACTCCTCCAACCCGCGCAAAGAATGCGTTGTTGTAATGTCTGCATTATTTGTCCAAATCCATCAAAAATAATCAGTTTTGTAACACTGCAAATGTGTCTCATGTTCACGAATTAATTGCCAAACTCTGCTATATGAAACTTCAGATTACACAATTACAATCTAACAGTGACATTGCAGATAAAACAATTTTTTAGTTCTTGATTAAAACACATTTCTGATAAGCCAAACAAAATCTGGAAGAAAAAAAAAATAAAAATAAAAACCTTATTAAGAAGAATAGAAACAGATCAATATTGAGATAGAGAAATTAAGAAGACTGACACGTCATCCATCATCTTGGAAGCAACCATGACACAAGTGACAAGCAATCTGTGCACATTCAAAGAGACAACAAGCGAGTCAGGGTGCTTATGCGAGAGCCTATCAATATACACAAAACCAACCACCAAGCAAGACGGGCTACAATTAGTGTACTTGTATATCCTCTCCAAGTATTTTGGTATGCTTATATTTGGAGCCCTCACGCCATGAAATGCATTCAAGCTCTTCCCAGCAAGCTGTGGTGTCACAGTCAAGCCATCCGCTAGCCGGTCGTTTCTAGCCACCAGCTTCTCTAGCACGGCAGAGAGTATGGTCAGGACTCTTGGCGTGGCGGCTTGCTCGATTTGGCTCGGTTCCGGCAGCAGCCGGCCATGGGGGTCGCTGTACTCGGCGGCGGTTAACATTTCTTCAGGCCATAGCGTTTGCGTTTGTGTGTTATGTTGTTAGTTGGTTTCTCTGGTTGGAATTCGGTGAGAGTTTTTGAGACATTTTGGTTGGTGAAAATGTTATCTGATTGGTGACCTAGGTTCTGAAGTGGGTTTCTGACACGTGTACTTGTTGATTTTTAAAATTATTTTTTATTTGAAGATTGAAACCAACGAATAAATTGTGGACCATGGGATGTTCTTGAATCTTGATGTTTCAGGAATTGTTTAAGGTCAGATGTGGGGGTGATACTAAGGAATTAATCTTGATTTCATTAATTGATTTTTTTTTTTTCTTTTCTCTATTTCATCATTTTCTTTATGGAAAATTTCAGATTTTCATTAAAAATTTTTTTTTTTTTTTTTTTTTTTTAATAAATGATGGCGTGTGTCAAATTATTATCGGATGTTAGCTATACTAAATTGCCAATTTATTAAAAGTCTAAGGCCAAAATTGTATTTCGGTGCCCCGAGAGGCGTAGCTCAGTTGGTAGATAAACGAGTTTGATATTTAGATAATTGACTCTTAAGTCAGCGGCTTGAATCCTACCGATGGCAAAAAAGCTTCAAAAAAAAAAAAAATACTTGGTTTACTGGCCTCCATAATACCAATTCAATATAAAGTAGTGAACGATCGTTTTTAATTAATAGGGAGAATTATAAACAATCCCCTTGACTTTTGATTAAATATCAAATCAAACCCTCTGGTTTAAATAATCAGTAAAAAAAAAAACCCTACTATTAGTTAACCATTAGTTGACTTTGCATAAACCAAATATTACAATTTAAATCATTTATTATAAATAGAATAAAAAGGAAAATATGAGAAAAGTATATAATAATAAAATCAATTTCTTACACAAATAATTTTTTACATTTTAAAATTAATTTTTTGTTTAAATTTTATAATGATTTTATTGCTTTGTTATAATATATTTTTATATATTTAAATTTCATTAAAATAAATTTTTTATTTTTTATTTTCTAACATATATTTAGTATATTTTTTTAATTATTTGTTTAGTTCAATTATAGAAAAAACCACTTAAATAATTATAATTCATTAGATTTAATTAAAGTCAACTAATAGTATGGGGGTTTTATGCTGATTATTTAAATTTGAGGGTTTTATTTGACATTTGATCAAAAATCAGGGAGTTATTTACAATTCTCCCTAATTAATACAAGTTGAATAGTTGATATTGTACGATTTTAATTAGAACCTGATTAACTCAAAAAAAAAAAAAAAAAAAAAAAAAAAACCAACCCAAACCAAACCAAATCAAACCAAAAAATTTATAACGTGTAAGCTGTTATAACACATATGTGGTTTTTCCATCACTTATTTTCACCTTGTCTTGTTGAAGACATCAATCCACGTGCAAGCTTTACCTTCTTTGTCAACATGCATGTTGACTTGTGGCATTGTGTATTATTTTATGATTGGATATTTAGTTCTATAAATAGTAGTCCAGTTCATTTGTAACATTTTTGGACTTCTCATATCAATACAAAACTGAAACATAAAGGGGCTGTCTTGCAGGCTGTTTTCAGTCTGTTTTCGTTTTTGTTTTCTAAAAATGATTTCGAATTCGCATCTTGTAACCGTTTTTCATTTTATTTTCAAAATTCAAAAACAAAATGAAAAATAAAACCAGTGTTAAAAGTGAAAATTTTGAAGAAAAAAAAAAACTTGTTTTTAATGAATTTGTTTTTGTTTTTCATATGAAGTGGATCCCATATTATTAATAATATATATATATATATATATTTTTCTCTTGAACCAGACACCAATCATCTTCATTTCTTTCTTTTTCAACTTCTTTCTCCTCCTTCTCGCCGCCGATCGTCCTTGCCTGCCGCCGGTCGTCGCTCGCCACTGCCTTCCGTCGGTCACCGGTCGTTGCCGCCGCCGCCATCGCCATCGCCACCGTCTTCTTCTTCTTCCTCTTCTTCTTCTTCCTCCCGCCGAGATCTGCTATGCATCTCGCCGTCAAGATCTGCTCTGCATCTCACCGCTGAGATCTGTTCTTCTTCTTCTTCTTCTTCCTCTTCCTCTTCCTCTTCCTCTTACTCCCGCCGCTGATCTGGTCTTCTTCTGCTTCCTCTTCCTCTTCCTCTTTAACTATAAAATTTGTTAAACCCTAAATTAAATTACAAAATGTTTTTATTTTATTTTATTATTTAATCATTTATTTATAATTGTTATAACATTAAACAAATTTTAAAAATTGATATTTCAATTTTTGAAAGTTTTCGGTTATCCTACCAGACGTGTTTTTTTCGTTTTTATTTTTAATATACGAATTCCAGTAAATACTACCAGACGCATATTCGGAATTTAAAAATGAAAACAAAAACACTGTTTTCGATTTCATTTTTCTTTTTGAAAAACAAAAACAAAAACAAAAAACGGCTTGCAGGACAAGCTCTTTTCTCCCCTTCTTCATTTTATTCTCTCTTTTTCTTCATCTCATCTCTTCTTCTATTTTATTTTATTTATATATTATAATTATTTACTTTATTATATTATTACTCTCTCATTTTGTTTCATTAAATTTTTTGTTGATTCAATTTAATTTACAACATAAGCTTATCTGCCTAAATAATTAAATATTAACAAGGGTTTCACCTAGTTCAACAATTATTCGAGAATCAGTATTAGTTGGAAACATAGACATAATTATTTCCTAATTCGATAATCAAAACGTGACAGTGATTATTTACTGTCGCACGGTAAAGATAGTAATTGATAATAAACATTACGCGATCAAGCTTTCGGATTTAAGTTTCTCTATGAATGGATTCTAGAAATAGAATTATTTGATCAATTCTAATTTCTATCTTAGATTCAAGCAATAGATTTTGTGTAACCAAATTAACTCAGGTCCTCAGGATGATGAGATCTCCAAACTGGTTGGTTGCTTGAACAATTTTTATTGATCGATGTTCTTTAAAGAAAAATATGGTTAATATTGTATATATACGGATTGTTATACAAGTAAGTATGTTCACATTGACTTGGTTGGTTTAACCAATCCATCCCCACTACTCTTGAAATTTGTCTGATTTTGATGTTGATTTTGGATGAGAAATGTACAAAACTCACTTGAATTAAAATTTATTTTGAACAAATGGCATGATTTCTCAACTGGGTCTTCAGGTTTCTATTTTTATTGAGTTTTGAAGTTGATCATTCAATTTTTTCTGAGCTTTGGCTTTCACTTTCTCGAGAAAAGTAATACTGGGAAGAAATCCGTCCATGGCTGGATGGTCTAAAATTCTAAAACTCCCAAAAAGACCACTCCTTGACACCGACTTCGATCTCTTTACACGATGACGACAATCGACAATGAAAACAACAACACGATATCTGAAAAAAAAAGAAAAAAAAGCATCAAATTCTAGTAATCCTTTCTCTTTCTTTCTCTAGTTGCAGAATGTATTTTTTTTTTTCTTTTTTCTGGGTTTGAAACTTCGCTCCAATCAAATGCTGACGTCTGTGAGCACGTCATGGCATTTTGCTGACGTGTTCTGGCATGTCAGCGTGCAGAGTGCTGAAGTATCCGGACACATCAGCAATTGGGTGGTGACGTGTTAAGGCAGGTGTGTGACCGAGCACGTGAGCACCCACCCGTGACGTGGATAGGCTGGTAATTTCCAATTCATCAAAATCTGTTGACGTGCCCACACACGTCACCATCTGGTTGGTTTTTGAGTTAATATGCGATTCACGAGTCACGAGCCAAAATGACAAGTCGGTGGGTTTCGACTTTCGAAGTGAGTCTGGGAATCTATGCAAGGTTGAAGCTTGCACCATTAAAGCTTCCTTCTCATCTTCAACAATCAAGTATGATAATGCTGAGTTGATTTCTTGCAGGTCCATTAAAAGCAATTAATTTGCTTCTTCTTCTTCTCCTTGGTTGATTTTCAGGTAACCATCATCAATACTACTTCTACCAACCATGGATTCAGATTTGATTAAAAATCCTTGTAATTTGTCTGATTTGATGTTGATTTTAGATGAAAAATGTAAGAAAATCACAAAAGACACGATTGCGCAACTGGGATTTCTTCAAGTATCTATTTTTATTGACTTTGAATCAGCTGTGAAGTGTAGTTAGTGGTCTAGTTGAAGAATTTGAGGATGAACGATTTCTCTATCAAACATTAGAGATTTCTATGCAATTTTAAAGGCCTAATCATATAGGTAGTTGTAAATTCTCTAGTATATACTCACCTATAGAGATGAAATGTTTCATCAGAGGAGCCTTGTTTGTAGTCTCGAAAAACTTGAGACACAAAAATGTCTCTGAGCTTTTGATCACCTCTGAATTCTGTAGCCAATATCCATACATCTGGTAAAAATACATACAGCTCTGTATGTAGAATATTTAGTACCTTTTTATTTATTTATTTATTTTTATTTTATTTATAAAGTAAAAGATCCTCGTGTTTGACCTTCTTTATATAATTGTTTTTAATAACACTCTCATATCATTTAATTCAGATTGAACTGCATGGTCTCTACTCTTATATCTTTAACATAGATTTTAACTATTGGATCGAGAGAAAACGAAAACGAAAACGAATATGATTAGGTTTTATGGTGGAATGTTTTTTGAAAATGAGTGTTAAAATGTAAAATGGATAACCTTGTGACAAAATGAAATTTCTTTAGAAAAGTTAGAGGAAAAAGATAAACTTGATTGTAACGATAAAATCTCTTAAATTGCTTATCAAAATATTTAGTAAATAAAACAAATAAAGTTTAAACTTTATAGCTGAAAATATTTAATTGTTTAGATCATATTTTAAATTTTAATTTAATATCTTTTAATAATTAACTAGAAAAATATTAAAATAAAATCGAACTAAAAACGCATCAAAAACCTTTATTTATTCCTTTTGAGATAAAAATAATCATTTAATTAAAAAAAAAATCCTCAATTAAAATAAATAAAAATAATTGCAAACCATTATTCCTTTTCTTTCTTTTTCGTTCATCTTTTGTTGCTAAAAATAATTGCAAATCATAGGGTTGAAATAATGAAAAAGTCTTATATTTTCAAATTTCCAAAAATACATGTTTAATTAATTTGATAATTAAACTTCTAAACTAAACTAGTAAAATGATAGACCACTTGCTGCTTTCTTTTTTTGACATTTTGCATTTCTATTCATTCTTATACAAAAAGTGTGAAGAGCTTTGGAATTATAGCCCCATTTCTGTTTGTTTGATATGGAAATGATTTTTTTATCCTTCCTACACTTAAAAATTACTTCAAATATGAAAGCAGTCTTTATAAAGGAGAGTTAAACCATGGGCGGCTCAAGGGTAGCCGAGGCCTTAGACGAAAATTTAAAATGAGGTCTTGCGATTCCACACCCATTTTTCTTTACTACTAGTTACAAATTTATCAAGAGCCCCAATTTACGAATCAAATAATTTTTCTATCCTTTTTTTTTTTTATATATATATAGTTTTTCATATCCGGATTCGTATTTTCTACTAGACATGTCGAATATCTGATTATCAGTTATCAAAACTTAAAAAAAAATTGTTACAGTTAAAAATAAAATAAATAAATAAAATTAAAGTAATAAATTTTGGAACAATTAAACCGGAAATGTTTATGAAAAAGTACGTAGAGAAACAATAATAGAGTTTGATTTTACAGTAGGAGAGTTTGATTGAACATAGAAGAATATAAAATAATAGATCGTTTAAAGAAAAAGAACAATATTAGTGTGTAATAATCATTTTAGGAAAACGTTAATGAGTATTTAAGTCCACTTAAATATGGTTTACATGAAAATAGGAATTTTTACTTGAAAATAGGAATAAATGGTAATTTATAAGTTTAAAGAGATATTTTTTGAATAATAAATAGAAAGATAAATATTGGATATTAATTATCAAAAAATATATATTAATAATAAAAATATAGGATCTTGCAACTATCTCAGTTGCCTAGTCACCTAGAGGTCCAGCCGGCCCTGGGCTAAACATGTCATTTAAAAATAGCTATTTCTTTTATAAATTATTATTTCTATTCCTAATAAATGTCAAAATTACACAAAAAAATACATATCAAATAACATGGAAAAAAATGGTAAAACGGTCTTTTTGTTAGTTGAATTGGAGGGGCTTTTGAAATTAGTCAGGTAATTTACCATTTTACTTTTCCAGATCATAAATCCAACTCTCATTTCATTTAATTCAGCGCAAATTTCAACTTCCCCAACTTTCTATCACCGCTTTGCGTTATATTTTAAAATGCAAGGACATTTATATCCCTAAGCAGCTTTAAAATTACATGAAATATGGATGTAAAGTATATAATCAGGATGGGTAAAGCCGTCAATCTTTTGAAAATGGAGCTGTGTTTTCCATTTCATTTGTCAGAGCCTCACTGATCAAAGTATGGCTACAGTTAGAGGTGACCCCGTTTCCGAATTGGTTCGGTGAGCCTCTCATTTATATCCCCATGCAAATTTTTTGAATTCATTTTTGTTTTCAACTAATGATAACAACCATCCCGAGATGGATGTCGTCCGTCCGTCATCTGTGCCAAATAATTGGCTGACCATATAGACAAGGGCGAATTCAAGGGGGCCCATAGGGGCCATGGCCCCCCCCAACCAATCAAATCACAACAATTTATCAATTTATCATATGATATAATACATATAATGTAGGTAATAATATTCACCTGATTCCTCCTTTTATTTTAATAATATACATGAATTAATAAATTATTATTATTTTCCATAATTCCATTAACAATGAAACATAAACAAAATAAATTCATTTTAGGATTTTAATTTCCTATTATTTTATTCATTATTACCTCTTCTTGTATGTGTATTATATATACTTATTATTATTTATTTAGATTTCACTAGAAGTTTAAAACAAGCCAAGTAAATATTGAACTATTAGGCAGATATCAATATTGTTGCAAAAATAAAAAATAAAAAAATATATCAAGTGTGTGATTTTTTGCACGGGATCGTCGATTGCTATTGGTAGCAATCCAACAGCTACATGTGACTATTGAATTACCACTGGTAGCAATTTAATAACTATCAGTAGCAATCGACGATTCCGTATGGAAAATCCCGCTCAATATAATTGCCCAATATTAGGCTAGGAGTTTGAGACTATCTTTATTAATGTTTTTTGTTAGGTTAATTTTATTATTATTATTTTTTTTTTTAAGTATTACAATATTTTGGGATTGGGGAGGGGAAATGACTTGAACTCATAACCTCTTGTATGTAAAAAGGAGGTGCTTACAATTAAGCGTATCTTATCTTGTCCATGATTATGTAATTACTCACACACAATCTTGATTATGTAATTGAAATAGAAATTGCAAAGAAAATTAGATTAATCTAGTTATAGATAATTTTCTAGATATAAAACAGCGGCACTTTTATTTATTTGTATCACTATCTTTAACACAAAACGAAATTACATTTTGTTGAAAAATATAAAGTCCAAAATTTGTGTTATGTGACCTAGAATATTAGTTTTTGTGCTGGATTGGCCACCCCACGGTCAAAATCCTGGCTTCGCACCAGCATATAGATATTCAACATCTTATATTCATCTTCACTCTTTTCAGATGACATTTTCTTCAAAGTACCATACAATACCTCAGGAGTAGACATTTTTCCTTTGAAAATTCTACTAAGCATTGAATCCTCTCATACTTCATTGTTGTTAGCAAAACCTTCATGCAGCTGTCCCATATTCAACCCATTGCATAGACAAAACTCTTCTTGACCGAAACGGGCTTTCGACTTCCCCAACCCAAACCACATCTGATCCGGTCTTTGTTCATTGGGGTGAATAATCTCTCTTTTCAATATATTATGATTTAGCTGCTCGTAAACTATCAACGGTTGTTTCAAATCCAAATATTGGCCAAAAGGGCCCTGCTTGAATTTTTCCTCCAACCCAAATTTTTGTAGGACCAACTTCAAGTCTCTAATCTTAAACCTTTTACTTATACTGTTTACTCTCACTGGAATCCAATTCTCATGGCCAGGGAACCGTTGCAACTTTTCATTTGAATTTTTCAACATCTGGAAAATGAAAACAAAAAGAAAATAAGTCATAGGCTCAAAATCAACATCATACATGTATCAACATAGTATTAAACATGTATCAGCATTATAAATGAAAATAAGTCTTAGGCTCAAAATTATACATATATCATCAATCCTAGACTCAACATCAATACTAGGCTTATAAAAACCATTAATAGCCTCATAGGCTTAAAATACACATTCAACATCAGTATTAGGCTCAAAATAATACATGCATCATCCATCCATCGGCCCTAGGCTTATGACAATTATTCATAGGCTCAACATATATATTCACCATTAAACCTAGGCTCTACATGCAAAATAAGTCGTTTAGTCTGCAAACGTTTTTCTTCCCTCCCACTACTAAAAACATTTCTAGTGTAGTTCATAACAATCAATCAATAAAAGATTGCCCTTCAAACAGAACACACACCCTCTAAATACACATACAACAGTACACAAAAATGTCAAAAACACAAACAAGAGAACAAGCTTCCATCCCAAAACACTAACTCCCATAAAAAACACAAATTTGAACAAATTAAAGTAGTTTGAATAAATTAGTACCTTGAAATTGTCTTACTCTCTTTGCATTTCATCTAGGGTTTGGGGTGCTTCGTTCAATGCCAACGGTGACGGCGACGGCGACGGCGACGATAACGACAACGACCTTGCTTCTCCAACCTCTCTCTGCGTCACTGTATTTCTGGGTTCTTGTTGTTTGGGTACACAGAGTAAGAACAAGAAGGGTTTTTATATTATTATTTGTAATTGAAAGGCAACGGGTTCTTGTTGATTTGCTTCTCCTTCCTCTTTCTATTTCTGGATTCTTGTTGTTTGGGTTTGCAATTTGCGTACACAAAGCAGAGCAGAGCAACGACTTTTATTTTGAATTGTGTTATTTAACGATGACTTTTGTGGTAAATCATATTGGGGAGGGTAATTTAGTAAACTTGAACAAGCTATATTGAATAAAATATTTAAGAAGGGTATTGTGAGAAATTCCAAGTGAGGGTTTTAAAGGGCAGCGTGGTAAATGTGGTTGGCAAAAAAGCAAGAATGCTAGATATGCAATTTTTTCACCAATGAACTATATCCTAGAAAGTGAACATTGAGAAAGGTCATTACCTTCTATTTCCACAAAAAACAATTCTAAAAAACCTTCAACCCCATCTGATGGAGCTGTACCCCACATCAGATCAAGCGATGATGCTCCACCAGATGGTTGCAAATTTGCAATAGATTACGTGTACCAAATTACTGCAAATTAACTCAGGATGATGAGATCTCCAAACTGGTTGGTTGCTTGAACAATTTTTATTGATTGCTGTTCTTTAAAGAAAAATATTATTAATATTATATATATACGGATTGTTATACAAGTAAGTATGTTCGATCACATTGACTTGGTTGGTTTAACCAATCCATCCCCACTACTCTTGTAATTTGTCTGATTTTGATGTTGATTTTGGATGAGAAATGTACAAAACTCACTTGAATTAAAACTTATTTTAAGTGCTTATTTTGAACAAATGGCATGATTTCTCAACTGGGTCTTCAAGTTTCTATTTTTATTGAGTTTTGAAGTTGATCATTCAATTTTTTCTGAGCTTTGTCTGTCACTTTCTCGAGAAAAGTAATACTTGGAAGAAATCCATCCATGGCTGGATGGTCTAAAATACTAAAACTCCCAAAAAGACCACTCCTTGACACCGACTTCGATCTCTTTACACGATGATGACAATCGACAATGAAAACAACAACGATATCTGAAAAAAAAAAAAAAATGAATAAAAGTCTAGTAATCCTCTCTCTCTCTCTAGTTGCAGAATGTATTTTTTTTCTTTTTTCTGGGTTTGAAATTTCGCTCCAATCAAATGCTGACATCTGTGAGCACGTCAAGGGATTTTGCTGACGTGTTCTGGCATGTCAGCGTGCAGAGTGCTGAAGTACCCGGAAACATCAGCAATTGGGTGGTGACGTGTTAAGACAGTTGTATGACCGAGCACGTGAGCACCCACCCGTGACGTGGATAGGCAGGTAATTTCCAATTCATCAAAATCCGTTGAGTCGATATGCGATTCACGAGTCACGACCCAAACTGACGAGTCGGTGGGTTTGGACTTTCGAAGTGAGTCTGGGAATCTATGCAAGGTTCAAGCTTGCACCATTAAAGCTTCCTTCTCATCTTCAACAATCAAGTATGATAATGCTGAGCAGCTGAGTTGATTTCTTGCAGGTCCATTAAAAGCAATTAATTTGCTTCTTCTTCTTGTTGGTTGATTTTCAGGTAACCATCATCAATACTACTTCTACCAACCATGGATTCAGATTTGATTAAAAAGCCTTGTAATTTGTCTGATTTTGATGTTGATTTTAGTTGAAAAATGTAGGAAAATCACTAATGACACGATTGCGCAACTGGGGTTTCTTCAAGTTTCTATTTTTACTGACTTGTAATCAGCTGTGAAGTGTAGTTAGTGGTTGTGATTTTTTGGCTTGAAAACAAACAAGTGTGTGGTTTAGTTACTTTAGTGTGTGATTTTAAACTTCGGGTTCCATGCCAAGTCCTTGCACGTACAATTATCATTGTACCAAATAGGCAAGGCTATGCATGATCTCCTGTAGTGTTGACCAGAGGACCTCTTCAAGTATTCATCCCATTCTATCATATCATTTTCTATCTCCTTTATGCTAGGTATATTTTGAATGTGCCATCAAGTAGCTCTGCTAGAGTGCTAGCCACCGGCATTTGATAATCCAATTACTGCATGCTAGTTGAAGAATTTGGGGATGAACGATTTCTCTATCAAACATTAGAGATTTCTATGCAATTTTAAAGGCCTAATCATATAGGAAGTTGTAAATTCTCTAGTATATACTCACCTATGGAGATGAAATGTTTCATCAGAGGAGCCTTGTTTGTAGTCTTGAAAAACTTGAGACACAAAAATGTCTCTGAGCTTTTGATCACCTCTGAATCCTGTAGCCAATATCACTACATCTGGTAAAAATATATACAGCTCTGTATGTAGAATATATATCCTCGACTCTCTCGACCTCTCCTTCATGGCCACTCTCTACGACCGCTCACTCCTCTGCCACGTGTCCCCTTCCAAACTCACAGCATCGCAGCTCCAAAACCAAAATTACCTCAACACACTCGTCCCTCATCACCGCCTTTTGATCGGAAACACTACGGTCTCGACTAACGGCGCCGATTTTGATTCGGTTACGGTGGATGGAGTGAGGCTCTCGGTTCCGGATCTGTTCACCGGGTCGAGTATCCCGGTGCATGGACTGGACGGGGTACTGGTTGCGGAATCGGAGGATGAAGAGGAACACTATGGCGAGCTAGGATTTGTCTCACCGGAGATTTGGCCGGTCGATGAGTATGTTGCCCCAAGTGAGTCATCCGTGACGGAGACACGTGTTCCTTCATCGAACAATCGTAGGATAGGAGTTAATGGTGATGATGTTGATGATAAGGTTAGTCATCGACAGTTCTCGAAGTTTAATCATCTGTTTGGTCTGTGATTTGCTCTGTTAAGTGTTGTTTGGTAGCTGAGAAAGTCTAGGAAAAAAAAAAACAGAGAAAGTTCTGGAATTTTTTGTTTCGTTTCGTTTTTTCCTTAAAAAGTTTTCTTTGTTTGTTTCAAGCATTTGGTATGCGTAGCGTGAAATGAATTTTTCAGATGTAAATCACGTAGTAATGGTAATGATCCGTTAATCTCTAATCTGACGGTCATGACCTTTTCTTCTGATTTTAATCTCTTCAAAGTTTAAATCTATAGATATTTGAGTTTGATTTGCACTAATCACACAAAATTACTCGGATCATAAAACAGCTTAAATTTTTTGTTACCAGATTCAATAATAATTTCTTATTCCATATATATAAAGTGATCACATCACCAAACAAAAAACATTAATCAACCAGACAGTGGGGAGGGGGAGGGGGAGGAGGTCGCCGGAAGCGGAGCAACCGCCATGGGAGAAGGGGATGCATCACAGTAGCCTCTAAGTATGTTGCCTTCCTCGGCAGTGAAGCCAAGGGAAGTGAGCATGACAGGCAAGCAATTACGAGTAATGATAGCAATGGAGTGGCAACAATCAGGGCCTATGTTAGCCTGACCGTTGAGGAAGAAGAGGATGATCTCATTTGAACAAGACTTGACCTCCAGGAGAGCGTTCCAGCACTCGACCAGGCCACCGCTGGCGCTGGCTTCGAGCCTTGCAGCGAGGTTGTGACCTGGAATATTATTGGCGGGGAGGTCTCTAAATGATGTTGCGTTTGCTACGAGGAATGTTAGAACCAAGCAAAGGAAAACAGTTTTGGGAGCCATTGATGTTGGTTTCTTTTGGGTGTATTGAGTTTGTGTTTGTGAGTGAGACAGTGGAAGGAGATGGTGAAAATGTGAGATTTTGGGTGGTTTTTATAGGGAAAATTGAGAGAGATGAGAGGGCTTTTAAATAAAGATTGTGATTGGTGTTATGATTGTCTAAACTGAAAGTTTGATTTAAAATTAAAAGAGAATATGATGGGTTCTAGTTGTGTTGTATAATAACTAATGAAGACAGTAATATTGCATGAATTAAATGCAGAGCAATAATTGGACATCAAAGTGCATAAAAGAGCAGTTGAAATCTCTTGGGATGCATAAACTGATAGACTTGGAATTTGGAAAGCTCATATAGTTACAATTTCTTACGATGAATTAAAATCACTCTATGAACAAACAATAAAACTCAATATTTAATTTGCATAGCCATCTAAGTTGTATGTATAGCCAAAACATTTCAAAATATTATTAATACCCATTTTTTGATTTAGCTTATTTCATATTTTACCTTTGTGGGATTTATTTTTATAAAAAGTGCTTCAGAATGAAACTCTTTTCTGGTAAAAAAAAAAAAAAGAATGAAATTGTTTCTATAAAAGCACTTCTTGAGGGTAACCATTAAAACAGATAGATTCGTATATCTAATCTCTGCAAAGTGCTTTTACTTATTGGATGGTTATGATATCCGATAATTTTCAAATGCAAAGTTGTATCATAGGTTCTTTATTGGATTGAAGAAGAACCTACACTCTGCAGCCTTTTTCTAGCACTCGTCAAATAATTCACAACTCTTACACATAAGTGTAACAACACTAGCAAATTTATAGATACATTGCTGCAACATATACATGAATCTCTATATTTCAAAGAATTCTATAGTTCTCATTAGTAGATCCCTTCAATAATTTGTTTTGTAATACTTAAATCTAAAAATTAATTCAGAAATTTTATGCTTCCATATTCCTAGCTAGTAAAATCGAGTAAATATTTCATGTTCTCAACCATAAAATCGAGCATCAAATGGTCATCTTAAATTATCTGCTTAAATTATCGTGATGCATAACTATGATCATTAAATTTGAGAAAGGTCTCCAATTCAATTGGTAATGTACGCATTTTATCATCAAAAAATAGATATCGGATAAGGTAATCAGGATTGTCATCAAACAATAGCTCGGATAAGGTAAAACTTCTATTAAGCATTGAATCCTCTCGTACTTCATTGTTGTTAGCAAAACCTTCGGGCATCTGTCCTATATTCAACCCACTGCATAGACAAAACTCTTCTTGACTGAAACGGGCTTTCGACTTCCCCAACCCAAACCACATCTCATCTGGTCTTTGTCCATTGGGGTGAATAATCTCTCTTTTCAATATATTATGAATTAGCTGTCCGTAAACTAACGGTTGTTTCAAATCCAAATATTGGCCGAAAGGGCCCTGCTTGAATTTTTCCTCCAACCCAAATTTTTGTAGGACCAACTTCAAGTCTCTAATCATAAACATTTTACTTCTACCGGTTACTGTTACTGGAATCCAATTCTCATGGTCTGGGAACCGCAACAACTTTTCATTTGAATTTTTCGACATCTAGAAAATGAAAACAAAAAGAAAATAAGTCATAGGCTCAAAATCAGCATTATACATGTATCAACATTATAGATGAAAATAAATCCAGGCTCAAAATCAGCATTATATGTATCGGCATAGTATTATACATGTATCAGCATTATAAATGAAAATAAGTCCTAGGCTCAAAATTATACATGTATAATCAGTCACAGGCTCAACATCAATACTAAGCTTATGAAAATCATTCATAGCCTCATAGGCTAAAAATACACATTCAACATCAGTCTTAGGCTTAAAATAATACATGCATCATCCATCCATCGGCCCTAGGCTTATGACAATCCATTCATAGGCTCAACATATACATTCATCATTAAACCTAGGCTCTACATGCAAAATAAGTCATTTAGTCTGCAAACATTTTTCTTCCCTCCTACTACTAAAAACAATAAATGATTGCCCTTCAAACAAAACACACACCCTCCAAATACACATACAACGGAACACAAACATGTCAAAAACACAAACAAGAGAACAATCTACCATCCCAAAACACAAACAAGAACAAACTCCCATAAAAATAAAAAATAAAAAATTTTAAAAAAATTAAAAATTAAAAAAAAAAAAAAACAAAAAAAAAAAAAACACGAATTTGTACAAATTAATGTAGTTTGAACAAATTAGTACCTTGAAATTGTCTCACTCTCTTTACATTTCGTCTAGGGTTTGGGGTGCTTCGTTTAATGCCGACGGAGATGGCGACGAAAATGACGACGACCTTGCTTCTCCTTCCTTTCTCTGCGTCACTGTATTTCTGGGTTCTTGTTGTTTGGGTTTGCGATTTGCATACACAGAGCAGAGCTGAGCAACGACTTTTATTTTGAATTGTGTTGTTCAACAGTGACTTTCGTGGGAAATCAAAATGGGGAGGGTAATTTAGTAAACTTGAAAAAGTTATATTAAATAAAATATTTAAGAAGGGTATTGTGGGAAATTCCAAGTGAGGGGTTTTAAAGGGCAATGTGATAAATGTGGTTGGCAAAAAGGATAGATATGCAATTTTTTCACCAATGGGCTGTTTCAGCATTGAGAAAGGCCTTCAATTTCCACAAAAAAAACGATTCTAAAAAAACTTCAACCCCATCTGATGGAGCTGTGCCCCACATCAGATCAAACGATGCTCCACCAGATGGAGCGGCGTTCCACATATGATGGTTCTTGGAATCCCGCTACTAAAACGCTTGCTATGTATTTTGTGTTTCTTTCAGTTGGTTTCATTGGGTATTAAACAAGGTTAAACAGGTCTGGTTCCCATTGCTTCAGTTACTACTATTCTTCTGTCATGAAATCTATTAGGTCTCATTGTGAAAAAAAAAGGAGCCAAAAGCTTCACACTCCTTGTAATTCTATTTATCAAACTTTACAACTCTGTTTTGGACCATAAATCCCTTCTTTTTTTTTTTTTTTTTTTTGATTGAACATGGTGCTGTTCAAAATTTTTCTAGTGTATTATTTAATGATTTTCTTCTATAATCTGATTCTATGTTTTCTAGGCTTGGGTTTGATGTTGATGATTGTGTGTTCTGGGTTTGTTGGTGTAATGGTGTTGATGACTATTGTTTGAGTCTTTTTTTTCTTTTTCTTTTTTTTTCTGATTATCTTCGCCGTCCATCTCGATGGAGATTGAATCTGGAGATGATGGTAATCAGAGATGGACAGTGATGATCATCTTTTTTTTCTTTTTCAACCATTTTCTTATAAATAATTTTATTATTTTTTATCAACAAGAGGTTTTAACGGAAATTCTAACCGCAGTTTTATATTGTCAAAGACTCAAAGCACATTGGAAAAAAAAATGTTCATTCACTGATGAGAATGTCTGGGTAACTGGGTTCGAATCCCCATTCCCCACCACAATCACAAGTGATATTTAAAATAAAAAAAACATCATATGAGTACAATAATATATTGTAAAATAACAATATCATACTTTCTACAACCTTGTTGAATACTTGAAAATATTTATTCCGTAGATAATGTAGATTGACAATTCATTTCCACTTGTAACAAATATCCATGCCATTTTCTTTCCTATCAAACATGCATGGACCTTTTGATTTTACAAACCATGGACATGTTTTATCACAGAGTTTATAATCTCTAAGGTAGTCATAAATGTCGAAGCGATGAAATTGGTTTTGCCACGAGAAACTGCAGAAATACAGTGTATATCCAAAGTAGTTAGGTGTAAACTTGAAATCATAGTTACCTCCATAAGGAATTACATGTTCTCCAAGATCATCATCCTTCGATTTACAATGAATCTTGAGATCAATTCCGGCTCCTATTTCGTTGTTGATGACGACACGAACTTTCTGGAAAGGATTTTGTGCATCGCATGTCGATACAAGACAGACTATCAAGATTAAGATTAACCCAGATAAATGTGTTATAGAAATACTCATTTTTGCAGTCACTTGTTGCATGTAGAAAAGGTAGGGTTTTTATTTTTTAGTGTAACTGTTGGGTGAGAGCGTGTATTAATAATATATATATATATATATATACACACACGGTCTTTTATTGTCAGCTCATCCTGATAATAAATATATCAGGACGAAGAATGTGCACCACATATTATGGAGAAGTTTTGACAAGTGCATAGACTTTGACTCAAAATATGTAAATTTAGTGGTTCACATTCTTCGTCCTGATATATTTATTGTCAGGACGAATTGATAATAGAAAATATATATATATATATATAAATGGATCACTTGCTGGTATCTCACAAAATGATTTCCATATATGTTGAGGAATATTTATTATATCCTTTTTTATTCATTTACAATTAATTTATTACCCTTCTTAAAACAATTGATGTGGAAATTTTATCAAAATTGAAAGAGATGAGATTTATATAATGTAAACTGATATGGCTATTTAATTTTATAAGAATTGAATATAGAAATTGTTCTATACTAATTTGCAGTCTATACGATATGCAGTATCGTAAAATATAACGCAATAATAATTTAAAATGTTTTAGATATTGAATGCATTCGTAATAATGAATATTACGTTAATTTCTATTTATTCAATTGTTTGACATTTAAAAAAGAAAATCTTTATCTATATATAAGACAATAACTGCACTAATTTTCAATAAATAAAATTTAATACAACATTATTTTTCAAAAAAAAATTAAAAATTAGCATATTTAGCAGCCATGCCACTTTATTGTTTTATATGTGGAGATGTATTATTTCCTTTTATATCCATTTATAATTAATTTCTTACTTTATATAGGAAGTATGTAATCAATACCTGTTGACTCACCCCGCCCAAATAGTCAAAATGAAATATTAGACCTAAAATTTGACTGACAAACCCCATTTATCGCTTAAATAATAATTACTCAAAGCAAATGCTATATATACACTGTGCACTATGGAGGCCTGGGCCCTGGGGTGCCAGGGGGACCATAGAAAAAAAAAAAAAAAAAAAAAAAAAAAAAAAAAAAAAACCCTGTAAAAAATTATGTATTTTATATTTTAATTCAATAAATTTTGGATAATACTATAGACAATCCCTTAAATTTTTTTCTATACTCCATTTTAAATTTTTTTATCGTATGACAATTTTATCATAATCAAAATTGGCTGAAGTATAAAGAAATCTAAAGTTGTACAAAACAATTTTGATGGACTTCAACCTTACTCTTATATATATATATATATATATTTTGTGTTTCACAAATCTTAAAACATTTTTTTTGTTGATCTACAATAAGAAACAAAGTTTTTATTTTTATTTTTTAAAGAGCAGATTTTTGCAAAATCAGACAATTAGAAAAAAAAAATTTCATATTTTATTTTTATTTCTAAAATGTTGACTTAAAATTTTGAAAAAAGAGTCAAATGCTTAAAAAAAATTAAAAAACTTGCCCATATCAATATTCAATGAAAAAAAAAAGAGATAATTTTGAAAGAAAATGTTTTTTTTTTTATATATATAATAAAAAAAAGGTTTTTATGATGAAGTGTTAAAAAAAAAAATGTCAAAAGGATAATTTTTTAAAAAATAAAGTATCTTTAGAATTTTTTAAAATTTAAATTTTTAAAATGAAATGTATTTAGAAAAGAAGTATGAAAGAAGAAAATTAAATTATAAGGAGAAAATCTTTAAATTTTAAGCTTTTATCATTTGACCACTAAACTCAGACTTCCGGTTCCGCCTTACCATATGTCCTTTGAAACCATTTATATGAATTGTTTGTTCATATTATTTACAACTCAAACTGACCACCACCTTGCTTTCTTTCTTTTTACCAAATTGTTGTTACCAAACATAATTTGTAATCTCTTTCATTCCATTCTTTCCAAATATCCTTTTGACTTTCTTTTAGGCATCTAAATCTTTTTTCTTCTAGGGCTCTTGAAGACTTGCGGCACAAGCGTACATTATCAAACAAGCAACCCTATTAGAAGAAAGCAAAACTCATAAGAAACAAGAAATTTTAACAATGTTAATAACATCAGTACTATGAATTTACATGTGCACTATGCCCTTGAAAGTATATTTATAATTCTTATTTGCTATGTAAGCCTTGTATTTCGAAAAAAAATAATTGTGTTTCCGATAAAGGTCCTGCCTCGTGTATGATGGTGAAGTATGATGAACTATTTTCTGCATTTAAGATAGATGCCTGAAATGATGGCCGCTCCAGCAACCGCAACACCCAGTGAAGTGAGAATCTTTCTGGCATTAAACAATGGCTTTTGCGCAGGAATTTCCATAAGTTCTGCTGTCTGTGACACAGGAAGAGAGCAGTTACGACCGTGGAAAATCTAAATATAATAGAAAAACTAATTTAAAGTCAGCAAAACTATATTGCCCTTTCAAAAATACCGGTTCTGTTGATTTCTGAGGATCTATGGAGTAGGACTAACTGAAATATGATTCTTCCAGACAAATCCCTACTCGAGTTTCAAGTGCTTCTGTGTTTGTGTACTAAATTTAAGGGCTAAGATTTACAATTTAAGCAATTATAAAAGATAAGTTCACCAACCAAAATAGGCTGCTTCCAGTACTTCTTAATTCCTTGGAGGTGCCCCTTTCCGACAACTGCAACGACTGAACTATGCTCACTAGCAACCCCTAGCAATTTGGATGACATGTACCTGTATATAACATAGCAAGTTATGAAAGCCATGGTTACAATAAATAAGAGTGAGAAAACAAGTCATCAAAGAAATAGAAATGCAACACCTTACGAGTGTTCACACCGGGAGAGCTACATAGTGTGCTTGTTTACATAGATATCATCCTAGATGAATCAAAATACTTAATGTGCATAAAAAATGTATTCATTGTTTGTAATC
Organism: Acer campestre; assembly: GCA_954870605.1. NCBI lineage: Eukaryota > Viridiplantae > Streptophyta > Magnoliopsida > Sapindales > Sapindaceae > Acer > Acer campestre. The sequence goes on along the minus strand of OX940803.1, from coordinate 3,915,352 downwards.
CTATATATAAATTTCAAATTTCCAATATTGCCTGCTCTATATTTAACACCTAAAAATTACTACAGTTAGCATAATATGCATTTACACAAATTATATATGATACATAAACACCCCCTTGTAATGAACCGTATATCTTATATACAATGTCATTAAGGACCAGATTCAAAAGAAAGCAGATGAATAACCATCACACATGGAAAAAAAAAATCGCAAATTATGTATGATTCAGCTTAATTTCAAATATTGGTTCCATTAGGGTGCGATTGCAAACTGTTGAACCAGAAGGCAGTAAACCACATGAACGGTCTGCATAAAGGTGAAGAAATGAAGAAATGGAAATAAGGCATCCACTCTCACAAATTGACTTCAAAACATGACTTTTCTCACCAATGGCATCACATACTTGTGGCAACAACATCACTAAAGGGAATAAACCATAGCTAAATTCTGAGTATTCACTAATCAAATGTCTTACAATATAAGTTAATTGACCCATAAGCTCATATTATGTTGCTATTTTAATTCAATACACATGACTAGACTTGCGTAGAAAGAGGCTTTCTCCTCTCGACTGAAAATTTTCTGTTTCTTGATATTGTATCAAAAATGACAAGAAGCTTTAATGTCATCTTAAAGAGGGCAGATTGTTCCACATAGTCCTAGTTCACTAATTTGTATTTATGATATATATCAATAGACATTCTTTTACATGCAACCAAAATTTAAGCTAGCAAACACAAAAGATCGGAATAGGTCTACAGGGTTGCTGAGCGATGGTTAACAAAATTCAGAAAGCACCTCAAGCTACCCTACCTTATTCCTTTTATTAGAGACATGTATTGCTACAGAAATCAAGCACGGTATGTAGATAGAAAACTCTTTTTTTTTTTCCCCAGCTTATTAGGGATGACAGATAATTGAGAATGAGATAAACAAAATTTGTGCATCACTAGAGAAGATTTGGAGACTGAAAATATATTTTAGAGCTACAAACAATAACAAAAAATTTAATTATAAATAGACCAAGAAAATGCTTACTGATCTCGCTCATGGACAAGAGTTTCCATCAGTGTTGGGAATTCTTTTATCATCTCTTGAATCACGAGAGTCAGCATGTCAACATTGTCCATATCCTTCAGCTAAAGATAAGCAACACCAAATTCAGCAACATTGTATGGATTCCTTATAAGTCTTCCCCCCTAAGTGCAAAAGTTGATCCATTTTGACCAATAATAAATCCTAGTGGTGATGATAAGAGATGAGGATAAGAAAGCTTACCATTCTGTTAAGATCCTCAGAGCTAGGCAAGAAGAATGCTTGAAATATGAAGGAATATAGTAGTTTTGTCTTATGCCAAAGGGGCATCTTTCCCCATGTTCTCCGCAATGTAATCTGTTACAACAAAGTCCAACTATACTGACCATAATAGAATAATTTTAAAGTGCATAAAATGAAGTAAACATGAAGCTCATTAAATGAATTACAAGAGAAAAACCAAATATTAGTAAACCTTGTGAGAGAATTAACCATTTTTAAGTTTGTAAACGAAACAAAATGAGGCATTTTTATTAGCCCAGGTTCTGCAGGGATCCTTATGATACAGACTCACATGGAGTTAAATTGATTACATTATATCATAAACATATAAATATCTTACATCAACCGGACGATCTCCAAGTATAACCTTCCCACCATACTTCATTGCTTCTTCAAATGCCACTCGAAACTCCAAACCAGGAAAAACCTCGAGCTGACTAGCAACCTAAAGGAAAAAAAAAAAAAAAAATTAATTACGATAAAAAAATGATAATAAGATCACTTGATCAAAGATGAAAAACAATGAAACAAGCAAATAAAAGTTTTAATAATAAACATACCTTGGAAAGAAACCAGCTGTATAGTATTCCAAACGTGTTATGATTTTTCTTCCACATTTCTACCATCTCTCCCAAGGTGGGTACCTGATAAACTATATATAAGTTCAACATCCAGATGAAAACTTGATAGAAGCTACCTTAGTTTTTTTTTAAATAAGTACGAAACTTGAACTACAAAGAGAGGCGTACCTTCAAATTCTGAGGAGTAAGCATAGTCACCCGACTCGAGCATAACTCCAAGAAAACAACCTGAATCCAACCAAAACAGATTATAAATACAAACTAACTCAATAGCGAATTTCGATAGAACATTTGCAAGACATCATCGGCACAATTCCCAAAGCAGGCAGCTAATCTGCTAAAAGCCTAAAATAACCCAACCATCAATCAAGTGTTATGAATTTCAAAGAGAAAGCACCTGTGGTTTCAAGTAATCGATAATCGCTTGCACTTGTTGGCATGATTCCTGCAATCATATTAGAAACCACAATGTGTTCAGTGAAAGATTACCAACTTTACAAGAATACAAGATTTATCTTAATTTTTAATAGAATAACTAAAATTATAACATTAACAGTTCATTTCATAAAAGAAAATCAAATCTTGAAAATGAAAAACATATGAATTAAGCAAATTGCTGTTCAATTAAATCGGGCGGTTACCTGAGAAACATGAGCAGTACCAACAAGGTGCACCTCGCACGTACCGCCCTCAGCCGACGACTCGCACGTGAGAACTACGACGCTCCTCGAGAGCTCCTCGGGCAGCACTTTCGTCGTCTCGTCAGGAACGGAATCGCTTTGGTCTCTAGCCTCGTCACCACCGGAACTACTAATGATGCTCTCACTCAGTGCCACAACGCTGTCGGGATTCGGATTCTCGATGTGGACGAAATCTTCACCTGATTCCGGCGGATTCGGGTCCATTTCCGGAAATTTCGGGCCGCTGATGGTGGCAAATGATTCAAATTTAGGGATCGACGGGGTCAAGAGATTTCTGTGGAGTGAAAAGGGAAGGGTGCGACGGAGGAGGAGGAGAGGGATTCTTGTTCTGGCGGTGGTGGTAGTTAAATTGAAGAACTCAGGTGAGTTGAGTGGGGTGACCAGACGAGTCAATCGAATCATAAAATCGGATGAGGAAGAGTGTGAAAACTGACGTGTTTATATAGGTTTGATGGGCCCACCAGTAGATGCTGTGGTGAAATTGCTGACCTGTCTTTACACCTACACAGCGACAGTAAAAACTAGAAAGTACAGGTGAAAGATTGTGATAAAGAGAAAATCTCGCGTGAAAAACACTCATAAACATGTCAGCATGAATACAGTGCGCTAGCCAGTCCAATCACACGTATTCGCATGATTGCTTTGCTGGATTTTATTTTACATCTTTTAATATATTAATGAGCTTTTAATTTTTTTTTTTTAATAAATAAATAATATTTTAATTTAAATAATAATAATAAGATTTAAGGATTTAATAACACAATAAATGTAAACCATTTTTTTTTTTTTTTATATAAGTATGTTAATTGTTAAGTATGGAACGTGTAACATATTGCAACTATTAAAAATAAATAAAAAAAGTGATATATTAAATCATCTGATGTATTTTAATGGATTTTTGTACGCCAAGTTGAATTAGTAATCATCATCGATGATAGACAGTATTTGATTTGATAAAATCTCTTACAATTATAGTTAGAAATTTTAGAGTTGATACTCGCTTGTATTATTATAGTAATTTTTGACATGATTTTAGTTTATATTTCTTTTTCTTTTAAAACAAATGTTTTCCTAATCTTAGTTTATATTTCATTGTCATATAATTATATTAAAAAAAATCATTACACGAATACACGAATAGAAATGATACGGTTATAATCATATTAGAAAGTATATAGTTCCTTCGAGTTAAACTTAAAAGTACATGGATTATATTATATAGACTCATCGATCATATTTTTATTTACAATTTATATTAGGTAAAATAATTCATGTAATTCGATTTCAAAGATACATTGTGTTGCAGGACATTAAAGTCACACAAGACTTCACAAATGTATTTTATTTATATATAATAATACAATGTGAATTGTCCTCATTTAAAAGTTTTAATCCCATTATTTGTCATATGTCCGTCACTAACAAAGAAAACGTATATCTAATCAACTATTAATGTGTCACTAACAAACAACATTTAAGGGAATAGATAAACTTTTTTCTATATTGTTCCATTGCTTCTAAGCTGTAAAATAAGATGGATTCTTATTGCCTGTCATCGCAACACAAATCTTTCGCGGTAAATGCAATCCGGCCACTGAAATCATGCCGGATTTGAAGTGATTTTTTTTCAAATGAAAAATCAATTAAATTAATCCAGACCATTTGGTGGTCAATATGTATTTTAAAGATACATTATACTGACCAACTAATGATTGGTTGCCACGTAACCCAAAATAAGGTGAAAACTATAAAAAGTGAAAGAGTTTTGGCCACATAGCAACACCTTATTGGGTGATCAATATGCTTGGGTACTAACCGGTAAGTACCCAAACATTTTCCTATTTACATTTCCAAAAAAAAAAACAAAAAAATCTTGGTTGAATGGCCTTAAAAAAAAATTATTTGTTTTACATTATTTTTATAGATAATAGATAATTTATAAAAATACCTCAAAGAAGGAATCAAGATACATCGTATAGTTGTATGTAAGTGCTTATTATAATCTTACTGTTCTCAACAGAAGATATAAGAAAGTGACATAGTGGAGACCCTGGAGACCCGAGAGGCCGAGACTCTACTATATCCACGTGGATTTAATTTTTTTTTTTTTTTTAATTAGTAATACTATACAGCTCAAAAATTTAATCAAACATTCAATATAAATAATTTGTTAAATGAGTTCTCATTATCGAATAACATGGTGATGATAAATTTCTTGACACATCATTTGGACGGGTTTTGGGTAACTTTTCAAGTTGTTTAGCATTAGTGTTTTTATGTATAAAAACTTATCATATAAATATTTACGGTCTTTTTATTATTAGTTCGTCAAAAGTATAAATTATATAGAAGTTTTGACAGATACATACACTTTAAATCAAAGTATATAAATCTAGTGATCTACATTCTTTGTCCTCATATATTTTATATGATGACGAACTGTCAATATAAAAACCGTGTATATATAATCCTATTATCAAATTTAACTCTTTTGGGCTCACGGACCTCAAAAGTTAAATCCTGCTCAGCTGATCATATTCATAGGACACTTGAACACGGACCTGTAGACAAAATGCGACTGGTTTGCCTGATGGGTCAAGATAACTTGGCCCAAAAGAGCCGTTGTATATGGGCCCGGTGACAATGAATGATTTTTGCTTTCTGGAAATTCTTGACGTGTTCCATATGTGATTATGATGGTGCTACTTACTAGAAGGGCCCTGCGTGGTTCTCTGGTCCCCTTCTGAGGTGACGAGTTGACCCAAACAGGCCTCTTAATTTGCTTTTTCCGCCTTAAAAATGCTCAACACATCATTTATTATACGAGCGGCGATGTACAACCAACCGGAATTATAGTAAATTGAATTAGTCAATTTTTCAAAATTCCAACATTAGCCGATCTAACGTAATAATGTAACGGTCTCACCCTGATCCGAAATGGAATAGTCTCACCCTCTCACCTCTCACAATCTCTCATTCGCAAAAAGTGCTTCGACCAGGAGAGAAAAATTTGAATGTAACGGTCTCATGAGTTAAAGTGTTTAAGCTGCCATGGCTCTTCTCTAAATCTAATGTGAGGTTGTTGCTTGACGACGACAAGAGTCATGAGCTGGTCTCTTTTGATTTTATTCCGCAAAATTGCAACTGTTTTCCGGTCAATTTCTTACCAAGATTAACCATCGACTATCTCTTCGGAGTTCTGACAAGTTTCATAGACGAACGTTATTAGCCGTTGATTATTTGTTAAGGCAAGTTTCATAACTAATCAATATTAACAATTGATTCTTTGTTATAGCCTAATAGCTAATCATGTTTTTTTTCTTAATGAAATCTAAATTCTATTTAAAAATATTATATTGAAAGAGTTTTAAATTTTCACAAATAATTTCCCAATGAAATTTTACAATTAAGAACGAAAATATTGAGTGAAAATGGATTGAAAAATAGGGAAATTAAAAGATTTGTGCTCAGACAGCCAAGGGTTAGTCTTCAACTTCCGGGATGAAACCCAGATCAGAAACTCTAGTCCACAAACAATTGTATCATCACAGCACGCAAACAATGAGATTGATTTTAAGAAATATTAAAAAATAAAGTCCAAACAATGCAAATAGCTTCTAAGAATATAAATCGAGTAAAGAATATTTGAGGTGTTTCCACGATCAAATGGCATTGAAAAACCATCAATCAGGATTAGCCACATATTTAATATGGCGCCCGAGCCATTACACCAAGAGGAACTAAATTATCCCCCAGAATTGGTAATGGGCGCAATTTTATCTACATAAAACTCTTTAGGCAATAAATTAGCACTTGATTGAAATGGATGCTCAGTGGAAGGAGAAGTCGTTAAAAATGAAGGTTCACGGCGGAGCTTTAAAAGCTCCGTCCACTACCCTACCACACCGTTGGGTGCTTTGTCACATCATAGCATCAATTAAAATCAGATTAACCAAACAATTTTAACTCAAAAATATGCATTTTTTTCATTAAAAAGTAAGTTTTTTGAAGAACAAAAAGGCTTCAGTGTGTGTAACAATCAGATCATTGACAAAAAAGCCTCACTGAAATCCGCTAAGATTATTAAAATTATCATCATAAGCCCAGATAGGGAACCAGAGTAATTTGGAAGGAGCCTTTTCTCTTCCTTTAAAATCCAAATCCAAATCCACCAATTTGATTCTGTGAATGGATTAAGAGAAAAGGAAACCCCCCAAAACACCCTGTATACTCCAGAAATTGAAAATAAAAATAAAATGAAAAAGATAAAAGATAACAGTGAAAATAGGTTGGAGAGATTTGGGAAATTGAAAATTTGTGCTCAGACAGCCAAGGGTTAGTCTTCAACTTCTGGGATTTACCCAGATCAGAAACTCTAGTCCACAAACAATTGTATCATCACAGCACGCAAGTTTTGATAAATACATGAGATTTGATAAAATAGAGAGAAACAGAAGTGACTTTTTGACAAAAACAAAAGCAAACAAACCCTAGATTTGAATCTGAAGGAAAAAAAAAAAAAAAGACTTTGAAGAAGCTTAGGAGAGAAAACGAGGCCGCAGTTAGAGAGAGATGATAGAGAGAGAGGATTGGTGTCGAATTTATAAGCAAGTTCGTTGTTTTGTGAGGGTTCAAATTAGGGTTTCGACTTGATAGAGAGACTGCGGTTGTTGGGTTAGGGTTTCAGATTTTCGTTGCTTAGGTTTTCGTGGGCCTAATGGGCCTAGTTATTTGGTTACGTTATAGAAAATAATAATAATAATAATAATAATAATAATAATAATAATAAATATTAATTAAAAAATATTGATCTGTAATTTTTATTTTTATTTTGGTGATTTCGAGTCTTTATTTACACAATTATACCTATGTGGTAGCCAAAAATAGCACAGCCCAAATACTAAGGCCCAACAGAAGACAAGCATAATGTAAATCCAAACAGTTACAACCCATGACCAAATCATAGCAAAGACCAAATCAGTTTGGCATATAGCACATGGCTGACTCATTCAATTATCTTTTAGAATCTCAAAATATCAAAAGTTCTTGTTACATGATTTGAGGCCGAGATCGTGCGGGAGATATGAACAGACCCATCTTTGAGTGCTCTCTCTAGCTATAAAGAGCAAGCTCCCCCTCCACTCAAAAGAGGGGATTTTTTCTCTGATCCTATTCAAGTAGAAAACGCCACAATTAATGCAATACACTTTTCACCTGCCTAGGTTGACTAATTGCAAGATCATGCCAACATCAGGTTGAATTCACTTTTATTCACCTTGACAACACTCTCAAAGATTTTAAGCTATGCCTCAATCACGAAGCCGTCAATCCAACATCTCGCATCTACATCCATTTATCTCCACCCTTCACTTTAGCTTCGTTCGACTACCCTGCGTCCGACCGACAGACTCCAATCCATGGACTACCACCCATATTCTACAAGTCTAATGACAACGTTCACATTGAGGGCTCTACGTCCTAATTATACGCTCAGCCCAAGCAAACCTAAGGCTATATGAACGACACCACTCAGGATTCGACAGCTTCGGATTCAGATTTCGTAGTGCACAACCTACTATTTTTAGCTTTACCATTGTCAATGCCCACCGACTTACGAAAAATTCAACTGGAAATTTTCGGGCTCTTCAGTTTGGCGCCCACCGTAGGGCCCTGACAATTATGTAATGCAAAAACCACCGCACCAGATGTGATATTCCAATTCATGTAACCCCTTCGAAAAAGGTAACGATGTCTATTTCCAATTTTAGTTTTCTTCTCTGCCAAAAATCTGCTTCCGCATTATCAAAATTATGTTCTTTGTTTGATGTTTCAAATAGTAAAACTAAGTATTTAATTTCATTGAGCATCAAAAAAAAAAAAAAAAAAAAAAAAAAAACAAACTCTACAACGAGCTACACAAAGTGCTCTATGGAGCCTAAAAAAAAAAAAAAAAAAAAAAAAATCTCTACAACGAGCCACAACAGATGCTCTATGGAGCCTACAAAAAAATAATTTCGCTCTACATTAAGCGTTCTACAAATTTCGCTCTACCACGAGCGTTCTACAAATTTTGCTTTACATTGAGCGTTCTACAAATTTCGTTCTACCACGAGCATTCTACAAATTTCGCTCTGCCATGAGCGTTCTACAAATTTTGCTCTACCACGAGCGTTCTACAAATTTCACTCTACCACGAGCGTTCTACAAATTTCACTCTACGTCGAGCGTTATACAAATTTCGCTCTACCATGAGCGTTCTATAAATTTTGCTCTACCATGAGCGTTCTACAAGTTTCGCTTTACGTCGAGTGTTATACAAATTTCGCTATACATCGAGCGTTCTATAAATGTCGCTCTACCACGAGCGTTCTACAAATGTCGCTCTACCACGAGCGTTCTACAAATGTCGTTCTACATCGAGCTCTACAAAGAATGAGGCTATTTAAATAATTAAACCCGTGATTTTTCGATTCTACTTTACCAACGACTGTCCTTCAACGCAAGAGTTCGATCGACACATTCCACTCTCTAACTTGAAGACTTCAACTCAGAGAGTGGGTGGCTAAATGTGGTAAACAAAAATAGCACAGCCCAAATACTAAGGCCCAACAAAAGACAGGCCCAATGTAAATCCAAACAATTACAACCCATGACCAAATCATAGCAAAGACCAAGTCAGTTTGGTATATAGCACATGGCTGACTCATTCAAATATCTTTTAGAATCTCAAAATATCAGAGGTTCTTGTTACATGATTTGAGGCCGAGATCGTAGGGGAGATATGAACAGACCCATCTTTGAGTGCTCTCTCTAGCTATAAAGAGTAAGCTCCCCCTCCACTCAAAAGAGGGGATTTTTTCTCTGATCCTATTCAAGTAGAAAATGCCACAATTAATGCAATACACTTTTCACATGCCTAGGTTGACTAATTGCAAGATCATGCCAACATTAGGTTGAATTCGCTTTTATTCACATTGACAACACTCTCAAAGATTTTAAGCCATGCCTCAATCACGAAACTGTCAATCCAACATCTGGCATCTACATCCATTTACCTCCACCCTTCACTTTAGCTTCGTTCGACTACCCTGTGTCCGACCGATAGACTCCAATCCATGGACTACCACCCATATTCTACAAGTCTAATGACAACGTTCACATTGAGGGCTCTACGTCCTAATTATACGCTCAGCCCAAGCGAACCTAAGGCTATATGAACGACACCACCCAGGATTCGACAGCTCCGGATTCGGATCTCGTAGTGCACGACCTACTATTTTTCGCTTTACCATTGTCAATGGCCACTGACTTACGAAAAATTCAACCGGAGATTTTCGGACTCTTCAACCTATTATGACTTATGAGTATATCAAAAAATTAATATTATCCTAATTCCATTTATCGGCCTATAACCTATTGTAAAATTTTAGAATGGCGATAGAATATTTCTTCAACGACAAAAAAATTAAATAATTAATGATTTATTTGCTGATGATTGTATTTATAAATGTTGTTTTGATACATATTTTATTTATAAAATCTTCATTTGAGATTTTGAGGTAGTTGTTAATTTTTTTAAAGTATTATAATAAATTTTGACACTAATGACTAAACCGTGGTCCTTAAGGGTGCGTTTGGTATGCAGATGGGACAGGACAAGGTGGGACGGGACAGGACAGGATGAGACAGGACAAGTTGTTCTGTATTGTGTTTGGAAGGTCTGGGACAGAACTGTTAACTGTACTGTTATGCGTTTGGTATGACTATGATAGGACGGGACAAGAGGTTCAAATGACTAGAGTGCCCCTCTTATATATACTATAATTATAATATATATTGTAATATATAATGATATTATAATATATATTATTATGTATAAATATTATATATTATAATATATATTATTATATTAATATATTAATAATATGTATTATTATATATAATAATATATTATATATTATTGTATATGATAATAAAATATTATATATTATATAATATATACGTAATAATATATAATATTATAAAATATATTATAAAATATATTATAAATACATATATGTTAATATTTATAATAATATATATTATTAATATATATAAATACATATTATATAATATATATATAATATAATATAATATAATATAATATATCATATATATAATCTATATTATTATGATATTATATATATATATTATATCATAATAATATAGATTATAATATTATATGTATTTATATATTTATATATTATATATTATTATATTTTTATACATAATATATTATATTATTTTAGTATATATAATAATATATAATATATAAATATATATAATATTATAATCTTTATTATTATGATATACTATATATATATATATAATATTATGATATATATTAATATATATATATTAAAATAATATATATCATAATATTATGATATTATGATATATATATATATATAATATCATAATAATATAGGCTATAATATTATATATATTTATATATTTATATATTATAATTTATTATATTTTTTTATATAATATATTATATTATTTTAAATATATAATATATAAATATATATAATATTATAATCTATATTATTATGATATTATATATATAATATGTATTTACTATTATATTATTGTTATTATATATAATGATATATAATATAATATAACATAATATATATATATTATATTATAATATATTATAATATAATATATATATATAGTATATATAATAATATATTATATATATAATATTATGATATATATATTATAATGTATATATTATTATTAAACATGTTTATAATTTTTTTTTTAAAATTTAAAGGGTAAAATAGTCTTTTTGTACTTGTCCCATGTTATGGGACAACCTTGTCCTAGGGTTTTGGGTAGGACAAAATTTGGTGGTTTTTGTCCCACCTTGTCCCGTCCCGTCCCATGCTAATAGCGCGCCAAACGTGGGACAATAAAAAGTTGTCCCGTCCTGTCCCGTCCTGTCCCGCGTACCAAACGCACCCTAAATGTGTATTTAGCAACAATGTATTAATAACAAAAAAAATTATATAGTTTGATAAAATTAAGAATGATTAATATTTTTAGTTGCATATGAAAATTCCACGATAGAACTATTATTATTATTTTTTTAAGTATTAAGCTATTACATAAATTTAGGGTTTTTTTTTGGGATGTAGAGGACTCGAACCCGTAACCTTAGTACAGCTGTACAGGTGTAAGGGGTTAATCAAAGTTAAAATTTGATATTATAATATTTTAATATATTTTTTTTATAAATATTACATAATGTTAATATTTATACTTAGATAAATTTAATAATAAAATTTGTTAATTACACTTTGAAGAGCTCACGTGACTATGTTTTTTGAAGGTTAGAAGTCAATTATTTGAAGAATATATTTCATAAATGTGAAGCCATATAGATGCAGCTAACCAGTATAAAATGGAAATATAATCGGGAGAATGAATAGGAAACTTCAAAACAAAATGGAAATGGTGTCAGGAGAATGAATAGGAAGCTTCTAGGAAGCTTCTGTTGTGTCATGTAAACGTTTTTTATTAGCTGTTTTTTTGAAAATAATAACAAAAACGAAAACGGTGTTTTTGGTTTCAATTTCGAAATCCGAAAACATGTTTAGTAGCATAACTGAAAGCCATATTCTAAAAATGAAAATGAGAAAAACGAGTATGGTTGATTAACTGAAAAATATCAAAAATTATAATTTTTCTATTGTAATTTTTTAATTTAAATAAAATGTGGGTCAATAATTCTTCACAAATAACTATCGACTAACTCCTAATTTAAAAATAAATTTTAATTCTTTACTAAATATAAATTACATTAAAAAAAATTAAAAGCTTTCAAAACTTCCAAGTGAGTGAAAATCAAAACCTATCAAAGAGATTCCAAGAAAAACATATTGATTTCAAGATGGTCTTTTGTGGAAACTACAGCAATGATCCGCTTGGTTACTCAGAAAATGAAGGAAAATAGTATAAATTCTAAATTTTAAATCTTAAAATTATTATCTTAGAAGCCACTAACAATCATAAAACCAGGTGATTTGCTTTGATGAATTGATGGGTACGGAGCCATCGTGATAATTAGACAACCATCATTTTGTTGGGTTTTGTTGTACTACAACCAATTAGCTCTGTTTTAGGTGTTTGAGATTTCTGGAAAATTAAACGAAGAAGGAGAGCTGGGAATAAGAACAGATCGAGGAAGATCCATCTGAGACTTTAGCTCCCTGTAATACAGATCTAACAGATCGAAGAAGATCTATTATTATTATTATTATTATACACAGAGTGCTCTCGCTGTTAACAACATAAAACAACTGATTTAACGCCATATAATTTTCTTTTCTTTTCTTTTCCGTCTTTATCCCAACACCAAACAAGCTGTCACAGTAAACCAAAAGAATTACCCACAAAACGAAGAAAGATCTACAATTCTACAAACGAGTACATAAGAGCACCCACAAATGGTTGAGACAATGAGACCCAAATACAAACCCATTTGTGTCACGTCATCAAATATGGGTCTTGTTTTTTTTAAAAAAGGTCTTCTCATTTGGATCCTATTTATTTAGGTCTCTTTTCCATATAATGGGACTAAATTGAAAAAGAGAAATGGATCCACATTTTTTTTTTCTTCTAAACAATCATTAATCTTCTTTTAAAATATTATATATATATATATAAATAAATAAATTATATAATATATTTTAAATATCAACACTATCAATAATTATTTAACAAATTATAATTAATTTAAAATAAAACAATTTATTAATTTAAAATTATCACAACCAAATTATATCAAAAATAAATAAATATTTAAAACAAAATATTGTCAAATATTGTCTACGATTAGACATGGCATCGGTTTCGGTTCGATTCCTATTCCGTTTAGGAAGTGGTGGTTCCGGAACCAAAACTGGAACCTCCCTTAGAGAGATTCCGGTTCCGATTCCCCGGTTCTGGCGGTTTGGTTTCCATGGTTTCGACGGTTCAGTTCCAGTTGCCAGTTCGATTCTAGTTTCAAACCTTTTAAAAAATAATGTTTTCATTAAAATTATTTTAATTTCATTAAAATAAAAATTTAAAATTAAAATGAAATTCATTTATATTTTTTCATTTTACATATAATTATTGAAATTAATAATTATATATTTAAGTATATATTAAATTTATTTATAGTTTTCATTATATATCTAATTATTAAAATTAATAATTATATATTTAAATTTAAATTAATTATATATATATAAACCCAACCCAGTGATTAGGAGGCATTGAGAACCCAATTCCAATCATTGCGTATGAGCCAAATGGAGTTCTATATTTAGAACCCAATTTGGGTCTAACGGGGTGGGGCCCACATTTGAAGCTTCTTTTTTGGGTCTCTCTTTACACCATTGTAGCATCCACAAAACCTAAATAAAAATGGGTCTACTAATTTGGGTCTCTTTTCCATACCATTGTGGATACTCTAAGAACTTGCTTGAAAATCAAAGAACCCCACAAAACGCTTGTTGCATAAACCAATATGGCTAAGCGGAAAACGAGCACCCAATTCAATAATAATAAAATAAAATAAATGGAAATAGAATCAGATGGGTACAAAAGTTGGCATCTTTGTAAATTGTAATTGTACGGATTGGGAGATAAATTCGTGGAAGATAGGAAGAAGAAGGAAGAGGAGGAGAAGAATAAAGAAGAAGAAGATGAAGATGAAGAAAGAAGGAGACGAAGAGAAGTATTGATGATGAAGAAACAATTGGAAGAAAAAAGAATAATAAAATTTATTGTTACTTAAAAATAAAAAAAAAAACAAAGAAAACACGTATAATGTGTTTTCCATGTTTTTTTAATTTTAACAAAATGAAAAAACACGATTTTTTATTATTTTTTTTGTATCGAGAATCCCGGACTTCATCCGGGCACTCATTCGTCTGTCCTCCCCAACTGCGTGATAGACTCATAACCAACTTGTTGGTGCTAATGATCTATTTGTTGGATGTTATAGAGTATGACAGATAGGAAACTTCGGCCCACACCCCCGGTCAGGGACGTAACCAGGATTAAACACTAGGATGGGCTAGAATAATTTTTTTTTTTTCCGATCATTATGAGAAAATTGTATTAATTAAAAACAAAGATACACTCGGTTAATAAGACAAAGCAAATGTATATTCTAATTAATTACTTTCTAAAAAATATATATATTTTTTATTTAATTATTAGTTTAGTTTTGTTATGATAGAGCATTCACGTCATATAAAAAAATAAATATTCACTTATATTACTATTTGCTAACAAATTTAAAAACAAAAGAATAATTAAAAAAAATTAATAAGCATGTATTTAAATTTCAACAAAAACAAATAGAAATTTATTGAACATTAATGTTAATTTGTAAATTAAAATTAGAATAACTAATAATTAGATTAATCCTAAAATTTAATTACAAAACAAAATATTTAAATTTATAATATTCATAAAAGTATACCTAATTGGAAGATGAATTATTGATGTTGATAAAAACGTTGGACTAAAATTTAGAAAAAGATAAAAGAGAAAAGAATTATTAAAGAAAAAGCAAAAAATAAAATAAAATAGAATTACTAAAAAAAACTTACTTGACCAATCATGTGTTGGTGTAAGTGGTTCGACGCTCTCATCCCTTAAGTAAGGTCGTGGGTTCAACCCCCCTTGTGAACGGAGCTACACATATTGGGAGCACTTTACCCCTTAGTGGGCCGACCCGGTGCGAGTCCGGATTAGTCAGGGTGTGGTCTGGGCTGATTGCACCGTACGGTGGATCTGCCCCACCCGGAAACCGGATGGTGTAAACCAAAAAATAAAAAAACTTACTTGTTCCTAGCAAACTGCTGCAGTATGCAGTTGTCAGGGAAAAAAAAAAAGCAAAAAAAATAATTGAAACCTTATTGTTGACTTTAGCAGTTTAGCCACCTTGAGACTCGTGATAGACTGATAGGTAAAAGAGTTGCACAGTATATATAGGCATATATGATATATCTGTTACTGTTTTAGACAATCCTACACGGTAGGTTTCAGTATTATTATTATTATTATTATTATTTTTTTTTTTTTAACTTCCAATTTTTTTAAAAAAGGCTAGGGTGGGCTTGAGCCCACCCTAGCCCAGCCCAAGGTCCGTCCCTGCCCCCGGCCACACAAAGATGCAATCGGGTAAATCAAAACTCGCATTTGCCAGGGTAGGATTCAAACCGTTGATCTGGGAGTTACCGATGCCCCATGCCTATCCTTCCACTAGTTGAGCTAGCGTAGTGATAATCACTGATAACTGGTCATAATGTAATTACCAATAGTAGAACCAAGGACTTGAGATTTTCATCCGAAGTTACAAAATAATTTACGCTTTTCCCCAAATGATCCCTGTTGGGAAGAGGATAAAAACACAAAAAATGTAATAACCTCCAATAGAAGAGTTACAACAAATTAAGGACAATATTTCAAAATAAAAATAAAGACAAAAACAATAAAACAATAAAACAAAACGACATTATATCAGTCCCAAATGACACTTGCACCAGGTCCCCCAAGACTCTACATCACATATTCAATAAACTAATCGAGTATCAAATCAAATAACTAAACATACAAAGGAAAAAAAAAAAAAAAAAAACAGAAA
Organism: Acer campestre; assembly: GCA_954870605.1. Lineage (NCBI taxonomy): Eukaryota > Viridiplantae > Streptophyta > Magnoliopsida > Sapindales > Sapindaceae > Acer > Acer campestre. The sequence continues at coordinate 3,899,060 of OX940803.1, read as the reverse complement.
ATAAAGAAACACACTTTTAGTTTAAAGTTTAAACCAGAAAATGCCATAATTTGAAAGCTATTATTCTTCACGATTGTTTTCGAATTGTACTACACAAATGGCTCTTGAAGAAAAAGAGCAACAACAACATTACAGTTTTGGGCCCACTTATTCATACAAACAATAAAACTTACAATAATTTAACTTCACAACTATCGAAATCCCCTCGCCCAATTATAAATAAAAACGAAAAAAAAAAAAAAAAAAAAAAAAGAGAACCGAAAGCCAGCAAATTAGCTATTGACAACAGCACAATGCTTCCTGATCTCACCAGCTGTTCCAGTTTTGACATTGATCCTACCCATTTTCTCCATAGACTTGGCAAATTCAGCGAAGAAATTGTCAAGTGACCCTTGAAGCAACTGGTTGATGAAATTCAGAGTAGCAGAGTTGGTGGTCAGAGCAGCATCAGATTGAAACAGACCTCTTCTTTTGAGCAACAGAGTGTAGTAACTGAGATCAAATGTCTTGCGACTTCCAGGGTCCATTTCAACTTTTGTTGTGTTATCATTTGGAGTCCTGCATTTGTTTGCTTTCAGATTTGCTGCATATTCACTGTCCAGTGCTGGGTCCTCATCACCCACTCCTGTGAAATTGTATAGCCGGTTTGAAAATGCTGGACAGTGAGCGATCCCAATTGTGTGAGCTCCTGGAAGAATCAAAATCATGGTGGGTTTGTGTTAGATTTCTGTAAAAAGTGCTCTGTTTTTTTTTTTTTGAATTATTACAATATTTCAAGATTTGGGGAGAGGTCTGGGCTCGAACCCAGTTCTGGATTTTGTTTCCAGAAAAATTGATACTTACCGGAGAGCAAAACCAAGTCTTTCAAATCAAGTCCTTGATTAGCAAAAAGTGTCTGGAGAGTTGTGAAGTTTGAACGTGGAGATGGGATGTTGCTGAGAGCTTCTGAGGCATTGGAGATTGACCCATCTCTTCTTCCTGTTGGAACTTGCCAGGAAGGACCTCCCTGTGATTTCCAAGCAAAAATTAATCAAGGAATGGAAACCTGTAGAGTCATTTTTTGTTTTGTTTTTTTGGTTTAGAGTCCTTACAGTGATAACAATGGAGTCTCTTGAAGCTAAAGAAATGATATCTGCACATGAAACTACGCCTGGGCATTCTTCTTCAAGCCGGCTCTTGATAGCATCAATGAAGCCGAAACCTCTCAGTGTTTGATTTGGAAGTGCATCCCTCTCAGCGTTTCCTGAAGTTGAGTTTAGTAGCACAGAAGCATCACAACCCTGCAGACAAGCAAAAAAAGAGTTCAGTGAGTGAGAACTCCAACAACAACAACAACAACAAAAAATTAAATAGCAAGAAAGAAGAAAATTGGAGGACAATAAGAGACACAAATTAATTACCCTGACAAAACAATCATGGAAATTCATCCTGATGAGAGGCGCAGCGAGTGATGGTGCATTTGGGATGTGTTTTTTGACATAATCTAGCACAATCTTCTCAGCATTTGGGCAGCTTTTGGCGTAAAACCCCATCTGCAACTGAGCTTGACATGAGCCCATAAATCCTAAAACACTCAAAAATATCACAAAACCAAGATAATTTTTGCCTCCCATTCTTGCTGATGATGATAAGGAAGAAAATCCAATTCTGATAAAAGGTTGCTTTAGTGGAGCAGTTTATGTTGCAGAGAACCTTGATAGGAGATTTATAGATCTTGATAAAAGCAACCTCATAAAAAGCAAAACGATAAAAAACAGTCGGACCATAGGCCATAGCTAACTAACGTGCTACCTATTGGTGACTTTTTTTTAATCAAAAGTAGTTTTATTATTAAATATATGATTAGTTAAACTTTGTCTCTTGTAGAACAAGCTAGTGTAACAAAGGTCCACAATCCACATTATATATACAGGTGTGCTAGCTGGGAGTATATATTTTTCCTCTAAAATTGTGTATTCTGAATCCTGATTTCATTGAAATACGGTGGCGGCTGCTTAATGTAACGTTTAAAAATATGGATGGATTTGGTGGATTTTGCTCTTACGATTGCAGACTAAAAATTATATAGCATAGAAACAAGAATCACGGTAGAAAACAAATCAATTGGTTCACCTGCTCTGCGATGGTTATGTGGTGGTCATGACAAGTCATAATTGCTTAACTGTCTAAATGTCTAATTTAATTTCTTATCAATAATTGTGGGGTATATACTAATATACTTGCTGTTTTCCTTTGTAGACCGACACTATCAATATTAATCACATGAATATTATTTAAAATATATAAATCATAGGATGGGACACATCACACATGCCATATATGGATAATTGAGCCAAGGAGAAAAAGAGTAGTGGGGAACAAAAATTCGCTGTGTAAAGTGGGCAGGAAATTGAATTACATTGATAGATTAGAAATATAGCAGAACAGCTAGCTAGAGCTGTTTTGTTGACTGTTTAGTGAGTTAAAAAAAGATCTCTCTCCCGTGATATGCTTTGCTTTCTTTCACTGTTCAAACTTCAAAACTGTTGAATTTCTAGAGATTTTATAGATAAAATCATAAAAAAAATGCCTTGATAACTGCTACTTTGCCTTCTTATTTTTTTATTTGAAATCTGTTACCAAACATTAGGGATCTCGAGATCAAACACTAGATACAATAAGGGGACACTCCCATCTGAAAGCCTGTCATCCCGACATGGTACTCCTATTGACGGGTGTCGGGCGGTGGCAACAGAAAATCTAGTTTTAATACCAAATGATGGAGGAGGCGTGTCATCCCAAAAGCTCATGCTAGTAGGAGGTAGAAGCCACCAGCACATAACGCTCCAGGAAACTGGATACTCAGCCAATGTGGGACTTTAGTCCCTGCATCATGGATCTATAGAGATCAAGCATTAGTGCATTACGTGAATAGTTTAGATATTTATTTTCTGAATCAAAATATATCTAATCTCAATTAAATAATAAAAAAAAATAAAAAATAAAAATAAAAAAAAAGATCTCCCTATGTTTTGTGATTTGATAGATAAAGGTGTACCAGTCTTTTTATTTGCCAGAATGTTCTCGATCAATATTTGATCAATCATGCAGTTTACTCTATCTTGTCCATAAGATTCATTTAATTTTTATTTTTTTTAATTTTATTTTAATATTCCTATAAATTATATCACCGAATGGGTCAGGGAAAAGTATGTGAAAGTTTAACGATATGGATACCTGCTAGCTAATTAACTAAAGCAATGCATAAAATATTTGGTAGCACTTTATTCCCATATAACATGGAGCGTTTACGAATAACGGATGCAAAATTTGAAAAATAGTACATCAAAAAGTGTGAAAAGAAGATCATGACATGACATGAGACAGCTGCAGTCTGGTACGTATTTGTTTTTAAATTATATTAAGATTAGACGTTTAAACCACGAGATGGTCGGCTAAGTGGTCCAACTGTTCAAAGTTTGGGATGAAAATTTTTAATTTTTGGTTCTACTCTCGGCAACTATATTGTGGCCGATAATCAGGGCGCTAGAGCAGTTATTAGAAGGATTGGCATAGGGTACACAAGTTAGCGGTTCGAATTCTACCCAGACGAAAACAAATTTTAATTTACCTGTTTATATTTTTGTGTGACTAGAGGTGTAGGCCGATGTTTCCTATCTATTATAGTCCATAACATCCAATAAATAGACTGTCAGACTAAAGGGGGTGTATTCAATAGACCATCAGAAGTGCCTTAGTCCGGGATCCTCGATAAAAAAAAAAAAATAATAATAAAAAATTAGATGTTTAAAAATTAAGAAGGTCTCATGATTAGGTAGGGGTGATTTTGTACTTTTGTGGAAATAATTACTTTTATTGGTTCTCTTTGTTTCCATAATAGATCTAGCTGACCAGCTAACAAGAGCAAATTCCTACCGTGACGTGTGAGACATGAACGTGATCATTAGTACTCCACTCAATGCATATACTTTGCTGAATGCTAATAAAAATTTAGGTGAAATTCATTTTCTTCCCTCTAGTTTATATATGCATTTGTTTGCATAAACTTTGACACTTTGTAATTTGTTCATAGAAACTTTTAAAATAAGTGTAAATAACAAAAAATCTGTGGTAAAAATGTAAAATTTTAACTACTACTAAAAAAAAAAAAAAAAAAGCCCCTCCGCTATGGCCTGTTCAGAGCTCCAAGTGTAGAATTAATTTTGTGGTTAGTATCTTTTATTGATAATGAATCATAAGATCAATATTCATGAAATTTTGATTTTCTAATTTATTTATGAAATATATAAGATTAAAAGATGCTTGAACTAACTAGTAATTTTAAGAATCTATAGAACTTTATTAGTTTATTTAAATCCCCAGAAGACATTTTATGGGAATATTTTTAGCCGAGGAAAAGAATCAAATTAGAACATTCGAAAGAAAAAAAATTAAAGTAAAGGTCAGGAAGCATCTACGTACCCACGTTATCATGCACTATTGAAAGCAAAAGCAAAAGTTTATCAATCGTTTTCTGTCATTTGAAATTTTGAATTGAGAATTATAAATTTCAAATATAGTTTAGATGTTTGAGAATCGAGACTAGATCGCTTCGTAAAAAAGAATTAATCATTTTAATTGGCTCACTTTGGGTGAAAACACAAGGAAATTCACATTGTGAGATCTGAGATCTGAGATCTGACCAATATTATCAGTCTATGCATGAAATTAACTTGTCAATTAATAATATTTTTTCATAATCATTGGGGGTTTTTGTTAAAGGTTGCTTTGCTTCGCCTTTGTGGAAGCATAAGCATCAATGATTATCAAAACCATCGAGTAGTATATATGCTTTTGATTTTGGTTGAAATACTCTTTGGATTAATGAATATGACGTACTCTTCTTATCATGTCACTCGCCTGCTTTTTTCTTGGCGGATTTTCTAAATTTCTTCTCAGAGGCCCTACTTGATTTATCTTTCTTCGATGAAAATCTTACTTTGTTTGCCATATTTGTTGAGAAGTTAACTAAGTTGTGAATAGTTTAGGTTCTTACACAATGTTTGGTTTGATGGAATTTGAGAGAAAGGAAATGAAATGATTTATATGGATATCTAATATCTTGTTTGGATTGTTAAATGAGATGAAAATGAGGGAAAAGAAAGAAAAGAGATTTAATAATTTCTTTTTGTTTCACCCAATTGGGTTTCCCGACAAATTTAAGAGGAAATTGAAGGAAAGGAAAGGGATTTTTCAATATCCCAAAAGTAACCTTATATAACAATATATATCTATCATTCATATTGTTGAAAGAATGATATTTTCGTAAATAGATTTATTTATTTTTATTTGTTTCCTTTTTTTTTTTTCTTAACTATCCAAACAACAATCATTAAAAATACTATCCTTTTATTTCCTTTATTTTTTTCATTAACTTATCATTTTCTTTTCTTTATTTTCCATCAAACCAAACATAGTTTTATGGTATTTTTCTTGCTCAGAAAACTTGGCGGTTTTCTTTTTCTGCCTTTTTGTAATTCCCTTATTTTTAGAGATTTATCGCTGTTACATTTTTATCGTTTTAGATGATATTTGAATTTCGGTCCTTATCCCTCCATTTTGATTGCTTTTTTTTTTTTTTTTTTTCATTTTTCATTTTAATAAAATATTTTTCCCTCGATGGATGCAGACGTGAGATTTGACTTCTTTTGGGGTGGCCAACCTAGTTGGGATATGTTTTAATTTTTCTTTGTTGTTTTTTCAGTTCCGTCCCTCCCCCCATGCCGGTCTTGAGGTTTTGGAGGCCCTAGGGCGAACATTTAAAATGGAGCCCTTTGTTCAATCTTGTATCTAAATCTTGTGAAATCATGTACTTAATAATTTATATATATATATATAATTTTTTGAGAAAATTTACAAAAGTTTAATCAAAATAATTTATATCAAGTTTATATCATGTTACATAGAAAAAACAAAACTGAAAAAATAAAATAAAATTACAAGCAAATAAATATGCATGACAGTTCCCACTCAAAGAAATAAGGTACGTAAATAAGGAGAGACGAACTTGCTTAGAAAATGAAAAGGGAGGAGACCTCCTCCTCCCTTTTTTTTTTTTTTTTTTTTTTTTTTTTTTAGAATCTTAAAAATAAATAAAATAAAGGATATATTTGGTAATGTTAGGGGTGTGCTTAAAAATTATAATTTTTTCAAAAAACTCTTAATGAGATGTACATGCAAAGAGGGATGCACATACAAATTTTTAGGGGTGTAAATAGAGCTACTCATTTGCTTTTAATAATTCTGATAAAAATCCATATTAAACCCAATCTTTATATAAGAAGTGTATTTCCACATATTTTTTCTCATCTGGAGTTCAAATTTGATATAATCATATGAAGTTTAAAAAATAACAATAAACCTTTTTCTTTTGGACCCTTTATTTACTAAAGTTTAAAAATATGAGCACTGAATATAAAAATAAAAATAAAAATGGGCCCTTTTTGGGCCCTGAGGGGGCACCCCTAGTTGCCATGCATCAAGAAAAGAAGAGCCTCACCAGACTCGAAAATTCCTCTGCTTTTACTTTTTAGCTACAAGAGAAGAGTCAAGAGTGTAGTAATCTTCTTCAGACTTTTTATAGCTTTCTGGGCCCATTTCTTCAATAATTGTCGTGATGTGTCTCCAGGCTTGAATGCATCTTGTCTTCAAACGAATAATGGAATTTGGATATTGTGATTGTTGACTTGTCTACAATCACGGAACCAAAAAATATGAAATTTTTGTGGAGGTACACCAAAAAAATATGTAACTCTTCTTTTTCTATTATCTCTTCTAAGGTGAAATTTAATCTCATATCAGATGCATCAATATTCAATTCAGATGAGAAAACAATACATGTTAACAATTAAGAAGATGTTAATTTATTTGTATTTCATTTTTTAGTTGTTGAATATATATACATCACATGAAGTGAGATCTAGAATTCTCAATTAGTGTACATTTTTTTTTTTTTTAATCAAATTCATGCAATTAACCTTGCGGGTGGCATTATTTATTTTGATATGCCACATGCGAGTATGGCGACTCGAATCAACATTGACCGGCTGAATGAGCAATATATTATCGAAGAATACAAATACTACACAAATGAACGGTTTCGTTATTTCTCTTCAACCAAATTAATTACATATTCTGGAACAGAAAATTATTCAAAAGGAATAATGCAACTGCATGTAATCAATCAACATAAACAACAACAATAACTTGATAATGAAATTAATCAAATCAAATCAAATAACAAAAGCACAATGTTTCCTGATTTCACCAGCCTTGCCTGTGAGGACTCCAATTTTGCCCATCTTAACCATGGATTCAGCAAAATCTTTAGCAAAAGTTGATCCATGAGTAGCAGACTGAAGTTTCACATAATCTCTGGTCTCATTGTCATTTAAAAGAGCTGCATCAGATTCAAAAAGCCCTCTTCTCTGAGCTACAAGTTTGTAGTAATCTTCATCAAATGTTTTGAAGCTTCCGGGATCCATTTCTACAATTGTAGTGGTATCTTTAGGCTTGCATTTCTTCTTCAAATGAACAATGTAGTTAGGATCTAATGATGGGTCAGTGTCACCTTTGCCTGTAAAATTGTACAAACGACTATCGAAGGACGAACAGTGAGATGTCCCAATAGTATGCCCTCCTATATTAAAAATGAAATAAAATAAAAAAATCAGTTTCCAACACAACTAGGTCACCTTTGAAAAATTCCAAAAAAAAAATGTTTTTGGATCACAAATCAAATTAATTACCGGATAACACAACTAGGTCTTTGACACTCAAACCCTTTGAAGCAAAATTCTGTTTAAGCGAACTTATGTTAGCGAAAGGAGCCGGCAGGTTTCCATTGAGAGTCTCTGCAGAAATTGACACTCTTCCATCTCTTCTTCCTGTAGGAACTTCCCAGAATGGACCATAGATCTGAAAAAAATAAATTATTACAGGTGTGACATTTTGTTCATAATTTAATTTGAATTATATGTGCAGGACAAATAATGGATATTAATTAATTACCTGCCCAACTGCATCACGAGCAACCAAAGCCAGAATATCAGCACAAGAAACCACACCAGGACATTTCTTTTCTAGTTCTAATTTTACGGCGTCGATGACATGGTATCCTCTCAGGCTCAAGTTGGGCACTCCATCTTTCTCAGCTGGATTATTCTTAGTAGAGTTTAGCAGCACAGAACCATCACAACCCTGTAGTATATATCATATATGCCAATTGCCATTAATGAATTTCTTAAACATATATATATATATACAGTTTTTATATTGTTGGTTCGAACTGAAAATATAAAGACTACATATATATATATAGTACCTAGCTATATTTGTACTTTACTAGTTAAATTATTACTTCAGAACAGATAACATATATGTACCCTGATAAAGCAATCGTGAAAATGCATCCTGAGTAGAGGAGCAGCGAGAGTTGGTGCTCGAGAAATGAATCGGTAGGTGACCTTAGAAACAATGGCTTCTGCACTGGGGCACGTCCTCTTGTAGAACCCCAGTTGCAGGCCTCCCTGAGCATTTGTGAGATACGAGACAAAAAGAAATTGGATTGACAGAAGGAAGAAGATTGAGAGAAGCTTTTGGATCGCCATTAGTTGTTGTTGTCACTAATACAAGTATTAAACTTGATTGAAGACACCAATTATTATAAGCTGGATATGGCTAAAGAGAGAACAAATGACTTGTATTTATAGTAAAGCTGATTAGGCCCCTTTGAAATGTCATGAATAACTAAATGTCATTTGTATTAATTATTGTTGTATTGTTAATTAATTATATATATAGTTGATGATTTGATATAGTACATAGTTATTTATTTATTTATTTTTTTTCTTCTTTCTTTCTTTCTTTCTTTCTTTCTTTCTTTCTTTCTTTCTTTCTTTCTTTCTTCTGTTAGTACATAGCTACATACTAACAGAACTTTCTGTCAGTACATAGTTACATACTAACAGAACAGCTGACTTTCAATTTTTATTATTGTAGAAACCCTCGAGAGCTTAAAATATAGTTGGATGACTTGTTTTTTTTTTTTCATTGATGCAAATTTTATGTAACAAAAATGAAGATCAGGCTCATCTTGATTTAGAGACGAAATTCTTCAAGTCAATCCTATATATATGTCACGGTACTACAGTAGTACCACTGTTGAAAACTTGTCCAAGTATTTAATTTGGGTGTAACAAAAACGCATAAGTTCTTTACATAACTCTTTCTTTATTCAGGACTTACGGTCCTAATTTTTATTTTATTTTATTTTTCTGGATTGCCAATCTATAATGTTACAGAGCCAATAACTTTACAAAGTTAAACAACAGTTTTCACTAGAAAATTATTATTTAGCACTATTATGAATTTCAGGAAAGTTACATAAATAATTCTCTCCATTCGATACACTCAAAAAAGAGGAAGCCGGCGGCTCTGAAGGACAAAATTTGGGCACATGCATTAGTACTCAATCTAATTTATAAATTGATTTGCGTTAAAATAGGTCCTCAAGGAGAGATAGAATACAACATATATATTACGAGAAATGAAGTCTATAAAGCAACTGGAGGCTCCAAGTGAGTGCACATTACACGACTCCTTTCAAGTGTTTGTAAAAATAAAATAAAAAAATAGACAAACTTGAGTTGAGATGGGTTGACGCTTGCAAGTTGCAAACAAACGTGCCTAAACAGTGTCAGCAGCTAAAGGAATCTTGCAATATTTATTTTTTTATTATAACTTTGTTATCACAACTTGATATTAAAATTTTCTCATTGGTGATAATATTTATCAGTTCATCAAAAATATTAATTATAGACAGCATTCCGATCTATATCAAATGTATATAGTCTTTCTACTGTCAGTTCGTCCTTATATAAAATATATCAGGATGAAGAATGTGGACCATAGATTATGGAGAAGTTTTAACAATTGCATACACTTTGTATCAAAATATGTAAATCTAATGATTCACATTCTTCGTCATGATATATTTTATATTAGGACGAACAGACAATAGAAAAATTATATATATATATAATTAATTAATTAATTTGATTACTTGAGAAAATAATTAGAAACTTAATTATGGATAAGTTTCAGTCAAAGGACATGACAAATATCAATTTTGTATAGTGGCGTAGCCAGGATTTATGACTAGTGAGGGTCAGACTAAAAACCAATGTTCAAAAAAACGGAAAAATTGGCAGTCTAAGCGTTGCCTATATGCTAGGCGGATGCCAGTCGTCCCGGTTCAGCCAAATCGACCATATTAGGCAACTGGAAGAAAATCGACCTATTTGGTCGAAAAAATCGATTGATTTGGCCATGAAAATCGAGCCAAGCGGAGTCAATGGCTCCGCCTAGTCGTTGCAAAGATTCGCCATTGACGGAAGTCGTTTGATCGGTAAACCATCACCGTTGTTCATTATAAATACATTATCAATACCTTTTTTGTAATTCTCTCAATCAAAAGTTATTTCTAAACATATATTGTCAACACCTTTTTTGTAATTTACACAATCAAAAACTTTTTTTGTTAGAGCTTCTAACAAAAAAGATCTATTCTAGAAGTTCTATTTGAAAAGTCATACCAAATACACTCTTAATGTTATTAAAAAAAGCTCAAAAAGATCTTTTTCTAAAATTTGAGCTTCTCTAAGTAAATGTAAAATAACTTTTTTAATCATTCAAAAACTCTACTGAGTGATAACCAAACGATACAAAAAAATTTTAAAAAGGGCTTTTTTTTTTTTTTTTTTTTTTTTTTAATTAAAAGTTTTTTTAACAATAGAGAGGCTCTTCCAAACAGGCATTAATGTTGTTGTGAATCAATGAATAACAAATAACAAAAATAAAGTGAGAGAGACAAAAAGAGTCGAGAGAGAATTATAATACGATATATTGAGAGAGCTTCCACTTACTTTTACAAAAGAGAACACAATATAATGAGAGAGAGAGAGAGAGAGTTTTGTGTGCAAGTGGATAGGCGGGTGTGTGCAACTGTGCAAGTGGAGCTATCAAGTGGATAGAATCAATTGGATCAAGTTAAGAGTTGATCCGACGGTGGAACATGAGTAGAAGTGTTAGACACTTAGGCTACGAAAATCCACTAGATTACAACAAATAATATATATAAGTCAATAAATATAATATATATATATTTTTTTTTTGAAAAATCTAGATATAATATATATATATATTTTTTGAAAAATCTAGACCGGTACCTAGTCTAGTCTCTATCTACCTACGCCCTTGATCACTTAAAACATAATTTAAGCCGTAATACTGTATAAATCTCTCAGAGAGTAAGAAATAATAATAATAATAAAAGACTCAGGTCTAGACAACCGTGTTTAATTTGCTACACAATTATATATAACACGACGATGACCAGCTCGACCACCTTGCACCCAGCTGGTTCTAATTAAATTTAGTCAAGGCCGAGAAATGCATGTACTGTATTCAGTTTATATATAAAAAATGCCATTTTTATGGATTTTGTTTTGTTTTCTTGTGTTTTGGTTTGGCATAATAAAATAATAATCAATCTATGGTCCCAATAATGGAGTGTCTTGAGTTGTTTTATGAAATGTTAATTATCTTTTGCCACTTGTATTTTATAGTAAACGAAGAACAACTCTGGATTTTTCTTCTCCTTGATTGATTAGGTGACTGGTCTTATCACGGCAATGAAAGCACGAAAACAATATGGCTAATTAAAGGTAAAAACAATCTGTCTTGGCAATTGATTATTACGTAATCGACGGAGGCTTGCTTCAGAGGAGCCTCTCTGCTGGTTTTCAGGCCAAAAAGGCTCCTCCAATTACTCAACAAACACTGTTGACTCCAATTAGCAGCCAATTCAAGTCTTTGTTCTATGCATCCATGGATAGTTGGTGGCTCCTTTGAATAATCTTTTTAACTACCAAAAAATATCTTCAATGAATTTGCTACTAAGGACAAGTACTTTAATTTCAATAATTACAGGACAGATTTGAGTATGAATTTTGACTGATAGACAATTGAAACAAAATTTGTGAGAAAAATAAATATTTAAAATTAATTTGCAAAACGAATTGAAAAAAGGAAAAAGAAAAGAAGAAGCCCATTGCCCACTGTAAAATTGTTACCGAATACTCTTTTCACTTTGGCCCCCAAACTTTTTTTTTGTATAATCCCCTACCTCTACAAATTTGAATTTTTGGCTCCGCCTTGCAAATCGTGACCAATAACTACTTAGCAATATTTGTTTAATATATATATTAGATAATATCTATTATTCCATTTTATTCTCTTTTAGGGATGTCATTTTTTTTAAATTAGATTGTTTCTTTAAGAATAAATTTTGATTGTCAGAGGAAGAGAAAAAAAAAGGAGAAAGTTGTTGGGTTAGTGATCAATTTTTCTTTAATGAGCACGACTTTAAGCATATCTTGAGCATATTAATACATGTCACCGTACTTTTACCATATCAACAAAAAAAGTGTGGTGATGTACAATATATTAGTATACTCAAACATGCTTAAAGTATGTGTTCATGAGAGAAAAATTGGGTTGCATTTGGTTGCTGACTGGTGAGTGAGTGTAGAGAAAATTTTGTACATAAGAATAATAAATGTTTTAAGTAGGGTTGGTTATCTTCTAAATATAGAAAGGTGCAGAGAGTAAAAATATGAATTTAAATTTTATTGATGGGTGGTTTAAGTAAATGAGATGGGAAGAGAGGTTTTTTTTTTTTTTTTTTTTTTTGGTTGCTCTATTGTATTTTTTTTTCATTAAATATATATACAGAGTCGAGGCCAGATTCATTAAATTTTGGGGACTTTGGGAGACCATATATGGCTAAAAAATTTAGCCCTTAATTTGTAAGGTTATAGAACCGGCTTAAGTTACAAAATTAAAACTTTTTATTATTATTATTAGCATAAGCTAGCTCTATAACACTCAAGACATGGTTCGTAAAAACTCTTATATCAAAGATGATGTTAACACAATCTTATAAAAATGATAAGATGATGTTGGCTTAATGGTAAGCCACTAAGCCCCTCATATATGCACCCATGAGGTTGCGGGTGTCATGCACTTTCTCTCAATCCTAAAAATAATAAACTCATAAATAAAACTTCCATAATTATCAACAACCCATCTAACAGAGACAAGTCAGTACACCATTGTATCAGCAGGGAGTAATTAAAACATAAAAATTCACATATAAAATAAAATCAAAAACACACAACAAGCAGACATGCAAGCAATCCTTTAATGGAACATATCTAGCTAGGAGTCACAACCAACCCTAGTCATCTTCACAACCGAACCCTCATTGAGATAATACTTGGACAACATCTCATATTCTACCATTTTCCTGTTCATGTGCCAAAGATCAATGCCCATAGCTGGAAACGCAAAAACATCTCCAATTTTGTTTTTCAAATCAATTACTTTGTCCGCCTTGTTCACTGTCAACTGTAAGTTGAAATTCTCATTTGAAACTGTAATGTTGATGATCCTCTCGTCCATGAAGAGGTTGACCGACAAGCAAACCTCTGCCGTGGCTTCATGAATGTAGTGATTGATGATGTTGTTGTCCTCCAGCAGTATTTTATTATACAACAGATGTTGTCGCTCGACCTGAACCCCAATGCGCTCCATTGTCATCCTTTTCAGTTGAAGAATAGTTGACGATGATGGTAGTGTTATGATTGGTTTTATTTGAGCTCCTTCAATGGTCAAAGTGCTCACTTCTTCATTGTCCATGGTTTCTATTGACTTGAACTTCATAAATAAATAAATAAATAAATAAATAAATAAATAAATAAATAAATAAATTGTATTTCCTGTTAGTTGGAATATTGATGTAGGCGGAAACGTGAATCAAACATGAACAAACAACGAAAGTTCTTAGGGAAAAAAGAGAGGTAATTGAGCGAAAACTCAGACCCTAATACAAGCTAGTTAAATAACGAAAATTCGATATCTCCTAAATTCCTAAACAAGAAAAATCCCTAAAACTTCTGAAGCAAAACGGGAAAAGAATCCCAAACCAAAGACTAAAAAAAAGAGAGTCCTAAACAAAAAATGAATGAAACTGCCTTATCATGCACGAAACTTAAAGTTCTTGAACAACCAACTAAACGGCCAAATTTGAGCTTGCTGCAGCTCGTTAGGGAGAAAGTGTCCGTAACATTTGTAGGGCTCAGGCGCTCAACTAGGGTTTTTCGAAAACATATTATAATAACAATTCTAAGTCTGTTTTCCCTTTTTAGAGGCCCGCGACGTTCAACCCCGTTTTGGGTGCTCCACGCATCCCAAATACGAATTCGATACCCGATCTGCATCAAATATTAATTTTATTGAGACTTAATTACATTGGATCAAGCCTCATATTTGGCTCTACATAGATTAAGTGAAAATAATAATAAAAATACAATAAAATATAATAAGAGATTGTATAATTCACTCATGTAAGGCTAGCTATGTGTGTAAGTGTTAACATTTAATCAAATTTAATAAGAAATTAAGGGAATGGATAATGTTATGCTAAGAAGAGCATACAATGCGAAGAGTGTACACAAAAATAATAATAATATATATTATGGATGATGGGATTATAACGTAAAGAGTGTACATATCAACAATAATTAATGAACAAAGTTAAGAAAAAATAACAAGTTTTTTTGGTTTACACCATCCGGTTTCCGGGTGGGGCGGATCCACCATACGGTGCAATCAGCCCAGACCACACCCTAACTAATCCGAACTCGCACCGGGTCGGCCCACTAAGGGGTAAAGTGCTCCCAATATGTGTAGCTCCGTTCACAAGGGGAGTTGAACCCACGACCTTGCTTAAGGGATGAGAGCGCCGAACCACTCACACCAACACATGATTGGTAAAAATAACAAGTTTTAACTTTGTAACTTAGAGGCAGTTCTATAACCTTACAAATCAAGGGGTTGTTCGTCCTGGACCTTAAAAAAAAAACAATAATTAATGAACAAAAAGACGCAATTAATAAGAGGTTGAATAAAAGAATTATACTTTTCAAAAAAATAAAAAAAGAATAAAAGAATTATGTGTGATGCACTTACAAAAATCATGTGCTTTATTATTATTATTATTGTTATTGGATAATTACTCTGGTAATCATTAGGGATGGGCATTTATTCTTTTTTGAAATGCGGATGCGGTCCCCATATTTCCCTATTTTCCCCAAACCTTATAAATATATATTTTCCTTAATATTTTTTATTCTTTCTATTTTTAAACCCCAACTTACTAAGTGTGTAAATATATATATCCTCATTTCCCCAACTCATCCCTAGTGACCATTTATTTGGTCGTGCGCTATTAAAATTAGCTATTAGATGAGAAATTCAGTTCAAAATGGTTATTTTAGACAATGTAACAGAAATAGCCATTAGTAGGGAAAATTATCTTAGTGGCCATTTATTTGGATTATGTAAATAGAATTAATCTATAGAAAATTAAATATAACATATTTCTAGTTAAAAAAATATATATATAGAAAATTTTATCTTCAACCGTCCATCACAATTATGGATGGTTTGGGATTAAACAATTTTTATTTTTTTTAAAGAAATTTTTAAGAAAAAGATAAATTATATAAAAAAAATATTTAAAAAATTATGGTGGAGATCCACCGTCCATCAATGGACGATGGTGATCCAATCTCAGTATCTCCATCCTCCCCAGCCATGAAGGGGGAGTATGCAAATCCAATCTAGAGATATGATCTCCACCAATTTTTTTATTTTTTTATTTTTATTATTTATATATATATATATATATAATGGTCATTCTCCTCACATTGTTTGCATTTAATGGTCTTTTTAAATCAGACTAAATTGGTGGCCAGTAATTATCCCTTTAAATAATTATATTTTCAAACATTTGTAAACATCTTCATAGATCTATTTTCATTATCAAATTGATGAAGTAAAATTTTTACAAAAAAATAACTCTAAAGAAAGCCTAAAAACCAGTTAAAGATGATTAGGAGAAAATTACAAAAAGAAAATAAAATTGTACCACGTATATATGTAGTTTGAGAAACTAGATATATAGCTTCGAAAAAAAAAAAAGAAAAAAAAAACTTGATATATAACATACCTCAAGAAATAAAATTGTTCAATCGTTGCAAAAGCTCGATGCCTGATAAAATAATCATAAACAAATGAGAAAAAATTAGATATGATTTAAACATAGCATATAAAGAAAAACATTTATGTATATACAATATATAGCATCTCTTGATTGTCCAAGAGATTTATTATTTATTATTTTTATGAAAATATATAACAAAATGGGTCTTGAACAAAGGTATTTTTTTTTGGTGTGCGTGAATTGTGATAACAGGAGGGCACACAATCGGAACATCTCACTGCACACAATCGTTTGGTTTGCATTAGGACTAACCATCATAGTAGATCAGGTGATATTTGAAATAAGGCCTTTGGTTTCGATTTCAAAGGAAGAAAGAAGGAGATGTTAAGAGATTATTGCTGGGAGGGAGAAGGAGGTGAGAAAATTGATGCCCAAACACAAGCCTATGAGGTATTGAGTAGTCCAATGGTTTTGAGTTGGTGTTGTTAGGCCATTCCTTGTTTTTCAGCTTCTCTAGCTAATGTTTAGTGCTGTTGGTGTTGGTTTTGGGTCGTTTTTGGATTCTGCTGCTGTTGTTTTTGCTAGGTGGTGATCAATTTGTTCCTTTGTGGTTTGTTTTGTTTGGGTTTGTTGTAGCGGCCAGTTTGTTGTGCGGGCTTTTTTCTTGGGCTGGCCTGCTGGATTTGTTTGTTTTGGGGCTTTCTTTGGTTAGTTGCCCTTGAACCAATAACATTAAATCATTAATAAATAAAAGACACGTGTCCTGACAGAGTTATTTGGGGTCTGAATAATGGTGGGGACTTCTCGGTGAAGTCTGCCTTTCATGGGTTGTCTGATTTTAGTGATATTCCGGTGTGGCCTTGGAGGTATATTTGGAAGCTTAAATTGCCTCCTAGAGTTCTTTATTTCTTCTGGTCTCTGCTCCATGAGAAGATCCACATGAATGCTTAAAGGTCTGTGCGTGGTATGACTTCTGATTCTTCTTGTCCGAGATGCTTTTCTGGCATTGAAACTGTTGATCATCTTCTACGTGGGTGTAGTGTTTCTGCTGGTGTTTGGGAAAACGTGGTGAAAGGTTTTACCTCCTCTGCTGTTTTTAAAGGTGATTTCGGTGATTGGCTTACTGGTAACCTTCGTAATGGTAAAGTGATGTATGATGGTTTGCCGCATTACCTTCAATTCTCTTGTGTGGTTTTGTTCTTATGGAAGTGGAGGTGTAATAAGGTTTTTGATCAAAATTTTTCTATTCCTCTGTCTCCTTCTGTGGTTATTAATATGTTCGCTAAAGAGTGGCTATAGGCTAATTTTTCTGCTATTAAGAAAGAAGAGATGTTGCTCATTATCAATTGTTTGGAGCCAAATGAGGATTGGGTGAAGCTAAATGTTGATGGTAGTAGGAATAGTACTTCGGGTAAGATTGCTGCAGGTGGGGTTATGAGAAATCACAGGAAAATCTGGCTGAAGGGTTTTATGATGAATAAAGTTGTGGGCAGTGTGCGTCATTGAAGCTGCGCTTTGGGGTCTGTATGAAGGATTGCTGATGGCCTGGAATGCTGGGTATAAGAAAGTTTTGGTGGAGTCTGATTCTCTCACTATTGTTAAGTTAATGCACAATGAGATCAACCAAAACCATCAATTTTTCAGCATCATTCGGAGCTGTAAGGTTCTTATGAGTGCTGACTGGGATTGCAGAATTAGTCATGTTTATAGAGAAGGAAATAAACTTGTTGATGGATTGGCTACCATGGGTCAAAGCATGGATTCTGGTATTGTGTTCTTCGACAACCCTCCTTGTGAGATGGTTACCCCTGTTTGAGGCTGATTTCAATGGCCTTCCCTGTTTTAGACGAGCTTATGTCTCCCCCTCCCCTTAGTTTTTCTCTTCTCTGTTTGCTGGGCTAGGCCCTCCTGTGTACCAAAAAAAAGAAAAAAAAGACACGTGAATAGACAAATTTTCTCTGGTGGGTACATAACTTATAGCATACTCATAACATAACTGCCACCTCATCCCTTTTTAAATTATCAACCCCACCTGATTGTATACACCTAGTAAAAACTAATGATGTGACATTTATGCTATAAGTTGTGTGCCTACTAAAGAAAAACTGTGTGAATAGGGCATGCATGATGCATCTAGGTAAAATATTAAAATTAAGATGGGTAGTGGATACTCATTTTTATTGTTCAGTTGAAAAAAATAATAATAATAATCATAGATTTCCAAATAAATGCAAATACGAAGAAAATCTTTTATATATTTATAATTTATGCAATTATAGAGTACAGAACCTGTCTTGATATATTACCACTTTCAACGAATACCTAATTAAGTACATTCTTTTCCTCAAACAAAAGAAAGAAAAAAAAAATCTCATCCAGTTATCTCACATTTTCTATTTAATATATATATATATATACACAATAGATCACAATTTTGTAAATTTGAATAAGTAAATTATTACTGAAAAATTGGACTAATAACATTAAATAATTAAGACAATAAAAAGAAAAAAGAGAAAGACACGTAAATAGGGCATGCATCCAGGCAGGATATTAATATTAATTAATATAGTAATGGAGAAATGAAATTTAATGTATAGAGCAAACATAGAATTTTTTTTTATTTTTTATTTTGATATAACATAGAAATTTAATTAAATATAGAAAATTATCTAATATTACATCCTAATTGCTTTTCATATCTAACGGGGTCCATGTAGGTGCTCATCTGGCAGTGGGGCCCAATCTTTGTCATCTGGTTATATGTTCAAATTGCTGCAATGATGCTTGTGTTCAAAACTTCAAATTGAGAAAAGAGATAATATTTTTGCAAGGTGAGATTGAGTTTTACATTTCCAATTTTTGGAAATCTGATGTTGGATTTGTTTAATTATTATCATTATTTTATAGTTCATTTATCTTCACTAGAGAATAGCTCAGGTCCATTTTGTTATATATTTTCTTATATGCTATGTTTAAATCGTATCTAATTTTTTCTCATTTGTTTATATATGATTATTTTATTTTATATACACAAATGAAAGGTTTCATTATTTCTCTTCAACCAAATTAATTACATATTCTGGAACAGAAAATTATTCAAAAGGTATAATACAATTGCATGTAATCAATCAACATAAACAACAACAATAACTTGATAATGAAATTAATCAAATCAAATCAAATAACAAAAGCACAATGTTTCCTGATTTCACCAGCCTTGCCTGTGAGGACTCCAATTTTGCCCATCTTAACCATGGATTCAGCAAAATCTTTAGCAAAAGTTGATCCATGAGTAGCAGACTGAAGTTTCACATAATCTCTGGTCTCATTGTCATTTAAAAGAGCTGCATCAGATTCAAAAAGCCCTCTTCTCTGAGCTACAAGTGTGTAGTAATCTTCATCAAATGTTTTGAAGCTTCCAGGATCCATTTCTACAATTGTAGTGGTGTCTTTAGGCTTGCATATCTTCTTCAAATGAACAATGTAGTTAGGATCCAATGACGGGTCAGTGTCACCTTTGCCTGTAAAATTGTACAAACGACTATCGAAGGACGAACAGTGAGATGTCCCAATAGTATGCCCTCCTATATTAAAAATGAAATAAAATAAAAATAAAAATCAGTTTCCAACACAACTAGATCACCTTTGAAAAATTCAAAAAAAAAAAATGTTTTCGGATCACAAATCAAATTAATTACCGGATAACACAACTAGGTCTTTGACACTCAAACCCTTTGAAGCAAAATTCTGTTTAAGCGAACTTATGTTAGCGAAAGGAGCCGGCAGGTTTCCATTGAGAGTCTCTGCAGAAATTGACACTCTTCCATCTCTTCTTCCTGTAGGAACTTCCCAGAATGGACCATAGATCTGAAAAAAATAATTATTACAGGTGTGACGTTTTGTTCATAATTTAATTTGAATTACATGTGCAGGACAAATAATGGATATTAATTAATTACCTGCCCAACTGCATCACGAGCAACCAAAGCCAGAATATCAGCACAAGAAACCACACCAGGACATTTCTTTTCTAGTTCTAATTTTACGGCGTCGATGACATGGTATCCTCTCAGGCTCAAGTTGGGCAGTCCATCTTTCTCAGCTGGATTATTCTTGGTAGAGTTTAGCAGCACAGAACCATCACAACCCTGTAGTATATATCATATATGCCAATCACCATTAATGAATTAATTTCTTAAACACATATATATATATATACAGTCTTTATATTGTTGGTTCGAACTGAAAATATAAAGACTATATATATATATAGTACCTAGCTATATTTGTACTTTACTAGTTAAATTATTACTTCAGAACAGATAACATATATGTACCCTGATAAAGCAATCGTGAAAATGCATCCTGAGTAGAGGAGCAGCGAGAGTTGGTGCTCGGGAAATGAATCGGTAGGTGACCTTGGAAACAATGGCTTCTGCACGGGGGCACGTCCTCTTGTAGAACCCCAGTTGCAGGCCTCCCTGAGCATTTGTGAGATATGAGACAAAAAGAACTTGGATTGACAGAAGGAAGAAGATTGAGAGAAGCTTTTGGATCGCCATTAGTTGTTGTTTTCACTAATACAAGTACTAAACTTGATTGAAGACACCAATTATTATAGGCTGGATATGGCTAAAGAGAGAACAAATGTCTTGTATTTATAGTAAAGCTGATTAAGCCCCTTTGAAATGTCATGAATAACTAAATGTCATTTGTATTAATTATTGTTGTATTGTTAATTATATATATATATATATATAGTTGATGATTTGATATAGTACATAGTTACTTACTAACAGAACAGCTGACTTTCAATTTTTATTATTATAGAAACTCTTGAGAGCTTAAAATATAGTTGGATGACTTGTTTATTTTTTTCCATTGATGCAAATTTTATGTAACAAAAATGAAGATCAGGCTCATCTTGATTTAGAGAAGAATTCTTCAAGTCAATCCTATATATATGTCACGGTAGTACCACTGTTGAAAATGTGTCAAAGTATTTAATTTCGGTGTAACAAAAACGCATAAATTCCTTACATAACTCTTTCTTTGTTCAGGACTTACGGTCTTAATTTTTATTTATTTATTTATTTATTTTTTCTGGATTGCCAATTTATAACGCTACAGAGCCAATAACTTTACAAAGTTAAACAACCGTTATGACTAGAAAATTATTATTTATCACTATTATAAATTTCAGGAAAGTTACATCAATAATTCTCTTTTCATTAGATACACTAAAAAAAAGGAAGCCGGCGGCTCTGAAGGAAAAAATTTGGGCACATGCATGTAAACTCTTATAGTACTCAATCTAATTTATAAATTGATTTGCGTTAAAATAGGTCCTCAAGGAGAGATAGAATACAACATATATATTACTAGAAATGAAGTCTATAAAGAAATTGGAGGCTCCAAGTGAGTGCACATTACACGACTCCTTTCAAGTGTTTGTAAAAAAAAATAGATAAACTTTAGTTGAGATGGGTTGACACTTGCAAGTTGCAAACAACATGCCTAAACAGTGTCAGCTAAAGGAATCTTGCAATATTTATTTTTTATTATAACTTTGTTATCACAACTTGATATTAAAATTCTCCCATTGGTGATAATATTTATCAGTTCATCAAAAATATTAATTATAGACTTCATTTCAATCTATATGAAATATATATATAGTCTTTCTATTGTCAGTTCATCCTGATATATTTTAATGTGGATCTAGATTATGGAGAAGTTTTAACAAATGCATACACTTTGAATCAAAATATGTAAATCTAATGGTCCACATTCTTCATTATGATATATTTTATATGAGGACGAATTGACAATAGAAAAATTATAATTAATTAATTAATTAATTAATTAATTAATTTGATTACTTGAGAAAATAATTAGAAACTTAATTATGGATAAGTTTCAAGTCAAAGGACATTGCAAATATCCATTTTGTACAACTTAATCACTTAAAACATAATTTAAGCTGTAATATAAATCTCTCAGAGAGTAAGAAAAAATAACAATAATAAAAGACTCAGGTCTAGACAACTGTGTTTAATTTGCTACACAATTATATATAACACGACGATGACCAGCTCGACCACCTTGCACCCAGCTGGTTCTAATTAAATTTAGTCAAGGCCGAGAAATGCATGTACTGTATTCAGTTTATATATAAAAAAAATGCCATTTTTATGGATTTTGTTTTGTTTTCTTGTGTTTTGGTTTGGCATAATAAAATAATAATCAATCTATGGTCCCAATAATGGAGTGTCTTGAGTTGTTTTATGAAATGTTAATTATCTTTTGCCACTTGTATTTTATAGTAAACGAAGAACAGCTCTGGATTTTTCTTCTCCTTGATTGATTAGGTGACTGGTCTTATCACGGCAATTAAAGCAGGAAAACAAATATGGCAAATTAAAGGTATAAACAATCTGTCTTGGCAATTAATCATTAAGTAATCGACGGAGGCTTGCTTCAGAGGAGCCTCTCTGCTGGTTTTCAGGCCAAAAAGGCTCCTCCAAGTCCTCAACAAACACTGTTGACTCCAATTAGCAGCCAATTCAAGTCTTTGTTCTATGCATCCATGGATGGTTGGTGGTAGGGGAGGAGATAGGCAGGGGCCGATAGGGGCCATGGCCCTCCCAACCACAATATTTTATACAAAATTTTCATGTATAAAATTGTTATAATGTTTTATATAGGCAAATATATTTCTGACCCATCCCATATATATATATATATATATATTAATTATAAACATAATTATTGCCTTTTAAAGTCTGGTCTAACTAGGGATGGACGTGGGGGTCTAATGGGGCAGGGGAGGGTACCCCCACCCCCACCCCCACCCCCACCCCCATTCCTCAAACCTCCCCCACCACCTCCCCCAAAATCCATTTAGGGGGACCAATGGGGGGAACGTTTTGTGGGGAGGTTCCCCCACCCCCACCCCCACCCCCAAAATCCATTTCCCCCATTTCATTTCCTTTTCAATTTTAAATTTTAAAATTTTAATCCGAAAAGTAATAAAAACATAATAAAAATATAATACAAACTAGTCATGTTAATTTTTATAATTTAATATTATAATTTATAAATTTTTTATATATAAATCAAAATCAAAATCAAAATAATATATATATATTATTTTGGGGGCCCAATGGGGTTTTAGGTTTAGGGGGAGAAACCCCCACCACCTCCCCCAAAATATGTTTGGGGGCAAAGTTTGCCCCCACCTCCACCCCCAAAATCCATTTGGGGGTAAAATTTACCCTCAAAATCCCATGGGGGCCCGTGGGAGATGGGGCCCCATGGGGAAACGCCCATCCCTAGGTCCAACCAATATATCTAAGAAAGTTTAATGTAAGGCAACATCAGCAACTATGAGCATGACCATAACCGTTTTAAGAAGAAATTATTCATATGTTCCTATTTAATAATGTATTTAATGAATAGATATCGTGGAGATTATTAACCATGATCACTAAGAAATACCGGATGTGATAGATTATTTACTAAAGTAATAAATTCATTTTGTGAGACATACAACATAGATGTTTCAGATATTAATACTCGTTACATTGCAATACGAGGTTGAAGTCACCATTAACAAGATTATTTTACAATTAAATGGTATTATTGATATGTATATATTTTATGTTGCAATTGATTTTCAATTACAAGAATTAAATATGAGTATAGATTCGATTATAAATGATTTTTTAGATTTTAAAGAGCGTCATTTTGATTCATAAAACTTATGTTTTATTTATTAATTTATCAGACTAAACGTAGTATTATATTTGTTTTTTAAAATAATTTAGTTTTTAAAAATTAATATATTTATCTTGCACAAACTTGAATTTCTTTGTCTCGGCCCTCTCAAAGCCAAAATCTTGGTTTCGTCCCTAGTTGGTGGCTCTTTGAATAATCTTTTTAACTACCATAAAATATCTTCAATGAATTTGCTACTAAGGACAAGTACTTTAATTTCAATGATTAAAGGACATATTTGAGTATGAATTTTGACTGGTAGACAATTGAAACAAAATTTGTGAGAAAAATAAATATTTCAAATTAATTTGCAAAACGAATTGAAAAAAGAAAAAGAAAAAGAAAAAGAAAAAGAAGAAGCCCATTGCCCATTGTCCATTGTAAAATTGTTACTGAATACCCTTTTCACTTTGGCACCCTAATTTAATTTATTTTTTATTTTATTTTTGTATAATCCCCTTCCTCTACAAATTTGAATTTATGGCTCCGCCTTACAAATCGTGACCAATAATTACTTAGCAATATTTTATATATATATTAGATTATATAGGGATGTCATTTTATTAAAATTAGATTGTTTCTTTAAGAACAAATTTTGAATGTTAAAAGGGAGAGATAAAAAGGAGAAAGTTGTAGGGTTGGTGACCAACTTTTCTCTCATGAGCACACAACTTTGAACATATCTTAAACATAATAAATACTATCACCACACATTTACCATGTCAACATTATAACTTCAATAATAATAATATACGTGACAAAAGTGCAGTGATATATATTAGTATGTTTAAAATATGCTTAAAGTATATGCTTATGAGAGAAAAATTGGGTTGGTGACCGGTGAGTGAGTGTAGAAAAAAATTTGTACATAAGAATAAATGTTTTAAGTGGGGTAATCTTCTAAATATAGAAAGGTGCAGAGAGTAAAATATATATGAGTTTAAATTTTATTGATGGGTGGTATAAGTAAATGAGATGGGAAGAGAAGTTTTTTTCATTAAATATATATACAGAGTCGAAGCCAGATTCATTAAATTTTAGGGATTTTGGGAGATCGACCATGGCAAAAAAAAAAAAAAAAAAACCCTTAATTTGTAAGGTTATAGAACTGGCTTTAAGTTAATTACAAAGTTAAAACCTTTAATTTTTTATTTGCTTAAGCTAGCTCTATGACGCATTAACGCTCAAGACTTTGAGTGTGAGAACTCATACTTAACACAATCTTATAAACATGATAAAATGATATTGGCTCAATGGTAAGCCACTAAGCCCCTCGTATATGCACTCATGAGGTTGCGGGTATCATGCACTTTCTCCCAATCTTGAAATATGATAATAGTTAAAATAATAATAATAATAATAAACTCATAAATAAAACTTATCAACAATAGCAGGGAGTACTTAAAACATAAAAATTCACATATAAAATAAAATCAAAAACACACAACAGACAGCCATGCATTCAATGCAAGCAATCCTTTAATTCCATTGCTTTGAAACATATCTAGCTAGGAGTCACAACCAACCCTAGTCATCTTCACAACCGAACCCTCATTGAGATAATACTTGGACAACATCTCATATTCTACCATTTTCCTGTTCATGTGCCAAAGATCAATGCCCATAGCTGGAAACGCAAAAACATCTCCAATTTTGTTTTTCAAATCAATTACTTTGTCCGCCTTGTTCACTGTCAACTGTAAGTTGAAATTCTCATTTGAAACTGTAATGTTGATGATCCTCTCGTCCATGAAGAGGTTGACCGACAAGCAAACCTCTGCCGTGGCTTCATGAATGTAGTGATTGATGATGTTGTTGTCCTCCAGCAGTATTTTATTATACAACAGATGTTGTCGCTCGACCTGAACCCCAATGCGCTCCATTATCATCCTTTTCAGTTGAAGAATAGTTGACGATGATGGTAGTGTTATGATTGGTTTTATTTGAGCTCCTCCAATGGTCAAAGTGATCACTTCTTCATTGTCCATGGTTTCAATTGACTTGAACTTCATAAAATAAATAAATAAATAAATAATTGTATTTCCTGTTAGTTGGAATATTGATGTAGGCGGAAACGTGAATCAAACATGAACAAACAACGAGCGTTCTTAGGGAAAAAAGAGAGGTAATTGAGTGAAAACTCAGAATAATTTTTATTCATCCAAAAACTGAATCAAAAACCCTAATACAAGCTAGTTAAATAACAAAAAATTGATATCTCCTAAATTCCTAAACAAGAAAGATCCCTAAAACTTCTAAACCAAAACGGAAAAGAATCCCAAACCAAAGACTAAAAAAAAAAAAAGTCCTAAACAGAAAAGGAAAGAAACTGCCTTGTCATGCATGAACTTGATTTGAGCCAAATGGCCAAATTTGAGCCTGCTGCAGCTCATTAGGGAGACTAAGTGTCCGTAACATTTGTAGGGCTCAACTAGGGCTTTCCGAAAACATATTATAATAGCAATTTTAAGTCTGTTTTCCTTTTTTAGAGGCCCGCGACGTTCAACCCTGGTTTGGGTGCTCCATGCATCCCAAATAGGAATTTGATACCTGATCCGCATCAAATATTAATTTAATTTATTGAGACTTAATTACATTGGATCAAGCCTCATATTTGGCTCTACATATATTAAGTGAAAATAATAATAAAAATACAATAAAATATAATAAGAGATTGTATAATTCACTCATGTAAGGCTAGCTATGTGTGTAAGTGTTAACATTTAATCAAATTTAATAAGAAATTAAGGGAATGGATAATATTATGCTAACAAGAGCATACAATGTGAAGAGTGTACACAGAAAAAATTATTATGGATGAAGAGATTATAATGTGAAGAGTGTACATATCAACAATAATTAATGAACAAAGTTAAGCAAAAATAACAAGTTTTAACTTTGTAACTCAGAGGCAGTTCTATAACCTTACAAATCAAGGGGTTGTTCGTCCTGGACCTTAAAAAAAACAATAATTAATGAACAAAAAGACGCAATTAATAAGAGGTTGAATAAAAGAATTATACTTTCAACAAAAAAAAAAAAAAAAAAAAAAAAAAAAAAAAAAAAGAATCATGTATGTATGCACTTATAAAAACCATGTGCTTTATTATTATTATTATTATTGGATAATTACACTAGTAACCATTAGGGATGGGCATTTATTCTTTTTTGAAATAGGGATGGGGATGGGGTCCCCATATCCCCATTTCCCTATTTTCCCAAAACCTTATAAATATATATTTTCCTTAATATTTTCTATTATGTCTATCTTTAAACCCTAATTAACTTACTAAGTGTGTAAATATATATATATCCTCATTTCCCCAACTCATCCCTAGTGACCATTTATTTGTTCATGCGCTATTAAAATTGGCTATTAGATGAGAAATTCAATTCAAAATTGTTATTTTAGACAATATGACATAAATAACCATTGGTAGGGAAAATTATCTTAGTGGCCACTTGTTTGGATTTTTTAAATAGAATTAATCTATAGAAAATTAAAAATAATATATTTCTAGTTAAATTTTTTTAAAAAAAAATTAGAAAATTTTATCTTCAACCGTCCATCACAATTATGGATGGTTTGGGATTAAACAATTTTTTTTTTAAAGAATTTTTTATGAAAAAGATAAATTTTATAAATATATATATATATTAAAAAAATTATGGTGGAGATCCACCGTCCATCATGGACGATGGTGATCCAATCTCAGTATCTTCATTCTCCCCCGCCATGAAGGGGGAGGATGCAAATCCAATCTAGAGATATGATCTCCACCAATTTTTATTTTATTTTATTATATATATATATATATATAATGGTTATTCTCATCACATTGTTTGCATTTAATGGTCTTTTTAAAGCGGACTAAATTGGTGGCCAGTAATTATCCCTTTAAATAATTATATTTTCAAACATTTGTAAACATCTTCATAGATCTATTTTCACTATCAAATTGATGAAGTAAAATTTTTACAAAAAAATAACTCTAAAGAAAGCCTAAAAACCAGTTAAAGATGATTAAGAGAAAATTACAAAAAGAAAATAAAATTGTACGACGTGTGTATATATATATAGTTTGAGAAACTAGATATATAGCTTTGAAAAAAAAAAAAAAAAAACCTTGATATATAACATACCTCAAGAAATAAAATTGTTCAATCGCTGCAAAAGCTTGGTACCTGATAAAATAATCATAAACAAATGAGAGAAAATTAGATATGATTTTTATTTTTTAAAATTTTTTAATTTAAACATAGCATATAAAGAAAAACATATATGTATATACAATATATAGCATCTCTTGATTGTCATAGAGATTTATTATTTAATATTTTTATGAAAATATATAACAAAATGGGTGTTGACCCTGAGCTATTCTCTAGTGAAGATAAATGAACTATAAAATAATAATAATAATTAAACAAATCCAACATCAGATTTCCAAAAATTGGAAATGTAAAACTCAATCTCACCTTGCAAAAATATTATCTCTTTTCTCAATTTGAAGTTTTGAACACAAGCATCATTGCAGCAATTTTTTTTTTTTGGTAAGAAAGGGGGCTACAGAGCCCAGACAGAAAAGAAAAAAAAGAAAAAGAAACTAAGAACCAGGAACCATCCTGGTGGTGGCAACACCCTTACGATCATCCTCCAGAATACCAGACATCTGAGAGGGAGGATCTTCAAAAACCGTGGTACCCAAGATCAGCGAGTGACCTAAATTAGCGAGAAAGTCAGCAGCCCTGTTACTTTCCCTATAGATATGATGAATAGAACAACTCCAGTTGTTTGCCATAATCTTTGTACAAGCATGCACAATACTGTAGAGCGGATGATGATGAGAGATATCACTCTTCAGAAGGAGGACCGCAGTTTGAGAATCAGACTCCACCATCACCTTCCTGAAACCAGTCGACCAAGCTAATTTCAAGCCTTCAAAAATACCCCATATCTCAGCCTCCAGAACACTACCCACACCTCTATTCAACGCAAACCCAGCAATCCAGTTCATTCTGTCATCACGAATAATCCCACCAGCAGAAATCACACCACTATCAGGCCTCAAACTGCCATCAACATTCAGCTTAATCCACTCGTGAGGAGGAGGGAGCCAAGAAATGTGGCGAGTCACCAGATCAGTCTCAATGACCAGACCAGAATTCGCATCCATCCAATCCTCCATGAACTTCACGATCATCCTCCCAGGGCAAATCGGAAGTTGAAAAGTATGATCAAAAACCTTCGCACACCTCCATTTCCAAATGAACCAAAGAGACACAGCAAAAATGAAATAATTCGGAAATCTTCCAAGCCACAGCTTGCAGCAACTTAGATTCTCAAACATCCAAACCTTCCAGTCAGTCCTGTAAGCAGAAGTTCGAGTAATCCCTCTGTAAAGATCCTCCCAAATACCACACGAAATTCTGCACCCACGAAACACATGGTCCATATCTTCAGTCACCTCATTGCATCTGTCACAGGTAGAAACCGAGGTCATACCCCTTACAATTCGTTGCTCATTCGTCAGGATTTTGCCATGAAGAAGGGTCCATAAAAAATAAGTCACTCTAGGAGGAAGCTTTAGTTTCCAAATAAATTTCCATTTCCAAACCTCAGCCTCGCTATCCCTAAATTGACTCTCGTAAGCACTACGCACCGAAAAATCACCATTTTTAGAAAACCCCCAAATTGGAGAATCCCCAACATCCTGGTTTCTATCAATATGAAGACTGAAAATTCTGTGAACAATACTCCAAGGTAAAACAGAGGACAATTTCTGCAAGTCCCAATCATTCAAACTCACAAAATCGCTCACCTTCTCCTGAAGTTGAATATCAGACAGAGGAACAGAGGCGTGCCACCGCAGCTCACCCAAACCCGGAACCCACCTCTCAGTCCAAAAACCAACATGCTGCCCATCACCAACACGCCAGTGCATCCCATCAGAAAGAAGTTTAGCTCCAAAGGAGAAACCTCTCCAGGTACTAGAACAACATCTAACCTTCCAATTATCAAAATCATTAACGAGCCCCCCTTTACGATATTTTTTATTGAGCAAATTCCCCCATAAACCAGAATCATGCTGAGAAAGCCGCCAACCTGCTTTAGCAAGCAACGCTTTGTTCATCAACTTAGTTTTTTTAATACCCAGGCCACCAAGATACTTAGGCAAGCAAACCGTATCCCAATTCAGCAGATGGATCTTCCTCTTATCAGAAGTATTACCCCACAGAAAATCCCTATTCAATTTATCAAGCTTATTACACACTTCCGACGGTAGTTTTATAGATTGCATTGCATAAATAGGAATCGCCGAGGTAACAGCTTTAATCAACGTGCATCTACCAGCAAAGGACAATGAAGCACTCTTCCAACCCGCCAGTCGTAATTGAGTTTTCTCAATAATTTCTTTGTACGTGCCCTTCGTGATACGACCATGAATTAAAGGAACACCCAAATAAGTACCCAAATTGCTAGTTACGGGCGACCCACAAATAGAAGCCAAAGCTTTAGCATTACTACAACTCACATTTTTAGAACAATGGACTCTTGATTTGGGAAAACTCACCTGTTGCCCCGAAATATCACAAAAAATATCCAGACATTCTTTCATCGTTTCAGCTTGCAGCGAAGAAGCATGACCAAAAAGAATAAGATCATCCGCAAAGAACAGGTGAGAAATTTCAGGACCACCTCTGGAAATCTGCACAGGCTTCCAAACTCCTTCAAGAAGCTTTTGATTTATAATGTGGGAAAGTTTCTCCATACATAAAACAAAAATATACGGGGATAGAGGGTCACCTTGCCTAATACCACAGTGGGGACGAAAGCTGTCAGTCATTTCACCATTTAAAATTACCCTATACTGAACACTCGAAATACAGCTCATAACAAGGTTAATAAAAGTGTTATCAAAACCAATCTCCTCAAGGACTTTCCTGATAAAATCCCATTGCAATCTATCATACGCCTTAGCTAAGTCAATCTTCCAAGCAATATACCCCACTTTTCCTTTAGATCTCTTGAACTTGTGGAGCACTTCTTGAGCAACAACAATATTGTCTTGAATTTGTCTACCAGGCACGAAGGCCACCTGATTCGGGCTCACAAGACCAGGAAGCAACGCTCTTAATCTATGAACAAGAATTTTACTCACAACTTTATAAGTAGTGTTACAGAGACTTATGGGCCTAAATTGAGTCATATTAGTGGGATTAGGCACTTTTGGAATAAGAGAAATTAAAGTTTGATTAATGCCTTCAGTAACATACCCCTTAGAGAAACAATCGGCCACCAACGTCATCAAACCAGACTTACAAATATTCCAAAATTTCTGAAAGAAAATAGCCGGGAACCCATCCGGCCCAGGGGCCTTCATACCTCCTATGCTGAAAACACACTGTTTAACCTCATGTTCACTGACAGGGGCATTCAGATTCAAATTCTCACTCATATTCAACTTGCGAAAAAACATGGGTAATTGCGAATATAGACTGGTACGATGAGATTCCACAAATAGCGATTGGAAATAACTAACAGCAACATTCTTCATCTCACTCATATCCCCAATCCAGCGACCATCTGCAGTCATGAACCCTTCAATCTTATTTTTCCTTCGTCGAATAACAGTAGAGAGATGGAAAAACTTGGTATTTCTATCACCCTCCTTTAACCAACAGTTTCTGGATTTTTGTTGCCAGAAAATTTCCTCTTGATCTAGAATATTCTTGTACTCTTTCAAAAGTTTCTCTTCAAGGCTAGAAAGAGAACTAGAATGATTCTTACTAAGACAGTTTTGAATCCCCTGAATCCTAGCAAGTAGAATTTTCTTATTATGGAAGATATTGCCGAAAGTATCTTTATTCCAAGCCGTTAAAACACCAGTGAGATTGTGAATTTTCTCAGCAACAGTCTTATCCATTGAACTCCAGGAACTGCGAATTAACTCATCAAAATCCTTGTGTTTAAGCCACATAGCTTCAAATCTGAACGGCTTACATCTAGAATTAGGCAAATGATCACTGTGAATCTTGATAAATACAGGACAATGATCTGACAAAACCCTAGGCAAATGTCGCACAAGACCCTCTGTAAACTGTAATCTCCACTCCATCGAACACACCGCCCAGCAATTTGAACATACAACCAGATGACAAAGGTTGGGCCCCACTGCCAGATGAGCACCTACATGGACCCCGTTAGATATGAAAAGCAATTAGGATGTAATATTAGATAATATTCAAAAAAAAAAAAAAAAGAGATAATTTTCTATGTTATATCAAAATAAAAAATAAAAAAATTCTATGTTTTTTTTTTTTTTTTTTTTGATAGGCGCTCTATACATTAAATTTCATTTCTCCATTACTATATTAATTAATATTAATATCCTGCCTGGATGCATGCCCTATTTACGTGTCTTTTTATTTTTTTTTTATTTTTTTATTGTCTTGATTATTTAATGTTATTAGTTTAATTTTTCAGTAATAATTTACTTATTCAAATTTACAAATTTGTGATCTATTGTATATATATTAAATAGAAAAAGTATCAATCGTGTGTTGGTGTGAGTGGTTCGGCGTTCTCATCCCTTAAGCAATGTCGTGAGTTCAACTCCCCTTGTGAATAGAGTTACACATATTGGGAGCACTTTACCTCTTAGTGGGCCGACCCGGTACGAGTCCGGATTAGTCAGGGTGTGGTCTAGGTTGATTGCACCGTATGGTGGATCCGCCCCACCCGAAAACCGGAAGGTGTAAACAAAACAAAAATAGAAAAAGTGAGATAACGGGATGAGATTTTTCTTACTTTCTTTTTTAAAGAATGTACTTAATTAGGCATTCGTCAAAAGTGGTAATATATTAAGACATATGCTGTACTCTATAATTGCATAAACATATAAAAGATTTTTTTCGTATCTGCATTTATTTGGGAATCTATGATTTTTGTTTTCAACTGAACAATAAAAATGAGTATCCACTACCCACCTTAATTTTAATATTTTACCTGGATGCATCATGCATGCTCTATTCACGCAGTTTTTCTCTAGTACGCACACAACTTATAGCATAAATGCCACATTATCAGTTTTTGTCATGTGCATACAATCAGGTAGGGTTGATAATTTAAAAAGGGATGAGATGACAGCTATGCTATGAATATGTTATAAGTTGTGTGCCCACCAGAGAAAATTTATCTATCCGCGTGTCTTTTAATTTTCATGTTCTTTTATTAATGATTTAATGTTATTGGTTCACGGGCAACTAACCAAAGAAAGCCCCAAAACAAACAAATCCAGCAGGCCAGCCCAAGAAAAAAGCCCGCACAACAAACTGGCCGCTACAACAAACCCAAACAAAACAAACCACAAAGGCACAAACCGATCACCAACCTAGCAAAACAACAGCAGCAGCATCCAAAAAACGACCCAAAACCAACACCAACAGCACTAAACATTAGCCTGACAAGCTGAAAAACAAGGAATGACCTAACAACACCAGCCGCAAAACCATTGGACTACTCAATACCTAATAGGCTTGTGTTTGACATCAATTTTCTCACCTTCTCCCTCCGAGCAATAATCTCTAACATCTCCTTTCTTTCTTCCTTTGAAATCGAAACCAAGGGCCTTATTTCAAATATCACCGGATCTACTATGATGGTTAGTCCTAATGCAAACCAAACACACAAACCAAACGGTCAGTGTCACAACAACTCAATTAACCGAGACAAGAATGTATCGGCAGAGTACTAAAAGTTAAAACATATAAATTCACAAATAAAATAGAATAAAAATTGTTTCTCAGTTCTCGCAGTACAACAAGCGGCAGTCCTTTTTCTTCCTCGAAACATGTCTAGCTAGGAGTCATCTTCACTTCAGAACCCTCATGGTCATGGAGATAATACTTGTACAACTTCTTATAATTATTTTCCATTTTGTTGTCCATGTGCCAAAGATCACCAATTTTTCTCTAATAAAGCACACACCTTGTGATAGTTAATTTTAAGAATACAATAGCCAAATAATAAATAATAAAAAATGACAAGCAAAAACTCATGCAACAATTCGTTGCAAATCAATGAATGCAACAAAACAAAATATTTTACATATATTTGAAAAACAAAATAAGCAAGACTCTTTAATTGACAAAAGCACACTGTTTTCTGATCTGGCCAGCTTTGCCTGTCAAGACTCCAATCTTGCCCAACTTGACCATGGAGTTGGCAAAATCAGCAGCAAAGGTTTTTCCATGCGTGGCGGATTGAAACTTGACGTAGGCTTTGGTCTCTGCATCGTCAAGAAGGGCTGCGTCGGATTGGAAAAGGCCTCTTCTATTGGCAACCAGCGTGTAGTAATCTTCATCGAAAGTCCTGACGCTTCCAGGGTCCATTTCAACAAGTGTTTTGGTGTCTGTTGGTTTGCATTTCTTCTTCAACTGGACTGCGTAGTCAGGGTCCAGTGATGGGTCTGTAATTCCTTTACCAGTGAAGTTGTACAACCGGTCTGTGAAGGAACTGCAGTGAGATGTTCCAATTGTGTGCCCTCCTGTTATCACAATTCACACACACCAAAAAAAAAAAAAAAAAAAAACCTTTGTTAGAAGATTTATTTGAATTGTTATATTTTTAGGCTGAATAAGCGTTTTTCACCGTCAAACCATATTGGGCAGCGGTAGATTTACCCGAATATTTTGCACGTATTCTTTTTGAAAAACTGTACTAGTTCATTATAATGAGCTGTAAGTGAATTAATTACCTGATAAAACCACTAGGTCTTTTACACTCAGACCCTTTGCAGCAAAAATCTGTTTAAGCAAAGTTATGTTAGCAAAAGGAGGAGGTAAGTTTCCAAATGTCTCTGAGCCAATTGACACACTTCCATCTCTTCTTCCTGTTGGAACTTCCCAGTATGGTCCATATATCTGAAACAAAAATATAATTAATATTCATTAAATAAAACTGTACTAAATATTGTGTATATAAGCTGCTGGTGCTGGTGATGGACAATTTGGTTACCATTGCAACGGCGTCTCGCGTAACCATGGCTAGAATGTCAGCACAAGAAACCACATGAGGACACTTCTTTTCTAGTGCAGATTTTACAGCATCAATAACTTCAAACCCTCTCAATCCTAAATTGGGAATTGCGTCTCTTTCAGCCGGAATATTATTTCTAGACTTCAGTAGCACTGAACCATCACATCCCTGCATATATTTGTATCCACCAGAATTTAATTTAATTTCATTTGTTAGAGGAGTTACTAAAATACAACAACAACAACAACAACAATAATAATAATAATAATCAGTATTAAAAACTTTAACATCTGTAAAAAATACTTACCCTGACAAAACAATCATGAAAATGCATTCTCAACAAAGAAGCTGCAAGAGACGGTGTTTGAGAAATGTATTGATAAGTTACTTTGGAAACGATAGCCTCCATGCTTGGACAGGTTTTCGCATAGAACCCGAGTTTCATGCAGCTGGGTGGTGCTTGTGCATTAGTGAGGTCTAAGAGACAAAAACTGAGAGAAAGTTGAAGAACCATAAGAAGGAGAAGCTTTTGAATTGCCATATTACAGTCTCTGAAGAAAAAGTATACAAGTTTGATTTATGAGCTCTAAGAGATAGAGGGGTGTGGTGTGAAGAATATATGCCTTGCAGGCATGTTTTTATAGGGAAGCAGCTACATGAGGGCCGGCCTCTCTGAAAATGTCTTGACAAACTGTCTCTCAACTTTTGATAGAAGAATTATCCTTGATTTGATAAGGTCAATAAATAGCTAAAGAGCTGACTTCAAGCTATATATATATATATATATTGAGCAATTGTCATTAAAAGAAGAGGGCAAAACGCCCTTCAAACACAAGCTTACAGCTGCAAGCTGTAAGCTGTAAGCTTGTGCTTGAAGGGCGTTTTGCCCTCTGTTCCAGCTATATATTGTTAAAGACAAATTAAACTTGTAATAGTTTATGGCTCCACTTCTTTTTAATTTGTGAAATATATATAATTAGAGGCATGAAGCTCACAATAACTTGTATAATTCATGTTCATCCCAATGCGGAGACTTCTTTTAAAAAAAGGAAGAAAAATAAAAAGAAATCGGACACGGGATGGATTAATTAGTAGTCTGCTGGGATCTGCAGAATTCAAACACTACTTACGTGGTTCAAGAATCTACTATAACATATGGTGAAAATTCCCTACAAATATTTGTAAAATATGTATAGTAAGACTCGAACCTTCAACTACAAATGTGAACATGGGGATTCACATCATTTGATCTAAGAGGGTATGTGCAGTATAAGACTCATTACGGTATAAATTTGGAGAGAATATAATTGATCCATAATTTGGAAAAAAAATTTAAAAATTCACAAGTAGAATAATGCTGATGAATTAATATTCCCTAAAAAGAAAGAAAGGAAAAGACTAAGATGTTGGCACGTTGAGTTGCTTGGTGCAAGTATTCTCAAAATAGAAAAGAAAAGATAGAGAGAGTTTGAGAGATTTTGGGTTGACCTTTACTGGCAACCTGACTCTCGACATGGGTTAACTAAAAAAAACTCAAGTTTACAAATAAATTAATAATTTATCATATATATATAACTCCAACTTGCAATTTTCATTCTCTGATTTGTAGTCAATTGACATTCCAATCCAACAAGCATATCGTTCCAATTCTCTCGTGTATTTAGGAATCCAATGACTAGTTCCACACGCAAAAGAAAACCCTACCGGATCAAGTAATTTTTCTGATGTATCATATATTCATGGGGTAGGATCATGGTCCCATTTTTTTACACAATTTTTGACATAATTTCTTGTCCATTGGATCTTACTTCTTTTAATGGATATGATTTATTCTTTTTTTTCCTTCCTTATTTATTACATACATTGTCTTTCACTTAATTAATACTTTATCTCTCCAGCATATTATTATTTTATTAAATTCTCTCACCTTAATTAATTTTATGTCTTTAATTTATTTTTCTTTTTTTTTCTTTTTTCCTTTACACGTTTTTTTTTTTTTCTTTCTTTTTTTACATCTGGAACCAAAACATATCACACTCACTTTTTAGTCTTTAAAATCCCTTTATTTATTTATGGGCAAATTGCATTGAACCCCTTGAGGTTTGGACAAGTTATACTTAGATGGAAAAGTTTTGTTATTATACACTAACACCCCTAAAACTTAAATTTGACTTTTAAAATGTCTAAAATGCCCCTAGTTATATTATTTTATACTTTTTTTTTTTTTACCTTTTAACCAAAAACTTTATAAACTTTAATAAAATAAAAAATTAAATAAAAGATATGATTCATTAAATAAATAAATAGTTTTAAATAAATAAATAAATAAATACTTTTAAAAAATTAAATAAATAACTACTTTTAAAAAATTAAATAAATAAATACTTTAAAAAAATCAAATAAATAAATACTTTAAAAAAAATTAAATAAATAAAGGGTTTTAAAAAAAATAAATAAATGAAAAAAAATTAAAAACATTAATTTTTTTTAAGGATATCCATTAATAGGGACAAAAAAAGCTCTAAATATCTAAACTTTTACGGTAAGGATGATAGTGAGAGAAGCTTCAAGGTTCTCAACACTGGGAGTCTTCTTGCCTTCTTCAACCACTTCATTTAGTGTTAGGAACCTTGAATCTTCTCTCACCATCATCCTTATCGTAAAAGTTTGGATATTTAAAGTTTTTTTTGTCCCTATTAATGGATATCCTTAAAAAAAAATAAAAAAAAAATTAATGTTTTTAATTTTTTCATTTATTTATTTATTTCTTAAAACTATTTATTTTATTTTTTTAAAAAACTATTTATTTAATTAATTTTTTAAAACTATTTATTTATTTAATAAATCATATCTTTTATTTAATTTTTTTATTTTATTAAAGTTTATAAAGTTTTTGGTTAAAAGGTAAAAAAAAAAAGTATAAAATAATATAACTAGGGGCATTTTAGGCATTTTAAAATTCAAATTTAAGTTTTAGGGGTGTTAGTGTATAATAACAAAACTTTTCCATCTAAGTGTAAGTTGTCCAAACCTCAAGGGGTTCAGTGTAATTTGCCCTTTATTTATTTATTTATTTTTATTATTCTTATTTCTCAATTTAATTCATCTAAAATCAAAAATTTTATACATGTAATCACTCTCCTCTTAGAAATTACTTTGGTATAATTTATGTATATGGATTTAACTATCATAAAATCTATTTACAAAAATAGATATCATCACATCTATTCAAAAAGAAGAAAAATAAACTACCACATGTGATCGAAGTTCCATTAAAATCTACCACATGTGATCGAAGTTCCAACTCCCATCGTACATTGCTTACTTGTACTTGGGCACTTGGCTTCTAGTGTATGAAAAGTACTGCTTGTCCTTAACTTTTTTTTTTTTTTTTTTTTTTTTTTTTGACAACACTGCTTGTCCTTAACGATGACAATAGTTAGAGCTAGAAAAATAACAATGACAATTATGACAAACAGTACTGCTTGTCCTTAACTGTTTGTTTAATTACATGAGACCAATAGGCTATAAACAAAGAATTATATATCATTGATTTGATAGGGTCATCTCTTTAGCTAATTGACCTTATCAAATCGATCAATGCTAATTTTTAAATCATCAGTTGAGTGACATGGATTGTCAAGATATTTTAAGAGAGGCTCTCATATATGCAGCAGCTTCCCTTATAAAAACAAGCCAGAAAGGCATATATTCCTCACACCACACCTCTCTTATCTCTTAGAGCTTCAAATCAAACTTGTATCTTTTTTCTTCAGAGACTGCAATATGGCTATTCAAAAGCTTCTCCTTCATATGGTTCTTCAACTTTCTCTCAGTTTTTATCTCTTAGACCTCACCAATGCACATGCTCCACCCAGCTGCTTGAAACTAGGGTTCTATGCGAAAACCTGCCCAAGCATGGAGGCTATCGTTTCCAAAGTAACTTATCAATACATTTCTCAAACACCGTCTCTTGCAGCTTCTTTGTTGAGAATGCATTTTCATGATTGTTTTGTCAGGGTAAGTATTTTTTACAGATGTTAGAGTTTTTAATACTGATTATTATTATTGTTGTTGTTGTTGTTGTTGTTGTTGTTGTTTTTGTATTTTAGTAACTCCTCTAACAAATGAAATGAAATTAAATTCTGGTGGATATAAATATATGCAGGGATGTGATGGTTCAGTGCTACTGAAGTCTAGAAATAATATTCAAGCTGAAAGAGATGCAATTCCCAATTTAGGATTGAGAGGGTTTGAAGTTATTGATGCTGTAAAATCTGCACTAGAAAAGAAGTGTCCTCATGTGGTTTCTTGTGCTGACATTCTAGCCATGGTTATCCGAGACGCTGTTGCAATGGTAACAATAATTGTCCATCACCAGTACCACCACCACCAGCTTATATACACAATATTTAGTACAGTTTTATTTAATGAATATTAATTATATTTTTGTTTCAGATTTATGGACCATACTGGGAAGTTCCAACAGGAAGAAGAGATGGAAGTGTGTCAATTGGTTCAGAGACATTTGGAAACTTACCTCCTCCTTTTGCTAACATAACCTTGCTTAAACAAAATTTTGCTGCAAAGGGTCTGAGTGTAAAAGACCTGGTGGTTTTATCAGGTAATTAATTCATTTACAGCTCATTATAATGAACTAGTACTGTTTTTCAAAAAGAATACATGCAAAATATTCAATCTACTGCTGTCCAATGTGGTTTGGTGGTGAAAATCACTTATAGATTCAGCCTGAAAATGTCCCAGTTCAAATAAATCTTCTAACAAGTTAAGGTATTATTTTTGGTGTGTGTGAATTTTGATAACAGGAGGGCACACAATTGGAACATCTCACTGCAGTTCGTTCACAGACAGGTTGTACAACTTCACTGGCAAAGGAATTACAGACCCATCACTGGACCCTAACTACGCAGTCCAGTTGAAGAAGAAATGCAAACCTACAGACACCAAAACACTTGTTGAAATGGACCCTGGAAGCGTCAGGACTTTCGATGAAGATTACTACACGCTGGTTGACAGGAGAAGAGGCCTTTTCCAATCTGACGCAGCCCTTCTCGATGATGCAGAGACCAAAGCTTACGTCAAGTTCCAATCCGCCACGCATGGAAAAACCTTTGCTGCTGATTTTGCCAACTCCATGGTCAAGTTGGGCAAGATTGGAGTCTTGACAGGCAAAGCTGGTCAGATCAGAAAACAGTGTGCTTTTGTCAATTAAGAGTTTTTCTTATTTATGTAAAATGTTTTGTTTTGTTGCATGAGTTTTTGCTTGGCATTTTTTTTTAATTTTTTTTTATTTGGCTATTGTATTCTCTGAATTGACAGCAAAATGGGTTGTGTGGATGTAACTTTTTGTAATGGCACGGTCGAGCCTTCATTTTGTATTGAATTATTTTGTTCGATATTTTTTTTTTCTTCTTCTTAATAAAGTCAATGTTATTTGGTGAATTTTTGTGGGATCTGGATTTATGAGACTTCTGCATAGAATAAATTGAAAAAGATGAATGCAATGACTAATTTATTTTCCAGTTTTGGCATCTTTTTTGGAGGCTGTTTCGTTTTGCTGCTGTTCTGAAGGGTGAGTTGTTGTTGGACTGGCGTGTTTTCTGGGCCGTCAGGAGCTGTGAGGTTTGTGTTGTTTTCATAGTTATGTTTGCTTGGTGTTGTTTCTAGTGGGTCAGGTGTTGGGCTTGGGGCCTTTGGTCTGTTTGTAGAGCGAGTGTGAGCTTTGGGTTGTTGGGCTGTGTTTTACCTTTGGGCTTTTTGTAGCTTTTCGCCTAATGCCTTTGTAGGCATTTCAATAAAGTTTGACATTCAAAAAAAAAACTATATGGCGCTCATTCAATCTGGCGTCAACTTACGAATTTGAGTTGTCATACATGCATATACATAAGGTATATTGTAGTAGTCAAAAAATAGACCTACGGCCCAACAATCAGATGCCCAGCAAGACACATCATTCGAAAAGGCCCAATTGGGTTAAATCGAAGTAGCCTGCCAATGAAAGCCCAACTAAGGGACCAAATCGAATTTTAATCCGTTTGAATCAAGTTAAAACCGATAAAATCTTCTGTCATTAAAGCACATGACATTAACGTCACCATCAATTCTCGACCTCAACGTCATTTAATGCCTTAATCACATGGATTCTCATCATGGCAATCACATCCTGATATTGGTGCATCGGCCTTAAGTGAGTCTCCAAAGAAAGGGTCATGCTTTTCTCAATTCTTTCACGCAAAAGCTTCATATTACTATGCAATTCACACTATTGCTATATTGCTACTTTGTCGACCTCAACCATCGTGTTTCCAGCTTTATCGATCAATGAGTCGTTCATGCACAACGTTATGATCTCCCTATTCGATGTGCCACAAACATCTGTATCAGGCCAACCTTCGCTTCACGTATCACTCAACGTTCAACGTTGACACACACGACACGATTATCTCCTTCGACATTAATCGTCAAGCTCATGGTTGATAATAATTTCACTTGATTTCTTTACATTTCGACTTAACCTTTAATAATGTATTGACTAGAGTGTCGAAGCACACTTAGTTGGCAGTTGGCACCACCCCGATTGTCTAAGAACCCTGTCCATGGACGAAACTATGAAGGGGCATATGAGGGCCACGACTCATGCAGCCTCTTGAAAAATTCATTTTGCAGTCCTTATAATTAATTGATTTTTTTTCTTTTACTTCTCTAAATTGAAAATTATAGAGTTTAACCCCCCAAACTTAGAGACATTTAAAATTCTGGCTTCGTTACTAACCCCATCAATCACCTACCTCTAATTTTACTCGAATCAATTGTAAATCTGATTGACTACATATAAAAAAATAAAATAGAAATAGAAACGGGTGTCCAGATATAATTCAATTAGTCATTAAAAGTTCATTCATCAACTATATTATAATAAATTGTTATGCATAAAATGGGTGTCAAGATAAAATTGTTGAGGTCAATGTCCCAAGTTCGAGTTGGTGAAACTACGAAAGGTATATATAAAAAACATATATAATATTAACATATGATAGTCAATTTTGAGTTTTGAGATATATTTCCATAATCCAATCCATGGTTCTTGCCTATTAAAGCAATAAATTAAAGTGGGTACTCATTTTTATTGTCTAGTTGCCAAAAAATAATCATAGATACCAAAATAAATGGAAATACAGATAAAATCTTGTATATATTTATACAATTATATATTTACAGTATCTGTCTTGATACATTACCACTTTTCACAAGTGTCTAGTCAAGTACATTCTTTTTTTCTCTAAAAAAATAATCCATTCCAGTCAGAATATTATGCTAATATAATAATGGAGATATGAAATTTAATGTATAAAATTATCTAATAATAGATCCTAATTGTTTTTCATGTCCAACTGGATAATGGTGACAAGAAAGCAAGAAATGGGGTCCGTAGAGGTGCCCATCTGGCAGTGGGACCCAACTTTTCGGCCTGGTTATTTGTTTAAATGACCGCTTATATTTTGCTGTAATTCTAGAAATTGAGAAAAGAGAATTCACATATAATATTTTTGCAAGGTTAGATTGATTTTTACAATTGCCAATTTATTGAAATCTGAGGT
Organism: Acer campestre; assembly: GCA_954870605.1. NCBI lineage: Eukaryota > Viridiplantae > Streptophyta > Magnoliopsida > Sapindales > Sapindaceae > Acer > Acer campestre. The sequence continues at coordinate 3,856,450 of OX940803.1, read as the reverse complement.
TGGATTTTATTAATTTTTTAATTATTGTATACTTCTTCATTCATCGATGATTGAATGCTAATTGTGTAGATCGATCTTCACTAAGGAATTCGAGACCCATTTTGTTTTTATATTTTCAAAAACAATAATATATATACAGAAATGTTCAAGTCAGTGCATACTGTGCATTAGATGTGAATCATTAGATTTATTTATTTTGACTCAAAGTGTATGCACTTGTCAAAACTTCTCAATAATCAATAGTCCATATGCATTGGTACTAATGTAGTTACATCAGTTCATATTGATGTGAATGAGACCATATATATGTGGGACAGTCAAGAGCTGCTATATATTTTGTATGGCTATATATGATTTAATTATATATAATTTTATCTAATTTATTTATTATTATTTTATCAGGCCGGCACAAAGCTGTTGCAGGGATTAAACAAGTATATTTCTTGAGGTATGTCATATATCAAGTTTATCAAGCTATACATATACATGGAACAATTTTATTGTAATTTTATTCTTGGATCTATATAAAAAATGAAAATAGATCTATTAAGTTTTTTGCAAATGATCCGATCAAATTCGTTTTATGTATTGTATTTTCTAGTAATGATATATACTTGTTTATTTTCATAATTCCATACATATGTAGTCATATGTGAACTGAATAATCATTTACTTTTCATACATATTTTCTTAAAAAGTACTATATTATTTCATTTCACACCAAAAGAATTTGTTGGTTTATATATATATATATATATACATAGTAATTTTCAAGTCAGCATACCCTTATTGTATTACTATCAACACATTTTAATGAAAGCCATTGGATTTAAAAGATGATTACAATAAGGGGATACTGAATTGAAAATTATTGTATATATATGTATATATTTATTAGTGAACATGTACTTCAGATCCATGTGTTCTTAATTCTTATGTTTCATTTTCGTTCATTAATTTTTGTCAATGTATACTCTTCAAAGTAAAAATATTATTTGTTCTTTCAACCTTTTATTTTCATATATGTATAACTGTTTTTATACACGTGATTTTGCACGTTCACCTATTTTCATGTAAGTATAACGGTTTTTATTCGCATGGTTCTTTATAAATGAATATATCCTTCTTTTGATCTCTTACAGAACATTTTCTTTATTAAATGTTAGTAATAAAGAAAATGTTCACATGGTAATTATATTATTCATGCACGAGGTTTTTTGTAAGTGAAAATATAATTATTTTGATCTCTTATTGCACTTTTTCTTCGTTGAATATCAATTCTTATAACTAATTTTCATGTTTACATAATGGTTTTTATACGTGCGGGCTTTTTAAAAATGAATACATATTTATTTTTGTTCTCTTATTGCTCTTTTCTTCATTAAATGTTCACAATAATCTTCACACAATTTTATTATTCATTCTTTTAACTAATTTCACATGTGTATAACGATTTTCGTAATCTTCACTTAATTAATCTATGCATATCACACACGAGGCTTGGACGAATTTAATTGAGTCTCAAAATTAATATTTTAACTAACAAAAAATACAATTGTGATTTTATTTTTTTATTTTTTTGAAGCTAGTTTCAGTCAATTGAAACCATGGACAACGAAATGATCACTTTGACGATTATAGGAGCGGAAATTAAACCAGTCATAACACTCCCGTCCTCGTCACCTATTCGTCAACTAAAGAGGTTGATAATGGAGCACACCGGGGTTCCGGTTGAACGACAACATCTGTTGTATGATAACATAAGGCTTACGGAGGACAGCCTCATCATCAATCACCACATTCATGAAGCAACGGCAGAGGTTTTCTTGTCGGTGGTCCTGTTCCCGGAGGATAGGGTCATCAACATCACTGTCTCGAATGAGTATTGCAAGGTAGACCTGATTGTGGACAAAGTGAACAAAGTTATTGAGTTGAAGAAGATAATTGGGGAGGTTTTTGCCATTCCAGCCAATGACATTGATCTTTGGCACATGAACACGAAAATGAAGGATGATAAGATGCTTTACAGGTATTATATCGATGAGGGTTCGGATGTGAAGTTCACTAGGGTTGGTGATAACTCCTAGAAATTTGCTTCTTCTTGTGTGTTAATTGTTGTGGTAATTATTGTGAGAAACATTTTTTGTTCTGTTTTATTTGAGAATTTATATGTTTCAAGTAATTTGCTAGCTGATACACTAATTATATTGGTGTACTGAACTTAATTGTCTCGGTTAGTTGGGTTGTATGGGTTCTCACATGCAAACTCCACGCATAAGATTTTTTCTTTTCCTATTTTTTTACCGTATTTGTTTATGCTTTATATTCAACAAAATCATATCAAAATTAATTGATATAGATGGATTTCATGAAGGTTCTTAATAAAAGTGTTTTTTTTTTTTTTTTTTTTTTTTTTTTAACTAAAAAAAAAAAATTAATAGAGCAACCAAAAAAAAAAAAAAAAAAAAATCCCTAGCTGGGTCCATATCGAAATATTGGGCTTGGTAGTAGACTTTGTAGTCCATATCAAAATATTAATGTCTAACCGATGAGAGGACATTTTCACAAGATTTTTTATTGAGGAAACTAAGAATTTTTTTTTAATTTTTAATTTTTTAATTTTATTTGGGGCATGCAAACTAAAGAGATATATATTTTTTTCACTCCTTTTCTTTTGAGTTTTTCCCCTCTCAATAATAAGATTAAAATTTCCCTTTGTTTACAGGATGTGTTAAAAAAATTCCTTAGAAACGTTTCTCAGGCTGTTGGCAATCCTTAAAAGTGCTTTCCTTCCACATATTTATTAAAATCTCTAACTAGGAAACATTTTAACAGATTTCCACACCTCTCAAAAGCCAATATGGGGCTATCATGCCCTACACATTCAGGGTTCGTTTGCTTTTTTCATTTAAAACTTAATGGGTATGAATCATAATTATTAAGTTGTTTTTTTTTTTTTGGTCAAACAACTTTAAAATACAATTAAAAAAAAAAACTTAAAAAAATAAAAATAAAAAATCATAACTTTTCACTTAATTGCAAATCACTAAATTGCATTGAATGCAATCCAAATTCTTTTCTTCCGAAACTATCCTCCATATATAACATATTTCCAATTTCATCATAATTATATTTGTATAGAAATCTTTATTTTAATATATACCTTATTTTAAATAGCTTTACAAATAAAAAGGGACCCTAATCACTTCTTATATTGGTGTTTAATATCAATACTTTATTATATATTAGGGTGATGTATTTATATATTATTATTTTAAAGTGTTTTGTGTGAGTTTTTCTGTTGTCTATTTTATTTTTTGAAAAAAAAAATTCTTAGTAAGAATGAAGTTTGTTTATAATGAAAGAGAAAGATCATGATTATATGTGTTCGTATATAATTATTATTTTTGGATTGTTTTTATTCCATATTATATGTATAATTGTTCAATATAGGTATAAATGTAAAATTATTTATTTTCAGACAATTTTACTTTTAAAAAACAAACATGTTGATAATACATTCAGATGTGAGGAATAAAAAAAAAAAACATGTCATTCAAGTTCAGATTTCAGTCTCTATTCAGTCTTCAGAAAAATTCAGGATTATTCAGAATTCGAAAAAATAAAATAAAAAAAATAAAAAAGACCCCTAGTTAGTATTCACAAGAGGAAGACTACATTTTGGATGAGAGATGCTTCTGGTTTGTGGGTGTATAATCCACTCCAGCTAATAATCAAATCATATGGAGTGAACGAATAATCAATCACATAAAAGATCCTGATATGATATGTGATATAAAATATGCGTTGAAAGTATACATTTAATTTTATATTATTTTTTCTTTTCTAATATCACGAAATATAAAAAATAGCTATAATTAATGATTTAGATTCTGTTTATATATAATTTCCTTTTAAATCCAAATTGCATTCAACACCGAGGCATGATCTTTTTCACATTTATTTTTTTCATATTTATTTTTCTGGCATGTGATAATATTTGGCAACACTTTAATTAGCTTCCCTGAAATGAAAACAAAAACACTCCATTTCAAAAGCATGCAAACGAGAATTAAAGCCGCAAATGTGAACACCTTCCAAGTCGCATATAAAATCCCTTCAAACCCAGAAAAAAGATATCTCTCACTCTCCTTATATTTCTCTTTCAAAAACCAAACTGATCATAAACCAAAAAAAAAAAAAATTAAGTTTTTTTTTAAAGTAAAATCTTGAAAGAACAATGAAGGTGGTGGTGGAGATGTTGACAGGACCACTCTTCAACGTTGAAGTGGGAGATGATGCTACAATTGCTGATCTAAAGACAGAGATTGCAGCCAAGCAAGAGTTGCCCTCTGACCGTCTGATCCTGATTCTCGACTCAGACAACGATCAAGACCGCCCGATTATACGTGATGATCAAGATGGACACTCCTTGGTTGATTGTGGGATCAAAGATGGCTCCAAAATCTTCCTCTTTTTCACCCCCATTGATGATGGATCCACTCGTCAGTTTGTTGAGTCAACCTTACCTGATTCTTCTCTGGATTAGGCCTCGCTCTCTTGCTAGTCTCTACAATACTTACAGTGTTATTTACTGCGTTATGTCTATTATAAATATATATATATATAACTATACTTATATATTGCAATAAACTCAAATACAGTACAGTATAGTGAAAAAAGAAATTATATATATTGCATGAAATTAAACCCATTGCAGATTGGGCTTGTTCCCACAACAGATCGTGCATATATTCAGTGACCATGTGACGGTCTCAATTATTTTTTATTTATTTATCTGACACGTATTGAATTAGCTAGGGATCTATCTGGAACAAGCGATATAAATCTCTAAAAGCACGGTCTAGAATATGATTCAAATCAAATTGTTGCTTGTTTTACAAGTGAATAATGCATGAAATCATGCTCAAAACTAATGCAAAAACACTTCCAGAATGAGAAATATGAGTTTGAAATGCAGCTAGTGTCACTCATTCAATCAAAATGACTGTCAGGATTTCATATTTCATATTTCCCCAACTCAATAATCTGAACATACAAGCATCAACTTTCTCACCAGCCACAAAAAGTACCACTAATATTACTAATCTTGTTTAGGATCAGATTCTGACAAGACTAGTACTCTAATTTTTCTGATTTTCGTTTCTCTGTCTTTGATATTAATCCAATAATCACCAAAATGATTGTTGTCATTGTTGCATGGGAACATGAATTTGCCATAGAAGTTGGTTCTTCCTGGAGATCAAAAGAAACATTGAACAGAATCTGGGTGTGCCAATGTCTTCACAGACTCTATCTGTTTCTGGTACTCTGGTTTGGGAGCTTTTTGATGGATTAGACATGGAAGATTACCCAATTGTCACTGAAGGTACCAAAATTGATCTGATTATCAAACCAACTCTGGAATCTTTATTGAACCATCCCACTAAGATTCAAATCACAGTGAAATTTTCTTCCAGGCAGATCAGCATAGAAGTCGACAGAACGGAAACTGTACGTAGCCTGAAAGAAAATTAAAAATCCACATCACTTAAAGTTTAACAAACAATTAAAAAAAAAAAAAAAATGTAAACAAGACCACTATTGTTCTAAAGGCAATTCCATTTTCTTTCTCCATGTTTCGATTGAATTTCAAATTCAAAATTTTCCAGTTGCAGTGAATTCCGGGTAGAGAATTTCTACAAAGTTACAAGTCCATAGATTATAGATAGTCAAGAAAATGTTAAAAGGTTCTCGTAAGTCGAAACTCTGAAGTGCATGGAAACTAAAGAGATATTTTTTTTCACTCCTTTGCAGCTAGAGAGATAAGGTTTCATCCAATAATCTTCAAAATACTTTTCTACATTCTACTTGATTAATGAAAGATAAGTATATAATTCTTTGATTCTCTTATTGCATCTTTACACTCTTCACATATATAATCACATCATCAATAGTATAATTTTCACTTAATCGAAGTCTCAAAATTAAATATTGAAGAGGATAATATATATTTGGTTTGTGTGTTTACTTTTTTACTTGTTTTAGTTTTATAATTTTCCAATCTCGTCTTGATACCATGCAATGGATTGTGGACTGTCCAAATTTAGAAAAAAAAATTATAAAATAATTTTTAGAATTTTATCAATTAATTCGGTGCCTTCGGAAGTGCTTTTGTTAAAAAGTACTTTTTTTTTTTTTTTTAATTAAAAAAAAACTCTCTTGTCATCATACGGTTCCATATCGAAATATTGGGCTTGGTAGTAGACTTTGTAGCCATTTCAGATTGGGCTTGTTCCCACAACAGAGCACAGTGACTGTCGACAGTCTTTATTTATATATTTTTATTTTTATCCTACACAAATTGAGTTAGAGATCTACTGGGAACAAGCAATATAAATCTCCAAGGACTCGTTTGGTAAACTGTATTGTAATGTATTGGATTATATTGAATTGGATTGGACTGTATTAAACTGTATTAACTAATACAACCTCTCTACTCCATATTAGATAACATGATATCCACCGTATTAGACCAATTATAATGATACAACGTAGTGAACAGTGCAAAATAGGCCAAACATTGTATTTTATTATTCTAATACATTTTAAACTCCTAATACAATATAGTGTGACGCACCAAACAAGCCCTAAAAACAAGGCCTAGAATATGCTTCAAATCAAATTGTTCTTTTTTTTTTTACTATATCTATTAATTCAAGATTGAGTATTTTTTTTGAAAGCTTTCGTCATTGGTAAAATTCGAACCGTTGATCTGGGAGTCATTTGCCCAAGCCTCAAGCTCATCCATCTACCAGCGAACTACGCCCCTATTGGCGAATCAAAGTGTTGGTTGTTTTACAAGTGAATATTGCATGAAATCATGATCAAACCTAATGCAAAACACCTTTTGAATGAATAATGAGTTTGACATGCAGATAGTATCACTCAATTCGATCAAAATGACTATCATGCTTTTATGTTTCATATTTCCCCAACTCAATAATCTGAACATATATACAAGCATCACATTTCTTACCCGCCACAAAAAGTACTACTAATATTACAAATCTTCAGATTTCTGTTTCTCTGTCTTTGATAATCCAATAATCACCAAAATGATTGTTGTCATTGTTGCATTGGCACATGAATTTGCCATAGAAGTTGGTTCCAAAGAAACTGTCCTGGATATCAAAAGAAACATTGAACAGAATCTGGGTGTGCCAATGGCTTTACAGACTCTATCTGTGTCTGGTTGGGAGCTTATTGATGGATTAGACATGGAAGATTACCCAATTGTCACTGAAGGTACCAAAATTGATCTGATTATCAAACCAACTCTGGAATCTTTATTGAACCATCCCACTAAGATTCAAATCACAGTGAAATTTTCTTCCAGGCAGATCAGCATAGAAGTCGACAGTACGGAAACTGTACGTAGCCTGAAAGAAAAAATCCACATCATTGATGGCACACCTATCAAAAGAATGTTGCTCTTCTTTTGTGGGATTGAGCTGGATGAAGATTTTCGTAATTTATCCGAATATGGGATCCGTGAATTCTCAGAAATTATCGTCTTCTTGAAAACTATGAACCGTCTAAGAGATGATCCTCCTTCAAGAATGCTCAGCGTAATAGTGCAGACATCTTCTAGCTTGCTTAATGCGGCTACAATTCCTGTGGAAATGAAGGACTCAAGTACTGTCAACGACTTGAGGGAGCTTCTGTTGAGCAACAAAATTCTTCCTCAGGAGGACTACTTATTCATACACAAGCAACGGATCATGAGAGACAATTGTAGCCTCCGTTGGCATGGGGTCGAATCTGGGGATTTTCTTTACGTGTTCAAGGGAACTGTAAGCCGCGGTGAGTACTAAAAAGGCTTCAAGTTTAAGCTGCAGAGAGACAACTAGAAGATCTTGATCATAATTTATAGCAAGTTTTTTTTTTTTTTTTTTCATTCCAGTAGTACTCTACTTTCTCTCCATATTGAATATCATTTTCACATAAAATGTTGGTCTGTTTCGTATTCCTGCACTTCCGGTTACAGTTGAATACAAAATCCCTTGATTCTCTCTATCATTACATGATTTTCTACAAATTTGTTAGCTACACTTTAGGAAAAAGTTTATTTCCATATTGACAAATACAAAATTCCTGTAATTTTTTTCTCTGAAATATCAAAAGAGAGAGAAGATAAATGGAAGGCAGATGACAAAACTTATTATTCAAGAAACACATGACAGAACCATAACCAAAGTTGCTATTACCATTTCACGTGTAGTCCATGAATTTTCTCATAAACTAAATCTACATGCACTTAAAAGTTCTAACAGTTAACAAACAATTGAAAAAGAAAAAGAAAAAAAAGATGTAAACAATATCACTATTGTTCTAATGGCAATTCCATTTTCTTCAATTGTTGAGACTAGCAAGAGAGAGTTGGGCTTAATCAATAGAAGAATCAGGTAAGGTGGACTCCACAAACTGATGAGTGGATTCATCATCAATGGGGGTGAAAGAGAGGAAGATTTTGGAGCCATCTTTGATCCCACAATCAACCAAGGAGTCTTCATCTTGATCATCTTTTATAATTGTGTGGTCTTGATCGTTTTCTAAGTCGAGAGTTAGGATCAGACGGTCACAAGGCAACTCTTGCTGGGATGCAATCTGTTTCTTTAGATCACCAACTGTGGCATCATCTCCCACTTCAATGTAGAAGAGTGGTCCTGTTAATATCTCAACAGCCACCTTCATTGTTCTTTCAAGGTTTCTCAGCCTGGTTTTGAATGATAAATATAAGGGGAGTGAGAGATCTTTTTTCTGGGTTTTGAAGGGATTTTATGTGTGACTTGGAAGTTGGAACGTGTTCACATTTGCGGCATTCTCGTTTGGCATGCTTTTGATATGGAGTGTTTTTTTTTTTTTCACTTCAGGGAAGCTAATTAACACATGCCAGTAAAAATATAAATAGAATCTAAATCATTAATAAAAGAAATGAATTATTTTATAACTATTTTATACCTAAATTCTATATTTGGTGACATTAAGAAAGGAAAAAAGAAAATAATTATAATAAATGTGGATTCTCTCTTATAATATTGATTATTCATTCATGCCCGAAAATAAGGACCACTCTATAATCTATAATCTATGGACATGAAACTATGTAGAAAAATCTCTATCCGGAATTCACTGCAACTGAATAAATTGAAATTCCAAATTCAACCAAAACATGGAAGAAAGAAAATCCCCTCTTCTCCCACTGCTCTTCTATGTTTTTATGGTTTTATTATATTGATATATTATACTCACAAGTATCAATAAATAATCTTGGGCATGATAATTGTGTCAAACTGTCAATGTTAAGTTCACTCATGTCAATCTGTATATTTCCTTTTGAATTCCGATTACTTCACAAGAAAGAAAAGAAAAAAAAAAGGTAGCAAACACAACATTTAGAATCTTAAACTTCTAAATGGTTCATGAAACTACTTGCTCAGGATCTAAATACAAACTGCAAAGAAGATGTTTTCCACTGAAGACTAAAATGCAGCTAGAAAGATAAGGTTTCATCCAATAATCTTCAAAGAATCAAAATACTTTCCTACATTCTACCTGATTAATGAAAATGGTCGGCACACATGTAAGAAGTTGACTGAATTTCAGCACATAGAACAGAATTATAGGCATGTAATTAAATGTAAGGAGATAATTACTGGAGAATTTGTCCCTATGCTTTACTTCTTCCATTGGAATTATGGGTATATAGGCTTACATGACATTGATATCAAAGGGTATTCTCATAAAATTGATTGGAAAAACTTGCAATATAGGTACGCGCTATATATATGTATGTATGTATGTATGTATGTATAGCATGGACCAGAAATAAAAAAGCACTGCTGGTGTGAGTGCTTGCAAGTGCTCTATTGCAATTGAGTTTTCCTACCATAATAGTAAAGCAGTATGTCCATTAATGCAGCATCCATATTTCTGTCTACATGTATGTGTCAATGTGTTATAAACATAAATTATCACTGATCTCAACTCATGAGGGCCAAAAACAGGGTAAATGCACTACCCGATAAAATATTATTAAGACTATGATGTACACATACAATCATTAGATCAATAGATCCTAATGTCTCATGTTGAATGATTATATTCAGGTATAAATATTGGTTTGCTATTAAAAAACAATTTCAGGAAGCATACAGATCCATGCAAAGGCAAATTAGATGAACAATCGAACAGTGTGGACCTGGAAGTGAATATGGTTATCAACAACTGAGATAGGCTGTCAGAGATCCAGAACTTAAAAGTCCATCCATCAAGTTAACCCCACGCGAAAATTGAAATGCAATTTGCAATGGCTTCAACGTTTGTATTAAACACGCGGTGCTGATAGGCCTTGGCATTTCATCATACAATGATACTTTTTTGGAACAATTGCACCAGCTTGTGAGCACAAATCCACCACCACTGGTGCATGCCCGTAAAAATCTCGTCCTTCATTCAAAAGCACAGGTGGATCCTGAGGCCTTCGCCGCCAAACCATCTTTTGAGGCACCAAATCATCTACCGTTGCCTTCTTCCAAAAGTGAGCTCCTTGCCAGCTCTCATATTTGAACACTCCACAAAGCCGAGCCCTGTGCCCAGATGGCCCAACATGAACTTCTGAGCAATCCTTACAAACTTTCGCCGGATAAACCAACAACAACCTCTCAACACCAGACCTAAGCATCTCCCATGCCTTCAAAGTTCCATTGGCAATCATTCTCAGCTCCTCTGGCGACAAGGACTCAGCCCCAATAACACCACCAACACTCTCCTCCCGAGTTCTAGAGTACAAATTTTCATCATTCGGATCAGCCCCCGCCTGCCAGCACAGCTCCACAACTGCAGGAACACGATCAAAATCAAATCTTTCTTCATGTTCAATCACACGTTGAAACATGTGGTGCAGGTGAAACGCCTCCACCGGAGTAAGTATATCATTCAAACCACCACTGATCCATTCATGAACCCGGTTCTTGCTTCGCCGCCTGTATCCACAGCAAGTTTGAATCAAGTGGCCTTCCTCCCCAATAAACACTTCTGGACAAAACCTGCCCAAAAAAGAAAAATTAAACATTCAAGATAAAAGTCAGTTCATTCTACAATGATCCACTCAATTATAATTACACATACAAGAAATTTTAAATCTCACAATATCAAGCTCACTGTACTAATGTCTCACAATAGCATACTAGTGTTTGAAGAAGAAACTAACTTACTTGCAGGCATGTACTGGAAAAACTTTGATGAGAGTGGAGACGCCTTGAATCAAAAGATTTCTGGTTTGAAGAACTTGTTCTGCAAGAGGGACCATATTACGAACCGGATAGTCCTTGGCGCGATTTTCGATTCGTTTGAGAATCATCGGCCTCAGCTTCTTCAAGTCCAATTTCGAGCTGTAAAATCGCCGTCCAATCGTCTCACCAAGAACATCGAAACATAACTTCTTCCTCAGAGCCATCGAATTTTTTTACACGAATGAGATCTTATCGTCTTCGGTTGATAAAAATTGGATGAGAATTTACATCGAACAGTTGGTGTGCATGTGTGGAGCCAAACAACGTCGTGATTATTACTGTTTTAATCGGATTAATTAAAGGGAGAAAAAAAAATTATTGTTTATCAATTTTTTTAAAAAAAAATGTATTTATGTGGGACCAACTGACAAAGTGAACCGAATCATGCTGCGTGCATTGTACGCACGGTATCAATCATGTACAGTTTCGTCTTTTCCCAATCCCCCACGCGCTTTTATGATTTTCCTAAATCTACGAACAGGAAACCAAGCAAGTGAGATGAAATCAAAGCCGTCCGTTTCCAATACACATTCAGATCAGAACCGTAGAAACACCGACTTAGATACGTACGGTTAAGATACAAAGGCGTAAAAATAAATAAATAAAAACAAGTTGTGTGGTCAAGAGAAGCCTTCTTCACTTATATATACAAACTTAACCGGAAACACGATCCATCTATCTGTCTTCGTGCTCGCGCTTGTTTTTCTCTGATTTATCAGGTTTTTTTCAGGTATTTTTTTTTTATTTTTTCTCGTTTTCTTCTATTTGCTTTTCAGGAGGTTTTGTTTTATTTTATTTTAACTTCGGATTTGATCCTTATTATCCATGTGAGATATGTTATTCATTTGATTGTTTTCCGTTTGTCATCATTTGGATTGATAATTCATGGGGATTGAAATTGTTAGGGTTTTTTGTTTTTGTTTCATATAATTATGTCTTTTAGGTATTTTCAAATTCAATTGAGGATTTTTTTTGGTGGGGATTGAAAATTATTCTGTGGTCGATTGAGCTGATTTATTGGGGAAATTATGGTTTTTTTTGGTGGTTAAATTGTGAATCTTTAACAGGTTATTGTTGTTAATCAGTTGATTAATCTTCTTTATTCATTTATTATGGTGCTGCTTGTATGTGTATGGTTCTTCTATTTTGTTGAATGGTTATGGTATTTAGAATTGGCCTAGCAGTTAAACAGGTTTTCTGCAATTTGACCAGGCGTTATTGAATTATAAGTGCTGTTAATGGATAGGTGTAATGTTTTGGTTGACAACGATGATGTTAGGATGATTTTTGTATGTTATAAATTTTGGTTAAAGATATGATTAGTGCTTTTGAAATGATGCTTGTTTATTGATTATAATATTAATCAATTTTCCATTATGAGAGTATTTTAGGCAAGGGAAATATTGGCAGTATAGCTTTAAATAATATGGTTAGATGGGTGTGTAAGTGAAAAAGAACAATTGCAATTAAGGAGCTGTGATTTTCTTCGACTCGAGAGATCGTGATGGGATTTAGCTTCTTTAGAATAATATGGTTCTAGCCTGTCAGATATGATTGTGTTTTAGGCAAGGGAAATCTTGGCAATATAGCTGAAAATAATATGGTGAGATGGGTGTGTAAGTGACAAAGAACAATTGCAATTAAGGAGCTGTGATTTTCTTTGACTCGAGAGATCGTGATGGGATTTAGCTTCTTTAGAATAATATGGTTCTAGCCTGTCAGATATGATTGCATTTTAGGCAAGGGAAATCTTGGCATTATAGCCGAAAAAATGTGGTGAGATGGGTGTGTAAGTGAAAAAGAACAATTGCGATTAAGGAGCTGTGATTTTCTTTGACTCGAGAGATCGTGAAGGGATTTAGCTTCTTTAGAATAATATGGTTCTAGCCTATAGCTGAAAATAATATGGTGAGATGGTGTGTAAGTGAAAAAGAACAATTGCAATTAAGGAGCTGTGATTTTCTTTGACTCGAGAGATCGTGATGGGATTTAGCTTCTTTAGAATAATATGGTTCTAGCCTGTCAGATATGATTGCCTCTAATTTTAAAGGAGAGTTTATCCCTAGACATTTCTGCTTCAAGTAGGTGGATTTGTTATGTAATTTGAAGTAGTTAAGCTTTTCCTTTTTAGAGTTTGGTTGAGAGTTAATTTATTGTTTTTACGTCTGCATTTTGATTGATTGTTCTTCTTCTTCCTTTGTCTTTGACAGCACAGAGCAATTGAATTGAATTAAAAAGATTATTGTTGGTTACTTGCTCTTCGACTTTCAACAACCAAGGTTCATGTCTGAATTTGACACCACAGTTCCAACTGCCTTTGGTAAGCTATGCATGTTGTTAGTAATTGTGATTGTTAGAGTTTCACAGGTCCCGTGAGAGTAATCTGTGTCTGAGTGAGTGATTTATTTGTGTTTTGTTGTTTGGTGTGGCAGATCCCTTTGCTGAGGCAAATGCTGAGGACTCGGGTGCTGGATCAAAAGATTATGTGCATATTCGTGTACAGCAACGTAATGGGAGGAAAAGCCTGACTACTGTGCAAGGTTTAAAGAAGGACTTCAGCTACAACAAGATACTCAAGGACCTCAAGAAAGAGTTCTGCTGTAATGGTACTGTTGTCCAGGACCCTGAGTTAGGCCAGGTCAGTCTGAATTCTCAAACCCTTTCATCTCATGACTTCAGAATGCATCGTTAAACTGTAATTTTTCTTATCTAGATAGTGTATTTAGGATTTGTTCTATCTTTTCAAGAGTTTTATGTTGGACATTAGCAAAAGTCAATACAATTTGCGTATGATGCATGAACAATGTTTGGTTCCGATGGAGGTTGTTTGTGCATGGATTGTGGATATGCCATGCATTCATTTGCAAACAAATGAAGCCTAACTGATTTATTATATGGGTTCAGGTCATTCAATTGCAGGGCGACCAGAGGAAGAATGTGTCCACCTTCCTTGTCCAGGTAACAAATTATTTCAATTCTGAAAGCCTTGTGTATATATGTAATGTATTGGTCTGGATTGTGTGTAATTTTTTATTTTATTTTTAATGTTTATCTATTGTATGACCAGGCTGGCATTGTGAAGAAGGAGTTCATCAAGATTCATGGTTTCTAAATAGCAGGAGTGAAGAGTTGCTGCATCTACTAGTTTTACTAGTTTACTCTTTACCGCATAATACCTAGAAGTTTACGGTCAAAACTCTTTTATTACTAGGTGCCATATTTGATGTTATTGTGTTGTGTGAACGTCGTACAAAGCTGTCGATACAACTTGTTTGGTGTGTTGAAGTTTCTGGTTTGTGTTGTGGAAGTCTAATGGTTTCTTCCAAGATCACTATTTTTAAGAGAATAATGTATTCATGCTTTGTGTTCATATTATTGATTACTCAGCACTAAACTCTATTACAGTTGCTCAAGCACCGACTCACATACACCAAATCCTCTCCATGTATAATATTCACCGAATACATGTATATGGAATTGATAAAATATTAGTCCTGGAGAGAAAAAAAAATTGACCAAAAACTGCAGCAGTTTGATTAATAAAGTTGTTCAGTTAATTTGGTGGGCTTGTAGTTCTCCTAGGTTGGACCTGGTTAGGCCTGTTTATTGGGGCTTGGATATATATCCTCTACGCATGAAATCAGATGGTGCATGGTCAAAGATGTAATGATATCTTCACACAAATCACTTGTAATTAATCCAAAATTCAACCCAAAAAATTAACCTAAAAATCAATACAAATGATGTGGTAAATGAGTTGTTATCATCACACAAATCATGTGGTGATGTGGTGAATAATATGGTAAAGACAAATCACTTGCCACATCATTTGAGTTGGGCTTTGGGTTAAATTTACGGATTGACTAGCATTAGTGTTTATAAAGTAATACTATCCAATCTAAAAAATTAATCTAAAATTCATCTAAAATGATGTGGCAAATGAATTGTTATTATCACACAAATCATATTGTAATGTGGTGATTGGTGATTGGTGATTGGTGAATGGTGAATGGTGAATGATAATGACAAATCATTTGTCACATCATTTGAGTTGGTTTTTTGGGCTAAATATTTAGATTGACTAGCATAAGTGTATCTTATCATCTTATACTTATTGGCATATGAACCCTAATAATAATCAAATATGTTACTGAAAAAAAGTTCATTAATTGACTTCAATCCTTTGAATTGGAAAGTATATTTCATGATATAGAGATGAGGTTGATTCAAGATACATCATCTATTTATATAATAAGGCTTTGAAAATAAAATCTACCCTACCAGAATATAGTAAGGGTTCCGATATTGATACCCATAAACAAGGGCGTAGGTAAGTATAGATTAAACCGGGTTATAGCCCAGCCTCAATTTTCAAAAAAAAAAAAAAATTATATGTATACTGTTGTAATTGGATTTCCACCGCTTGACTTGCTTTCCAACCTTTTACTCTATACTTTCGATTGATGATTCAAGCCATGACGGTAAAAGACAAGTGGCCAAGTGGGACTATGGGAGTGATACAATCGAAGTCTATAAATAAGACTTCTCTTTCATTTGTGAATTTATTTAGAAACTTTGAAATTAATACTTAATTTAGTTTAGGGTTTGCTTAAAGATAATTTAATGTGTGATTTACATTTGATTATAAAGTTTAGTTAGGCAAATTAGGGGTCTTTGTGTTCAGATCATTGATTTAGTCATTTAGAGATGTAGAATTAAATTGTTCTATAAAATATATTTACATATTTCATATTATTTGGATGATTTTTTATTGACATTATGACTTTGCCATATATATATATGTGTGTGTGTGTTTTAGAGACGTAGAATTAAATTATTCTATAAAATATATTTACATATTTCATGTTATTTGGATGATTTTTGATTGAGATTGTGAATTTGCCATATATATATATATACACACGTGTGTGTGTGTGTGTGTTTCTTATTGAATTCTTACTATTGTAGGTTATTATGTCAAATAATCAAAAATTAAAGCAAATGAAAAATATTTTAGATTTCTTCCCAAAATCAAATGAGAATCAATCATTAAGTAAAATAGCTTATCCATCAAATGTTGATGTTCTAATTATTGAGAACCAACATATTTATAAGCCTAATACAGTTGAGGTTAAAGTTGTCGATACTAGTGCTCTCGAACGTAATCCGGGGTTACATCTTCCATTTACAGTGAGTCTTTGCAACGACTAGATGGAATCAATGACTCAGCTTAGCTCGATTTTCCTGGTCAAATCGGCCGATTTTCTTTCGGCTGCCTAATATGGCTGATTTGGCTGAAAAGGATTGACCGGTTGGCATCTCCCTAGCTTATAGGTGGCCAATTTTTCCGTTGTTTTGATCACTGGTTTTTAGTCTAGCCCCCAAAGTCAGAAATCATAGTTACGCCACTGCCCATAAAAATGATAAGCACACCCATATTTTAATAAAAATTTTAATTGCAAAAATATCCCAATAGGGATTTACCAATAATGACAAATTAGTTTAATTAAAAATAAACCAAATACTATGTACACTCATTAATTACACTTATATCTTCAACTATATCACCTTATTAAAAAAATAAACCCTAATTCTATCAACATTATTTATCAGTAAAAAAAACTTAATTATGATATTAAAAATTTAAACTCTAGAATTAAATGTTAGTAATAGGAATGTTAAAACAATTTAAAAATGATTTCATCAAGTTTTACCAAGTTCAACCGTACTGATTACATCAAGTTCAAGTTAGAGAACCGTATTATGCCCAATGGTGTCAATGTCAAGCTTCTTGGATGCCATGGTCCATTGTCCAACAGTCAACCCGGAAGAGCATTCATTGATGCAACATCCATGTTCTATGTTATGTTGGCCCAAAATTAGCTTCTTCGAAAACTATTCATTTATAGTAATGTTTTAATTTGAAATTGTAGACATAGGTATACTTATAAATATAAGTGTGCTTATCATATTTACGGGTGTAAATATCCATACCCATATAGTAAATACGGATGATTTTAGCCAATAAAAGAGTATCTTAGCTAGTAAATGGACGAGTCTGAGGTTTAGGCAAATGACTCCTAGGTCAATGGCCTCGAATTCTACCAATGACTAAAGCTTTCAAAAAAATACATGATCTCGAATTAATAAATATTGTCAAAAAAAAAAAAAAAAAAAAAAAAAAACAGATGATTTTATAATTTTTCTAATTCAGAATCTTTACGGTTTACTGAATTACTAAATTTAGGATTTAATCTAATCAACTTCATGTTAAAAGAATGGTTACAAAACTTCTATGTCTTATAGACAATAATTGACGGAGAGTTGAAGAAGTAGATGTAGAGCTGGTTTAATTTTGCAACATATTTTAACATTATGGTCATCAACATCATTAATGTATATGATGTCTCACTGGCCTTATTTTTCTCCTTTGGCTTTTTCTTAATTACTGCTAAAATTTATCCAATTATAATCCACTATTTAATATAACCCACCAAACATTTTCAATCAATGCAACTCTTGTGTATACATCACTCACACACAAAAGCTACATGGGTCTACCATAACATTCCATCTTGACCAAATTTACAAAGATCAAGTGGTCAAGATTCATTTGTACCATTTGTGGTCCTAGCTTTGAAGTTATGAGCAATAGTAGCCAAGAAAATCCAAAGTGGAAAATTCAAAAATCTATACCAACCAACAGGTAAGTATTCAACTACCTATCAAAGTTGGACTTGAGTGAAGTGTCTCTACAACTACCATTCTTGTTGCCTTTTTATTTCAACACCGCTCATTCTTCTCCACCCATGAAGACCCAAGACCATTTTATTTGGAGTCTTTTCTCTCCTATTAATACTTCTCATTAACTGCATCGATTTCACACAAACACACAAACAGTTTCTGGATTTTTGGTCTGTTAATTTATTTTCCAACTCGTTTGTGTCTTCATGGCTGACTTGGATCACTCCTCTGATAATACCTCTGATGATTCTAGAGGTACCCTTTTGAAAAGTCAGTACATTTTTGAATTTTGGAGATGTCCAATTTGAAATTGATGTCATTTTTGTTCATCTTTCCTGATAAAGATTGTGTTTCGCTTTCTGGGTATTTTTTTTTTATTGGTTGCAGATCAATCCAGTCAAGACTCAAAGCTTGAATTCTCGGAGGATGAGGAGACTCTGATCACAAGGATGTACAATCTGGTTGGTGAGAGGTGGGATTTAATTTCTCCTTTCTTTTTGATTTAATTTCATCGTTAGTTTGTACACTTAAAACATAAAAAGGTGCTTATAAGAGTTGAAATTTTACTCTTTTTTTTGGGGTTTCAGGTGGTCTCTAATTGCTGGAAGAATTCCTGGAAGAACAGCTGAAGAAATTGAGAAGTACTGGACTTCAAGATACTCTTCTAGTGACTGAGAGAAGCCAAAAAAATAAAAAAAAAATCAAAACTTGGCTTGAAAATTTTGAGTGGTTGTAGAAAAGTTTAATGTAATGAAATGAGGCATGCTTTGATAGATGCCAATTAGTGTTTGTAATCTGCTGGTTCATGAACTGAATTGTACGTGTATGTGAATATATGATGATTTAAACTTATATGGGTGCCTGAAATTTGTGTGCTTTCTTGTTTTGTTTATGTGATGATCACCACAGTTTAATTACACAGTTTCTGGATTTTTCTTTTTTAAATCTTCTACTCTCAACATTCTAACCAGTTTTGGGATTGAAATATATAACAAGACAAGAACTACATAAACAGTCTCCTGTCTCCAAGTTCTTGAAGCTTTGTCTTGTTTTTACTTTTTAAAATCTTACTTGCACTCTCCATTCTCGATCTGAAGAAAAAAAAAAAAAAAAAGATTTAGATCATGTACTTTAAAGAAGATTATAGCATTAACTTTCCAATTCACTATTCAAGGTCTTGTCTTTGAACAGAAAAATGCATTTGTGTAGTTATTTTTAGCTAGAATTTACCATAAAATGTTTGATAGTAGACAAAGGGGACAAGTTCTGTGCCTGGCCTAGTACAAAAGCTTAAATGTCACTGTTCAGGTTGTTTTTTTCCTGAAACATGTTCAGTTTTTTTCTTTTTAAAAAGTTACTTCTCTGTGTTTTTGACTTTCTCATTGTTCATCATATCTCTCATGCATATAGGGACCCACAAGAATTTACCAAGGAAAAGAAATTGAATCTTCTTATCTAAACCAAAAAAGTTGATTTTATGTGAAGAATTTTTGTGCAGTTAAGAGATTGTATTCTTGAAAAAACAGAGAAAGAGAAATCATAACTAAGTCGTCAAGATGTTACAGATCAACCCAATTTTTTAAAAAAAAACAGAGAAAGAGAAATCATAACTAAGTCGTCAAGATGTTACGGATCAACCCAATTTTTTTTATGGCTGGGTCAATTTTTTTTATATCTACTTGACAAAGTGATAGAAATAGGTTTTGGGAATTTCGCTCTACATAAATGATTTATCATTAATGATAATCAAAAGCACGTAATAAACAATTATTTTGACTCTTGTTTAAATAGAAAAACAAACCCGTCTTTTTAGGATTCATTATATAAATTCCCTAAAGCAAGAAAAACCATAACTCACCTAGGAAAGGTAAATTTGAGTAATTTTCAAACCTAAATGACTGTGCCTTAAACGAACTCAAAGAAACAAAACTCGACTATAAACGAAAATTATTAAAAACTCTTGAAAACAAAAAAGCTAAAAGACGGAGGTTAAAATGGCGACACATAAAATATGGAGGTTAAAATGGCAACACATGCATTATTGGGGGGTAAACCCTTGGCAACTTCTATTGGGTTCGTTGATACAGTTCCAACGGTATATTATAGGTTCAAAACAGATGTCATTTGTCCCTCCAAATACCTCTATAAGTGTGTCCTACATCACTCTCATATATCAGATTTATACTTTAAAAAAAATAAAGTGAAATTATTTTTGAATTTCTTTAAGTGGGTCCTATTATGCCATAGAGCATGCAATGCCTTGATCGAAAACCATATACGAATTCAAAGCAATTCAGTGAAGGCTTTATGCAGGGACAGTTTATTAGAAGCTAACAAGGCTGCCATGTTATGAATATTTTACTCTGTTTTCTTTTTTAAAAAAAACCTTTCCTGTTTTATCGGCAGATTTCCCGGGAGTCTTATTCAAAAAAATGCATGATTTCCCGATAATAACTGATAACCTAAACCCCTGTCAGCTTTTAATTATTTATTCTCTGTAACTGTCATTCTAATCACATTTCCATCACCTTTTATTATTATTAGTATATTATTTTGTAAATAATTATGGGTCATATACAAATAATCAGTTAGGGTGTATCAAAAAATAATAACTAAATTATTAGATGCGAGAGTTCCTTACGTATTTGTTTTCATGCGAGATCCCAATTGGAGTCGGTGTAAAATGACAAAAAAAAAAAAAACATTTTATATTGGTACGAATCGATGGATCCTGTACCTAATCACATATATATATATATAAAAAAGACGTTCCACAGCCACATAATATTATGTTCAAATCGTTTACAACATAATGGATTTTAATGAGATTTTCTGTGTGGATATTAAAGAAAATGAGATATACTTAAAAAAAAAAAAAAAAAAAAAAAATCAAATTTAGGAACTATTTTTTCTAAAGTTTTTAAGCTAAAACATTTGTAAAATAATTTTTTTTTTTTTTTTTTTAAGAAAGGGTATTGTATCCTTAATACCTTTTGTCACATCCTACATCGCTAACGAGTGAAATACACAGTTTATATATAAGTTTAGGTCTCTTCTAATTAAGTAGACGTGTTTTGGGCCTTGGGTGAACGATGCTTACATAAAGCCTATGATCTAAAGCAAATCCGTAAGGGTAAATGACGCATGCTTTGAAGCTCGAAGCGGATAATATCTACTTAATGGGGCTGGGCTGTTACATCTTTAACTTTCAACCATCAACACCATTAGACAAATAGTTTGACATTATAAATAATTAACATTAATTTTATTAATTTTATGTTCACAAGTAGCAAAGTTCATCGTACAAAGTCTCGACACGATATCTTGAGATAGATATCCACGACACATTAATAGATCTCTTTTACAATCTAGAATCAATAAAAAAACCATTGATAAATTAAATTAACATATCATATAATACGAAATGACAACTACTTGGGGAGGACCCCCACTTAGCTTCCTATGTAGTTAATGATTATTATTAATAATAATAATCGTTAACTCCTATGTAATTAATTATTATTATTATTATTATTATGTCACCAAGTAGTTAAGATTCTTTGACAATTGATAAGTCTCATAAGTTTCAGAATTTTACCACCCTTTTTATATTATAAAAATTATGTTGAATAACAAATTCCTAAAAATTATGTTAAGGAAATTGTAGCGACCTGGGTATGGTTATTGATCACAGCCAAAAACAACTTTTCAAACAATTATAACTCAATTTAGGATACTCAATTATTTGCTCGGATGCCGAGGGATTTAGAGTTGAGAATTTAGGTCTGTCTAACTCATGAATTTGAATCATTTGTTGATATGATATTTATTTATTTATTTTACTTCTATTATTATTAAATATAGATTATTATCTTCAAGTATTTTAGGTAAAAAAAAATAGTTAGATCGACAGAGAATCGAGATCACTATCTCATACTTGTATATTGTAGTATATATATGACAATCGTCAACTTCGATTAGCAGTTAAATTAATAGTATATAATTATAATTACTTGCTAATCTGTCCTTTTCATTCTCCTATCTGAAGGACTTTAAACTTTACTTTTAGGCTGGCATCCATCACATGGAGGCATGGAGCTAAGGATGTTTCTAAAATGGGAAAGTTTGGGATAGATGAAGATACAATTTCAAGTGTTACAACCTTTCCAAAACTATGAATTAATGACAAAAATACCCTTCTTAATCGGAGTAACTACTTGTGAATCATTTGAAAAGTTGTTTTTGACTAGTTAGGTCGGGTGTAATTTCCTCTATTATGTTGTTGGAACTGTAGAAGTAATTTGAAGGACCCCACAATATTCTATACTATCATCTCTCATCTCTTTAGTCTTTTTATTTCTTTACAATTAATCAAAATATAGGGAGATAATATATTAATTTATAATATTCTAAAAAGGTAAGGGAACAAATAATAAATTAGAAGATCATCGATATGTAAAGATATATGAGAAAAAGGGAGAGAGAGTAGGAGGGGTGGAAAAGATGATATATATCCTTCACGTTGTAATTTATAAAATTACTATATTACCCTTAATAAATTGGAGGGCAATGAAAAATTGAGAGCATTATGGTCATTCTCCTCCAATCCTCTCTCCCTTCTTTTTCATCCGTGGCTTCCGCCAATCATTGGACGGATTCATTTTGGTGGGTCTTGATGAATAATATCTCCTTCCTCTTCTCCTCTTCTCCTCTTCTCTCTCCCTCTCTCTCTCTCCCACCATTTCTTCTTCTTAACAAACACAGCGTTAGAGCATCCACATTGGTGCAAAAATAAGACCCACTTTGCAAGACCCATTTTGGGTTTCATAAAATTGAGCCACATTGGTTGCAAATGAGACCCAAAAAACAAGACCCAAAAGTGGGGTCCACAAGAGTAGACCCAAATGGAGTTCCACATTTGGAACCCAATTTGAGTCTTGCCCAATGATTGGGGTTGGGTTCCCAACCCTCTCCAATCATTGGGTTGGGCCTTTTTTTTTTTTTTTTTTAAATTTATATATATATAATTAAAATTAAAATTAAAATATATAATTATTAATTTCAAAATATATATATATAATGAAAAAATATATATATATTTAATATTTATATTTCAATTATTTAAATTTAAATATTATTTAAATTTAAATATATTATTATTAATTTCAATAATTATATACATAATGACAAAATATAAATAAATTTAATTAAATCAACAACGGAACAATTTCGGAATTTTGATATATATATATAGACCGGTTCTCGGTTCGGTTCACCGGTTTGAACCCATGAACTGGAAACCTCACCGGAATATCCATTTTTTTTAAAACGAAACCGAAATCGGAAGAGGAACTGAACCGTCGGAACCGTCGGAACCGTCGAAAACCGGACCAGAACTGAAACCTAACCGTCGGAACCGCCAAACCCGAACCGTCGGAACCGCCTAAAACCGGACCGGACCGGACCGGACCGGAACCGAAACCGGAACCGGAACCGGAACCGGAACCGAAACCGAAAGTGGAACCGAACCGAAACCTGAACCGGAACCGAAACCGAAACCGAAATCGAAACCTGAACCGGAACCGGAACCGGAACCTGACCTTCAAAATCGAAACCGAAACCGAAACCGGAACCGAACCTTCAAAATCTAAACCGAAATCGGAACCGGAACCGGAACCGGAACCAGAATCGGACCTTTAAAACCGGAATCGGACCTTTAAAACCGGAATTGAAGCCGATTTTGAAGGTTCAAAACCGAAGCCGGATTCAAACCAAAACCGACGCCATGTCTAATCGTATACAATATTTTGTTTTAAATATTTATTTTTATTGTTGATGTAATTCGGTTGTGATAATTTTAAATTAATAATTTTTTTTTAAATGAATTATAATTTGTTAAATAATTGTTGATAGTGTTGATATTTAAAATATATTATATAATTTCTTTATTAATATATATATATATATATATAATATTTTAAAGAAGAGTAATGATTGTTTGGAAAAAAAGTAAAAAAAATGGATCCATTTTTTATTTTTTTATTTTGCCCCATTGTGGGGAAAATGGATCCAAATAAAAGAGACCCAAATGGGAAGACCCATTCTTTGAAAAGAAGATCCATTTTTAATGATGTGGCACAAAGTGGGTCTTGTTTTTTAGAGCTACCAATGTGGATGCTCTTAAGGTTCTATTATTCCTCGAAGTGCTAAATATCCTTACCTTACCGCTATTTCAATCACCAAATTCAGGACCCCACTACTGTACTACCTTTTCTTTTTCAATTTATCATCCTGGCCCTATTCTCATCCTCGTCAAACAACATTAATGTATAAATAAATAATTACCAAAATCCTCTTAGGAATAAAAAGCAAATTAAGTTAGTGACATTCAAAATGGGGTTTTGATTAGGTTTATAATTAGTTTCCAACAGTTGTAGAATTATTGAAATCATTCTAGCTATGTGAGCCTTTGAGTAATGTGTAAGTACTTGTCATCGATCTACTTTAGATTTCTTTCTTTTCTTTATTATTATTTTTATTATTATTATTTGTGAATTAGGTATTCTATACTTGATTATTAAGATATCTTGATGATCTAATTAGTTTGCAAAACTCTGTTTATAAAATTAACGTCATAAAACTGTGTAGGTAAATTAAAGTGTACATTTCTGTATCTAATTATAACCATATGATAAACACTATATAAATCGTACTTGTTTTGAATGACGTTTTTACTATGGAGTCTGCTATAAATTTCTGATATAGTTTAGTAGTAGAACCCCGTAAATTAATCTCCTTTATAAATTAATAAAAAATCCCGGTTTTGACTGGGGTTAATCTAAAAAATTAATAAACCCCTCTATCATAATAATGAATAATTTCTTTTTGAAATCCTAGTGTAAAATTTTGATCATAACTGTCGCATAAATTGGTAATTCCATAAAAGCATAAAATATATTAATCAAGAATCAGAAAAATACTTCAAGATACTAGTTTGCACAAGGCCACCGTGTTTTATATTTTTGACTTCATCTTTCATCTTTTGAATTGTCCTCTTGTTATAATAAAAAAGATGGAAAATAGAGAAATTTTAAGAGCTATTAGGGATAAAAATTTTAGGTATATATTGAGATCTCTCTTGTGATATATAACCAAAGAATAAGCTTCACTGTTTATATGGTGAGTATCCTTGGTCTCTCATTCCAAAAAGAATTGATTTTTTTTTTTTTTTTTTACATAAATCTTTCCTAATCAAGGAATCCAGAAAAAAAAAAAAATTCCCTTAAGAAGAAAACCGAAAAACAGACTTCCATACATTTTTTCAAAGACAGGATAACATTTGACGATGTAAAACCCTTCAAATTAATAATCTTTCTAAATTACTACACAATGGTGGGTCCCAAGAATATTAATTTGAAGGTATTCTACTATAGCCTGATTTTTATATATTATTATTAATCACACCCATATATATACGAGTAATACTACATTGCTCAAATTTGGTGCCCAAATGATGTGACAACAATGTAGACCATTCATTTTAATCATGTAAATCTAATATAATTTAAATGAATGGTCTACATAGTTGCCACATCATTTGAGCATCAAATTTGAGCAATGTAGCATTACTCTCTCTCTCTATATATATATACAATAATAATACTTTGTCTAAAATTGGTATTAAAATCCGATGTCTAAATGATGTGTCATCACTATAATCCATTCATTTAAATAGTGATACCATATCATTTACACACTAAATTTGAACAAAGTAAGATTATTTATATAAATTAGTTTTAATAAGTGCATAATTCTAGCTTAATTTGCATACCGACAACAAATTAATCAAGTAGCCCAATCAATAATGGGTGGGTATCACTTGTCGACTAATCATTGGGTGGTTAACCAGAGCATAAAGTAAATTATATATATCTTTTTTCTTTTCTTTTTTTTGAAGGAAGTAAATTATATATATCACCAACTGACCAACAATCCAACAGAAACAAAAGCAACATTTTCAAGATAGAATTGACAAATTGGTGGTATATATTCAACTATTTATCTTTAATAAAGAGATATTTAAGCCTATCTTCATCTTCTACCTCGGGAGTCCAAATTCAACACTACTGTAACCCTTGTTGTCGTCACACGTTACCTCTGCAATCAAGTGATCAACCTCCCAAAATCAAACCAACTTTTTCTTCATTATTATATAGACCATTAACCGGTAGACGGTAGAAAGTAATCCGCAACTCGAACATGTAAACTTTTCATCACCGAATCACATTTTTCTTCGTTAACATTTATTTATTTATTATTATTCAGCCGACTATAACATATCATAACAAATCACAAGTGGTATGCAGTGCGTATGAACAGATAACTACTAAGCCAGTAAATTTTATCCAGCTCAAGACATATATGGATAATCTAAATTTATTTTTCAACGTGTTATGAATTGTTTGATTGCCATGTGCATGTGCGTTGGTTTGAAGCTCAACATGTTGTCAACCGACTGGTTAGCTCTTTTACGTAAATGTTATCATGTCAGAGAATTTATTTTTATTTTTGTTTTTTCAGGGAAGATGAACTTGTAAAAGTAGATCATGTGGAAGACAATGAACTTTAATATTTTATTTATAATAAATTCATCTATTAATATTTCTTTTCGTTTATAAATCGTTGTAATAATATCATTTATGTGTTTGAAAAATCTCAATTGGATTATAACCTTTTTCAAGTCGATTAATAAATTAACTAAATGAGATTTACAATTATAATTAAAAGAAATGCAATATTTTTCGTACAATGAGGACATCGAATTTTACCCTTATCTTATGTGATATATATTAAGAGCATTAATTAAGTCTAATAAACTTTTTTTTTTAAAAAAAAAAACAGTTAAATTGGGCTGAGTATTTTTATAATAAATAATTAAAAAACGATTAAATGGCAAAGATTTATTATTCTTTTAGTGAATAATAATATTGCACCCTATGAAAATCATTTGGATTAGACCTAATATGATTTTCAGAAAAATAGGAACACAATAAAATAAAATAATAGATTGGCTTGCTCGGCTACATCTTATACTTCATTTATTTTAGTGTATAAATTTGACCAGAATTAAAAGTGTTCATTCAGTTTGATAATATTCCAGGTTCGAGTTAGTGTCATCTTGTTTTTAGTTTCATACTTAAAATTAAAATTAAAATAAATAAATAAAAAACTAGATTTATACTATTTTTATTAATATAATTTGAGCAAAAGAATGGTGCAAATTATTCAAAGCCTGGCCATTTATATTCAAATTGGGCTCAATTACTGTAAGAGAAAAAGCCCAATATAAAGCTTGTCCATCAAAAAAAAAAAAAAAAACATTGCAAATAAATGTGTTCACAAATCAATGTAATCATCCACCAACCATGCCCATCATTAAAGAATAATGAACAGTATATGACCTTGGGAGTCCATTGAATTTCAAATTGCAAATATAAAAAGTAAGAGGATGTTATATATATATTCTCCAATAAATGTCATAATTCAATAGATCAATCTTTTTGATTTATATGACTATTCATTAATAAATAAACTCCTTCTAAAAAACATATAAAATATAATAAGTATGAAAGTTTAACGTTTGGTATCATCGCCTAATGTAGAGATATAAATCGGATTAAATAATCCAGATCTGATTCGAAATTTCGAATAAATAAAAACCTGAATTCAAAAATATTAAAATTTGATTTTCGGATTTGGCATATAGGAAAATACTATGAAGATCGGATAAACCCGAATTAATCATATAAATGTTTTTTTTTTAATAACAAAAATTATACATATAAAAAAATATACTTTAAAGAAATTAAAGTTAAAATTTGATCCGATTCTAGTTCAAAACAAAACCCTTTCCCATCCGAATATCCATTTCCAATCCAAATCCAAATCCAAATCCAAAACCAAAACCAATTCGAATCCAAAGTTTCAATCCACAATTACAAATCCGATCCGGCTTAAAAAATTTTGGATTGAATAATCCGAATCCAATCTGTTTGATATCACTAGCCCAACATAATTCGGTGGTAAATAATACCCATTCAACCCGATAATTAAAACCCAAAAAAAAAAAAAAAAAAAGCAGCTGACATCATGCAAAATAAAACAATATAGACAGCATGGTGGCACAGTATCGTTAGAGTAGTTGCATAATCTTTACGACGTGCCTGTACATGCAGCTCCCAATGGACAAGTTTCACTCACTTGCAGAAACATCACAATTTTCTGCAATAAATATTTATAATAAAATTAAATATAATAATGATAGCTAGAGATAAATATAAATCTGACGACAGAGAAGAACAGTGGAAATTTCTTGGTATTTGTTTTTTTTTTCTTATCCAAAAGCATCTGTTTTTCTCTTTTTTATCACCATCACAATTCACAAGCCACCACTTCAGTTATAAATTGAGGGTTTTGAAGACACTCTTTACATGAACTCGTCTTAGTTTTTTTTTAGAGTACAAAAAACTTTTTTTCTCTTTTTCTCTATTTTTCAGCAATAAAAACAAAGTTCTACCATGGCTGCATCTTTCTCCGCGCCTTCAATGGTAATCCCAAGAACAATTTTGATTTCCATTGTATTTATATATATATGTCTTTTCTTTGATTGTTCTTGAGTTGCTCATGATGGTTCATCATATTTAGTTTTTAGTTAACATTTTAATGTGTCTTGAAATTTCTTTTTTGAGTTGATTCCATTTCCATCCATGTTTATTTAGCTAAAATGTTTATGTTAAAGTAATTTTTGTTGTTCTCCATCAAACTGCAGACCTTTAAAATTATCTTAATCTTTATAGCGGAAGAAAATCTTCAGTGCACTTGATGCATTGCCGTGTTGCATTTGGCTACTGATATACCGATATTTTCAATGAGGTGTATCATTCAACAGTGCACTCGGTAAAATTTTATAACATGCATGTAGAGAGCAGTCGAGTTAATTAGCATCTCAGCTGTTTTTATCAGAAAAGACGGTAATTTTATAAGTTTGATATATTGAGAAGAGTTAATATTTTAAACATGCAGCACATTTAGTAGTAATTTCCTCAATTGTTATCTTTTTGATGTCATTAATTAGTGAATGCATTTTTTTTGTCACATTTCACACATATTTTTAAAGAATATTTTACTAATAAGAGAAGGTAAGAACTGAGGAATAATGAAATGGTAGTAGTTTTTTTATTTTTTATTTTTAATTAATTAACAGTGGTTTGAATATTTGATTAGATAATGGAAGAGGAAGGGAGATTTGAATCAGAAGTAGCAGAGGTGCAAGCATGGTGGAACTCTGAGAGGTTCAAGCTAACCCGGCGACCGTATTCAGCCAGAGACGTTGTGTCTCTCAGAGGCAACCTTAGACAAGGCTATGGCTCCAATGAGATGTCTAAGAAACTCTGGAGGACTCTCAAGATCCACCAAGCCAACGGGACTGCCTCCAGGACTTTTGGTGCACTTGACCCTGTTCAAGTAGCTATGATGGCTAAGCACTTGGACTCGATTTATGTCTCTGGTTGGCAATGCTCTTCCACCCACACCAGCACCAATGAGCCTGGTCCGGACCTCGCGGACTACCCTTATGACACTGTCCCTAATAAGGTCGAACACCTTTTCTTCGCCCAGCAATACCATGATCGAAAACAAAGAGAGGCGCGAATGAGCATGAGCCGAGAAGAAAGGGCTAAAACTCCTTATATTGATTACTTGAAACCAATTATAGCTGATGGTGATACTGGTTTTGGTGGCACAACAGCTACTGTTAAGCTTTGTAAGCTGTTTGTGGAGCGTGGTGCGGCTGGTGTACATATTGAGGACCAGTCCTCTGTGACCAAAAAATGCGGTCACATGGCTGGGAAGGTGCTGGTTGCTGTGAGTGAACACATCAATAGGCTTGTGGCTGCGCGGTTGCAGTTTGATGTTATGGGTGTTGAGACAGTTTTGGTGGCGAGGTCTGATGCTGTTGGGGCTACTTTGATTCAAACCAATGTGGACTCTAGAGATCATCAGTTCATTCTTGGTGTGACTAATCCGAATCTTCGAGGGAAGAGCTTGGCTAATATGTTGGCACAAGGAATGTCTAATGGTAAAACAGGAGCTGAACTTCAAGCAATTGAAGACAATTGGCTTGCAATGGCACAGCTCAAGACATTCCCCGAATGTGTCACTGATGCAATCAATAGTATGAACATTGCTGAGCATGCCAAGAGGACTAAATTGAATGAATGGATGAACCATTCTAGCTACGATAAGTGTTTGTCGAACGAGCAAGGCAGAGAGATTGCTAACAGATTGGGACTCAACAATCTGTTCTGGGACTGGGACTTGGCAAGAACCCGAGAAGGGTTCTACAGGTTTAAAGGGTCTGTAATGGCTGCAATTGTTCGCGGTTGGGCATTTGCTCCTCATGCTGATCTTATTTGGATGGAGACCGCAAGTCCTAACATGATCGAATGCACGGATTTTGCGGAGGGGGTCAAGTCCAAGCATCCGGAAATCATGTTGGCATACAATCTTTCGCCATCGTTCAATTGGGATGCATCAGGAATGACTGATGAGCAAATGAAGGAGTTCATTCCAAGGATAGCTAGGCTGGGTTACTGTTGGCAATTCATAACTCTGGCCGGTTTCCACGCTGACGCTCTTGTTGTCGACACATTCGCTAAAGACTACGCGAGGAGAGGCATGCTTGCTTATGTAGAGAGGATCCAGAGAGAAGAGAGGAACAATGGAGTTGACACTCTTGCTCACCAGAAATGGTCTGGTGCTAATTACTATGACAAGTACCTCAAGACTGTCCAGGGAGGCATTTCCTCTACCGCTGCTATGGGCAAAGGCAAGCTTATTGTTACCGTATCATATATGATATTACAAAAGTTAAAACAGAATTTCCAGATATCTGTACTAGAGAATGATATGATACATTTTACGTAATTGTGTTTTTTTTTTTTTTTTTTTTTTTTTTACAGGAGTGACGGAGGATCAATTCAAGGAAACATGGACAAGGCCAGGAGCGGTGAACATCAATGAAGGAAGTGTGGTGGTTGCCAAGTCAAGAATGTGAGAGTGAGAGCAGAGGTTGCCAGATCCTGTATTGTGGAGCTGGTAATAAGGAATAACGTGTTTCAGAAAATAATTCAATATGGGGCATTTTTTAGCCAAATTGTGTTGTGCTGCTTTGTATTTGTCAGTAGCTGTCTTTGTTCTGAGAAGAAACTTATTTATGTTTTTAATTACTTTGTAATTTTGGTTTATTGCATATCTTTGAAATTGAGTCACCAACTGTTTGTTTCCTTTTGCTATTTTGAGCTCTATTATAGTTGTGGATTGCCAAAATAAAAAATAAAAATTCTTCCAAGTCCATGAATAATTTTCAAGTTTTAATATTCAACAAAACTACATTTTATTCTTCACCGGATTTTACGGTGTTTAAAAAAGGAGGTTGATGATGTGGTATACCAAAAAACCCTGAATTTATATAATATTTTAAAAAATAAAAAATAAATAAAACGAAAATGTTTAAAACGGTGCGGTTTGTCTAGCACCATAATAAACGCTGCGTTTTACTGATGGCGTTGCTAGTATAGTCCTCTCTCTCGATTTCGAGTCTCGAGTCTGGAAATCCGATACAAAGAATGGTTGGTGGTCTGGATGACTGGATCTCTCAAATTCTCATTCGCTTCGATCTTCAGGTGCATTTTTTTGTTGCTTTTATTAACAATTTCATTACAAATCGATTCACTTTTATTACAATCCTTTTAGGTATATCTTCCGCTCTGTGCTGCTCTTATGCATATTTCCAGGTTTTTTCAATCTTATCGAGTCAGGCATTAACCAGTTTTTTCAATCTGTTTTTCTTCGTAAGTGAGTAAGAGCACAACCTAAATCTGCAATTTTAAATTGCTTTGGTTTTACAGTATTAGGTCTGGTCTGAAGTTTATTTCTCTCATTCAGATAGAAAATATATTTTTTATTATAATTTTGAACAATGTAATGGAAATCGTAAATATGGTTTATGAATGGACAATTTGAGCAGTGTAGTTGGAAAAATTGGCAATTTTTTGATGCATAGTTCGGATGTTGACACCTAAAATTTGGGCTTAAACACATGGAATTGTTATGCTTTTCAATGCCTGTACAGTTTCTGGTAAAGTGATTGAATCGGAAGTAGAGGAACAAAATATGTGCTTTTGGTTATAGAGACGGATTCAAATGCATAGAGTTGATAAGCTGGCTTTAAGTGCCTTGTGATGATGCAACAGTGAGCTCCAATGAATACCTTTTCTGTAAGGTTTTATAGCTTGTTAATCTTACGATTTTGTTTCGTTTCCTTTTTCTATCTGTTGATTCTGTTATGTGTTTCTATAAGTTGTATTAATTTTCATAACCTGCCTATGAGTTTGTTAACCGGCCTGCTTCAGTTTGTTTTCTATGTTGTCGACTTTACAACATTTAGGCCCTCTACTCTTAAATCAGATTGGTGTATATTCATCACATCCACTGTAGAAATGCAAATGGAAAATCATATTTGATATTCCCTCGTTGTTTGTTAACTTTTCCTTGTGAGTGCATCAAAATCTAGAATTAGACAGGGTAGAAGTGCAAAAGGCTACTTTGGTAGTGAAAATGTGGGATTCCAATGGAAAAAGCTACTCACTAGTATGATATCCATAAGGTGAGGTTTTTGTTTGTTTTGGTAGTTTTGTAAAATACCCTTGAATTCTCTAAACATTTCTTTGTTCACAAAGCTCTATTACTGTTGGACACTATAACCTTGATAGTCAAGGAACCCGTTAGTTATGATCCTTAGGATGCGGCCTCTATAGGGTATTCGAGTCTCTGACCAACCCCTAGGATATTCGAGTCACTAACCAAAGGTCTTACCTCTCAACTGAAAGTTAAAAGTAGTAAAAGGTGAGGCTAGAACAATACTGCTATCTAAACTCTCTTGTTGCTCATTTTGGGTTGCATATGCAACCCAATGTTCATGTAGCACGTCACTGGAGAACGAACTTTTAGTATAAACTCAAATGCCTGTTTTGAAAAAAAAAAAAAAATTTTAACTTTAAAAGTCTCTTACCTCTCAACTAAATGATTAAGTAAAATGTAAAAGTGAGGCTAGAACAATAATGCTATATTTACTCTCTTGTGGTTCTCTAGAAGTTTGGTGTACTCATATTCATTCCTTTTGCTAGCTGTCTTTCTACTATTTTTACTACAATGCAGATCATTTGGGTGTAGAAGAAATTCAAGCTTACCTCAAGAATTTGCAGGCAAAGAGAAAAACCAGTTGTAAGTTTGCTGTTGTTACCTGTAATCAGTAATTAAACATATAGTTGTTGTGTAAAAATAATAGCGAAAAGAAAAGTATGATGATGAGAAGTGGTAGATGGGTGGTAGATGGAGCTTGCCTTGCAAATCAAATTTGTATTATTTGGAATCGAGTATATCAACTAATAGAATACATAAAGCCAACTAAAATTATTAGGAATTTGAAAGGAAAAAAAAAAAAAAAAGAAGCTCCCTATACTATTTATTATTCAAGTTGATTCTTTGACTATAAGAATATTCAAATGGACTGTGTTATCTCTAAAAGACCTTTGCATTCTGGAAATGGAGTTTACTTCCCTTGGTTCATTTCTTCCAAGGTTTCAAAATCGACAGCACGACGATGATTGCAATTAGCAGTAGTAGTATGATGGAAATCATCATGCATTTTCTTGATTTCCTTTGCAAACTCTTTGCAGTGTGAAGAGCATCTGTACCCATTTGAACGTGGTCCACTGCATTTGTCACCTACAGGCAAAAAAGGATCAACTCAGATGCAGCATTCGAAATGCAGTTTGTCCCCTATATTTTCAGCTATGCAAGAAATGTTTAATTGCAAAGCAATGTGATTGATAATCAGGAAATGGAAACAAAATATGTTAGGAAACAGATTGCAGAAAACAGGCAACAAACGGAACAAGCCCCACACAAAAGACCATTGGGCTTATATAGGGCAGGCCTTGGGCCTATTTTGTGTACATAAACTGACACTTCCTTGTATGGTCAATATGATCCGAGTGAGCCACGTCATATTGTCGGGAGAAGAGAGGATCAAAACTTTACTCAACTAATGGAAGTAAACACAAGATTTTTTGGTAAAACATTTATGCAGATGCCCCCTCAAATAGGCGGTCAGGGAACAATAAAACAAACTGTTTACCAAAAAAATGAGAGTTTAGAGGGTTTAACACTTAAAAAAACATTTAGGGGGCCACATTGTACATTCACATACAATTCAAAGGGGTCTAGTGCCAATAAGTCAAAACACAAGTGCAATCTTAGAAGCTATTTCAAAAGGTTTTGTTTCAATAAAAAGTAAATGAACTCAAATGCAATATTATTTCAAACCAACTTTGGTACGCTAGGTTATTTATATAGTTTAAGTGATTGTGCATTTCTCACTCCATAAATATGTGATAAGAGTTAGAGTCCAACCAAGGATGGCTGTCTCTTTGACCCAACCGGTGTCTAAAGTGTAAGGACTAAGGAGAAATCTAATTTTTTAAGGAAAGCTTCACGGGTCACAAGTTAATCTAATCAGAGAATAGCTATACAGGTCACACATTAAAATCTAATTTGGTGTCGGCAACTCTTAACTTTTGTTTGGTGTCAACCCTTGAGAATAATTAAAAAAAAATTTTCAAATGCAATGTTTTCCTCACATAGAATGTAGTATGAATTGGAAGGAATGACATAGATAATATAATTATTAATTTTGCTTAAATTGGACAGATAAGAAAAGATTGCCATTAGATTCAAAAGACACATGTTCTTGTTCTTTCTCCTACCTTGGCTTCTTGTTGCTATTCCTTCAACGAAAAATATGTAATTATAATAAATATAATCTCGACAGCCCTTTATATTTAATTATCTATTTGTTTCAATTCAATTGATATTTTCCCGTAGACAAAAACAACACTTAGGTGAAGAATCAAACTTCATTTTTTTTTTTTTTTTTTTTTTTAAAATATGATTAGTTATTTATTAACCTATTTTGACAAATGGAAAATGAGACGAGAACATCATAGATTAACATGTTTAATAAATAAATTCATACGCTTGATTAGACATTTTTTTCATAAAAGGGTAACTGTGTAGACTGTAGAAATACCCTGAAACTCTTCAATTAAATCACACCACCACCAACAGAACCAAAATTCATCCAGAAAAGAAGAAGAAGTAAAAATAAATGAAAAATTAAAAAGAAGAGCCACACCATAGACTGTAAAATGCACATTTGACACACAAAACCATGAAAAACTTCCCAACCCAACTACTACAAACTATCATAAATTCAAGTAACGGAAGGGGAAGGCAGAAAAATTCAAGCTTTGCCACCCTTCCAAGGTTTGAGGACACCGACAACTATAACGGCTACTATAAGCAGGAGAATTATAATAGCAATGCACATCCATTTTCGGGAATTCTTCTGTAGTTTCTTTGCATTTTGAAGTGCACTTGTCCCTGTCTGGACGCTAGTGACTGCATTTGCAACCTGAACGAAATTTCCATTACCACACAAAACAAAGCAAAATACATACATCCTTCGACACATGGGTGCAGACACACGCTCACCCACCAAAACATGATCTCAGAGTAAGAGCATACCTGACTTTCGATGTTATCCAAAATCTCTCCTTGAGCGTCAACTAGAACTGCCATATCAAGGTAAATCTGAAACAGCAAAACCGTATTAGACAAGTTGGTCGGATAGTCTAGGCTTATTCTAGGTGCAAGCATACCTGCTGCAAGTCGAGAAGCTTTTTCTCAATTTCCTTTGCTGCATCATGTCTCTCTTGGATTTCTTCCAAGGTATTAATCACCTGAAATCATTGTCCAAATAAGAAAAATAAGCAGAAAAAAGAGTCTGAGTCGGAAGGCTACGTATTCCTGATGAAGATGAAAAAAAAATCTATTCATCCAAGGGGACTAATGTAGAGATCAACTTTCTTGATGCACTATGGCATTAGAAACATCAGAGTTGACAGTTGTGAGATTAATCCGGGCATGAGCAAAGAGTTTCGAAGATATGGAAGACATGACGAATGAAGATGATAAACTTATTGACAAGAGAGGAAGACTAAAATTTAGGACTTCGAACTAATCACCATCAAGAAGTTGAACTAATCCAAATGAATTTCCCAAAATATTTTCAGTTGTGCTTAACCATATCCAAATCAATCACATAAACTACAAAAAAGAATTATTTCTCCCCAAGAAGCTCAAGTGGCTCCTTACTTAAAATCAACACAGACTTAAAACTCCTAAGCCGGTCAAACATAATTTGTTGACATTCCTTAAACAAGGATTACTTCATTAGACGATTGAACACATAAAACATGAACGCATATGACCTAGTTTATAGTAACTAACACCATACTGTCACTATAACTCACAATATGACCGGAGACTTGGAGGTCAATGCAGTCTCATGCTTTAAGTCACTCCTAATGAGTGCTTCAACATTGCAAGTAACATGCATGAAAACCATATTTTCAACATTAAATTAATAACATTTGACTCAATATTTATGATACCAGTTATTTGACTTATTTCACTCAGAATACAAGAAGCAGTTATATCGATTTCAAGATGTTGTAACTACTAACTAGACATAATAAGGGGCATACCTGTCCTCGTCCCTGCTCTTGAATTGCCTTTTGGAAGATTTGCTCACTGTTTCCAGTTTCGATGAGGTGATCAATTGTCTAAAACAATGATTGAAAATTTATGCCCATTATGATAACATCCACAAGCATTTAGAGCAGAAAATATAATTTCGGAATTCAGGCTCACCTCTTCATCCGGTCTGCTTCCCGTGACTGTTCAGCCATTAAATATCAAAACAAGAAGTGAAATGATTTCCGCCAATTAGAAAAGCCATAGATAGTAGCATAATGCCAAATTTTATATTAATACTAATATATTCATAATCTTATTTCAAAAAAAGAAGAAGATATTCATAATCTTTTCCACTTTTGTTAATTGGTCAGCCAAGTAATCAAACCTGTAATGACCCTTCTCTCCACAACCTCACGATACTCATCTTGGATCTTTTGTCTTAAGGTCTGAAACACCACACCGCAATGAGAAGACTAAGAAGAATCTGAGTATAGAAACGAGTGGATAAAATATGTAGATTTACCTGAAACTCTGTCATCAGATCCTTGAACTTCTTAGTTAAGGAACTGCAATTCAAACAAGTAACTTATAAATCAAGTTGCTAAAGCTAATTTTAAAAGCAGTATCTAAAAAGTACTTCAAAACGCACTTTGTGACATTCATCCTTGATCTGTCAACACTTGTTCCCTTCTCACATCCAGCTTTTTGCCGATTGGCTAAGTTCTAATGACGAACAACAGAGAATTCACATAAGGACTGACAATTAATGCAAAACAAGATGGCATTTTAGAAGAACAACTAAATAGTGTATAACCTCTCTGTTTAATGCTTCTAGTTTCACTTTTACTGGCCGTGCAATCTTTCCAACTTCATCGATATCTTTCTCCATACGCTTCTTGATAGCTGCAACAATTTAACAGTAATCTTAGATTTTATGCAAATGTGGAACCACAATAAACATTGAACATGAACAGGGAACTCAGAAGAATATTGCAAGATAATAGACTCTTTTGTAAAAGCTTGCTGTCATGACTGAAAGAGTTGCCTACTTTTATGCAAAATGCCTCAACTTAGTAGCTGTCAGGATTCAAATATTGATTAAAATGTGTAACTAGACCAGTGAACTAAACCACTAATTGCCAAGCAAAGCTAATTCACAGTCAGACTTGCAACTAACTCAGGCTAATCTTATAATACAACAGAGAGATTCCATTTGCATACAAGCCAATAATACAGATAAGTCCTCTACCTTTCATGGCAGATGCTTTTGTTACGGACTTTGACTCCTCATTAGCATCCTGTTGATCAGTAGTGAAGTTAATAAACACGGCAATAAAATGATTATCTACAAAATAGTAGGTGCAGTGAACTAACAGCGAGGAAGTACTAAGTGACAACAGCTTAATTGCTAATACACACTTTTGAACTCTCTGAAAATGTTTGATGACATCATTTCTTTACCAGCAAAAAAATAAAAAACTAGCTATTTAGATATAGCATTGGTAACAATAAATAATTATGAAAATATCAAATTATGAAATCTTTATGACTGTTGGTGTTGGCAAAAACATTGTTTTAAACTTGATCAAGTTTGAGGTTTGTACCATTTGGACCAGAAATCAGCCATATCTCCTGTTGGTTTGATGGCAGTGTTCAGACTAACCGAGTCTATCTTTACACACACAATTGTTAACATACTTAGCAAGTACTTGCTTCAATGTTCTTCTCCCTCTTTGACATTGCTTGCCAGGCAGCTGAACTAGAAACTTAAAGAATTAAACATAACGATTCCTTCTCTAATTAAATCTTATCTATCTCTCCCTATCGGTTTTTTTTTCTCTGATAAGTCAGGTCAAACAATATACAGGGTTCAAATTAAAAGAAATTGAACATGATGACGAAAAACTTTGAAGCTGGAAATTTGTGCTTATAGAACTACAGTATATTAACTCTATAACCTATGCCAAAGATGTATTATGTTCATCACACATATCTTTTCAAAAATATTGTCAATAAAGTGACTTTCTGCAAACTATAAACCTAAACTAGGATGAGTGTCATACACACCTTCAGTTTCTTTAGCAGCACGGAGAGCTTCTCAACCTGTTTCTCGATTTCTTGAATCTATATTGCAAAGCACAAAACAAAAAAGAATATAGTTAGAGCAAATGCCAACCCAAAATGAAAAGGCAAGTCATGAAACCTAACAAGATCAAATGATTGTTATGAGAATCTCATTTAATGCTTTATACATCATAAACAACAAGACTCGGATGTACCTGCTTATGGAAAGCATCCATTCCCATATCGGAGTTACTTCTCGGAACCCGCTTTCCCATTTCGATATCATTATCTCTGGATTGCTGGCCTCTAGCCTCACTTACAAATGAATCCTAAAAAGAAGAAACAAAATTACACAAAACCAAAGCTTCAATGAATAGGATAAGTCAAAACAACCTCTATTAACATTAAATGGACGATTACAGTATTAAAGCAAACATCAAACCTTGCAAATTAACTTCAAGAAATAATTGTCTCCAGACCAATTCAATTCACAGACAGATTCAAGTCTCTCAAAGTTTTTTTCATTATTATTATTTAAACTACAAAAGGATCAATTTTCAATCTCAAAAGTCCATAACTGCATTAATGGAAAGAAATTGAAGAAAACAAATTTTCTCCAGTCAACAGATCCTAAACAGCATTTATATTTTCTTTTTCTATGTTCTTCCTCATCAACCAAACAAAAGGATAAGAAGAAAATCATAAAAATTCACTCTTTCACAGTCCCACTGAGTCAATTCAATCAACAGAAATTCTTTAAATAAACTCAAGCACATAATCACACGAAAGTAACAATCAAACACTCTCCGTACAACATCATTTCAGCTCCCAAACCAAAATTCGCTTAACCAAATTAAGTAATTCACATCACCATCAAACTGAAGTAAAAAAATAAAATGAAACCGAAACACAAAAGGAATCAAATAACTGTTTCATGATCTAAATTATAACTTGAAAATTTTTAAAAATAAAATGAACAGAGATATAAGAAAGAGAAGAGAAAAGAAAAGAAATTTACCGTGAGCAGGTCGTTCATGTTTGGAATTTGGATTTTGAATTGCTGATGAAATCAGTGAAAACTGAAAAGAGAGCGACAGAGGAAAGGTGAGTCCAAAATAAAGGTTTGTGGTTGGGTTTATTATTATTATTAATTGATTTTGTTTACTTTACTAATTACTATGTTCGGCCGGCGATTATCGTAATTGATTGAATATTAATCAAATCGATAAATGTAAAACGACCGAAGATGTTACAAACGACATCATCGTCTTCTTCTTGTAATACTTTTGTACAGTTGTGTCGTTTAATTAATTAATTAATTATAATTAAAGATTGTTTTGGTGAGCTGTTTTTGAACCCAAATCGTATACTAATTTAATTTTTTTTTTTTTAAGAACAACAAAAATGATGTTCAAACTTGGTGCCATTGATTGGCGTCTAAAGCATGTCGGATCATGTTGTCGTTTTTTTTTTTTTTTAATATTTAAAAAAAAAACATTAAGATTTATAATTTAATTTCTTTTGGTTTTTAAATTTAAAATACAGAAAATTTAGAGAAAAATAATAATTAAGACTTGTTTAATTGACACAAATTTCGCATATAATATTAAAGTTTAAAATTTTAGAACAGTGATATGTTTGTATATAACTCTATATTTTATATAATTCACCTATATTAATATATATATATATATGTTACAAAATTTATTTTCAACTTAGGAGTTGGACACGTTTACTAATAAGAATGAAAATCAAAAGGAATCAGCTTTCTTTGGAAAGGGAATTAAGGAAACTTAATTATTAATCTTTTCCGTTATTATTATTCCTAATCAGTAAACGCGTATTTATCGCAGTATACCATGTTATAAAATAAAGTTGGCTTAATGGTATTCTCCTCGTATTTATATTATGAGATGATGTGTTCGAGTCACGTTCATCTTCCTAAGTACTTAATTTATTGTATTGTTAAAAACTCATCGCAATATTGTGATTATGAAAATAATTGTTTTTATGTTTTAGTTATTTATTTGTACTTATATTGAATTAACATATATGGATGCAATGCAAGTGTCCAATTATTAGCATGAATTTCCATTTCCAATTGAACCGTAAAAATTGTTAGCATCAAACTACAAGGCTGGATTCATATTGGGTTAGCCCAGAAGTAGGCCCAATTTTAGATTTTGCAGAAATATTGTCCACTTCCTTACAAGGCTTGCCCAAAACTTTTTTTTTTTTTTTTTAGTTTAACATAGGTCAAGTCAGGATCTAATCAAGATGCTGAGATCAATTGTTGCTATAAGTACGATTCGTAAAGTCATTCTCATTCAATTGTCATAAGTATGTTTCAAAAAGTAACTCCAACTATAAGAGATAGGTTTTCCGACACTATATGATTATTATTACATTGTAGTTTATATCGTCCAACTTATATTTTGTATCACTTGAATCTTATTGATAGCAATTTAAATTATTATTATTATTATTTTTAAATTAATATTACATGAGATAGTAACTCGTATAGTTGCCAAATTCCTAATTATAAAGTGATTAAGAGTTAGGACACAAACATGAACTCCGTTACGTACTTGGACAAGAATCCAACTTTGTACCCATATGAGGATTTGATTTCTTTTTAGACAAGGACTACAACTCCCTCTTCTAATTTAACACAATAAATCCAAACAAACTTTATAAATACAATTCTGAATAGCCAATTGCACATACAATCAATCAATCAATCTTTCTTTCAATCTTCAAACTTCAATTTTCAATCTTCAATCTTTAATCTTCAATGGCGGATTATGGCAGATGTTTCAGGCGTAGAGGTCTCAAAATATGCCTTGGAGTGAGTGCAATTGTGCTAGTTGTACTCGTCATTGTTGTCACGACGTTGTCACTCACCGTCTTCAAGCCGAAACAGCCTGAAATCACAGCCCATCCGATAGGTCTCGAATATGTCAATATAACAGTCTTCCCAAC
Organism: Acer campestre; assembly: GCA_954870605.1. Classification (NCBI taxonomy): domain Eukaryota; kingdom Viridiplantae; phylum Streptophyta; class Magnoliopsida; order Sapindales; family Sapindaceae; genus Acer; species Acer campestre. The sequence goes on along the minus strand of OX940803.1, from coordinate 3,814,583 downwards.
CCTGGCCATAAACGCCACCCTAGACATGGTTGTCACCATTGGCAATCCAAATTATGGGAGTTTCAAGTTCGGGAACAGCACGGCTTACGTGGACTTCCACGGGGAGACAGTGGCGGAAGTCCTGATTGGGGCTGGTTTGGTTCCGGCGAGAGGGAAGGTTAACATCACGACATCCGCGGTGGTGATGGGGGACAAGTTGGTAGAGAATGAATTCTTTATCGGTGATTTTGAGAGTGGCTGCTTGAATTTTACATCCACAACGACGTTGCATGGGAAAGCGAGTGTGCTCAAGATATTCAAGATGAAAACAATTGCTATTAGTAGTTGTGACATCTCTATTTGGATCGCTACACAGAAAGTGGAGTCCAAGTGCACCTCTAAACTCAAGTTATAATTTAGGGCTTTTTTTTTTTTTTTGTAAGGAGACAACGTTAACAATGTCCTAGGTTTTATATACTTATGACTAATCCCATAAAATTTAATTTGGACATATAACATTGTAACATGCTCCGAGACCATAAATGATTGGATTGAAGGTATGTCTTTCACAACCATGTCGTGGGTTTGAATCATATGTTCTTTTTACCTTAAATCTCAAATTATATTAGGTCATGTAAAATTAGTCACATGTCATTACCCCCGACAACTTCCTTTTAGAGAGTTTTAAATTTGTTAAATTTGTTATTTATATTATCACCTTTTTTATAATATATATTGGCTCTAAAGAAGAACCCCAACAATATGGGTATGTTAGCAATTTCACACATATAACAATAAAAGTTATAAAATAAAATCCAATTTACAGATCCACATTAGAAATTTAAATCAATTAATTTGACTCTTTCAGTTGAAAATTGGGAAATTACTTAAACTGTTAAGTTTTTATACATATGAAAATAATAATAATAATAAAAATAAAAAGGAATGTGAATTGAGATTTTATTTCAACGGGTGTGGCCCGGTGAGACCATGTCAGAGGACTCATGAATTCATAAGTCATAACATCTAATATTGATCAGTGATTGAATATTATTGGAGAATTACTATGACATATCCATGTGATATTGAAGTTTTGTCAACCATATATAAATATAATTGAAGAAAGTACGATTGAAGAGACACCCCCTTTTTTCAATTCAATTCGATTTAATGATTTTCATGTGAGACGACGTCCAGTGTCCACCATTGTATATTAATGTGCTTAAATATTGCTGTGTTTTTTCATCCATACTAGTTTACTACTAGTTGGATGCTACGGTTTATAGACAATAACATTTAAGGCCGCTATCAGTACAAATCAAAGACAAATTATTATCAACATTGTGTGTTGGAGATTCCTTGGATTTATTTAAAGTTTTTTTAAATAACACTTCAATACATTTTTATGTATATTCTATATACTGTACGTATATGTTTTTAATTTAGTTAAATACATAAACATTATCTTTAAATAGCTAAAAACATTTTATATCTGCTTTGAAAAAAAATAAAAAAATGAACACGCGTAATCAAAGTTAAGGTAGCCCAATTATAAGGGGTCATTTGTTTTTTTATCTGAAGACTGAATAGTCCTGAATTTTTCTGAAGATTGAATGGGGATTGAAATCTAAACCTGAATGACATGTTTTTTTTTTCCTCACGTATGAATGTATTTTCAACACGTTTGTTTTTTAAAAGTAAAATTGTCTGAAAATAAGTAATATTACATTTATACCCATGTTAAACAATATAATATATATATATATACATATAATATGAAATAAAAACAATCCGAAAATAATAATTATATATGAACACATATGATCATGATCTTCTTTTTCGATTACAAACAAACTTCATTTTTACTGGAAAGAAAAGCTTTTTTTCTTTTTTCAAAAAATAAATGAGGCAACAAGAAAACTCACACAAAATACTCTATATATATATATATATATATGTAAATACATCACCATAATATCATAATAAAGTATTGATATTAACATCAATATGATAAATGATTAGGGTTCTTTTTTATTTTTAAAGCTATTTAAAATAAGCAATACATTAAAATAAGGGAAAATTGCACAAACTTACCCTAACATTTCCCATTATGACATAATATTCAATTAATACATTTAATTGCACAAACAACCCCTTATGTTAGTCAAATATGGTTAAAAATAACCATTGACCATTATTTTTTTTTGAAAGCCCCAAACTGCCCCTGCACTTTATTACAAAAAAAAAAATCTTAATTGCCCTTTATTTAAAACATTATCTACTTTAAATTATTAGAATATAAAAAATAAATACTAAACATAATCCTTTTAAAATCAAAAAAATTTAAAAATAATATATTTAAAACAAAACAATTTAGGAAAATTTTATTTTGAGAAACTACAATTTAATAATATCTTAAAAACAAAACAAAAAAAATGTTATTTTGAGAAAATATAATTTAAAATTATGCAAGTCCAATATGAATAGTGGTAATGTGCTATATATTTTTGAAATTTAAAACATTTTTTTTTATTTAAAAAGGATTTATTTTTTTTATTTTTGAATCAAAATATAATGCGTAATTTATATTGAGTCAAATTATTTTGTCTTATAGAAATGAACATTGAACAAATTTTCGGTGTTACTGTATTTTATTATGACAAATGATTATATTTTTATTTCAAACTTTTGATAATTTTATTTATATTTGTGTTTAAAATACTAAACATAATCCTTTTTAAATAAAAAAAAAATTCAAAAATAATATAATAAAAACAAAAAAAAAATTCAAAAATATATAGCACGTTACCACTATTCATATTGGACTTGCATAATTTTAAATTATATTTTCTCAAAATAACATTTTTTTTGTTTTGTTTTTAAAATATTATTAAATTGTATTTTCTCAAAATAAAGTTTCCTAAATTGTTTTGTTTTTAATATATTATTTTTGAATTTTTTTGATTTAAAAAAGATTATGTTTAGTATTTATTTTTTATATCCTAATAATTTAAAGTAGATAATGTTTTAAATAAAGGGCAATTAAGATTTTTTTGTAATAAAGTGTAGGGGCAATTTGGGGCTTTAAAAAAAAAAATAATGGTCAATGGTTATTTTTAACCATATTTGACTAACAGGAGAGGTTGTTTGTGCAATTAAATGCATTGGTTGAATATTATGCTATAATGGGAAACGTTAGGGTAAGTTTGTGCAATTTTCCCTTAAAAAAAAGATTTATATAACATATATAAATAATATAATTATGATGAAATTGAAAATATGTTATATATGGGGGATAGTATCGGAAAAAAATATTTTGGATTGTATTTAATGCAATTTAGTGATTTACAATTAAGTGAAAAATCATGATTTTCTACTTTTTACTTTATGTTGTTTTTTTGATATTTTTAAGTTGTTTGACTACTTAAATTAATTTAATAATTATGATTCAGACCTATTAAGTTTTAAATGGAAAAAACAAACGACCCCTAAGTTTTTCATACGTATCGACCAGATCAATAGGCTTATGTGTTATCATGTTTCTCTCTTGACTTCCAAACTTATAATAAAAAAATAGAAAGAAAAAAAAAATTCCTCTCCTCAAAACTCAAAAAGTTATTTCTAGAAATACTTAAATAAAAAAATTATTATTGGTTAATGAAATGAATAGACACACTTTATTCTATGAATGTTCTCTAGGAATTGTATGTACATACATTTATTCTGAACTAAACCTACTTTTAATAGAATAATATAACAAGTGATCAACTGATGATTAGATAAGGAAAAAAAAAACAGATTAATTAATATATATGCTAATGCTAATTTGTTTAATCAAAACTCGGTTGACTAAGAACCAACACATCTAAATTATTTCACATGGTTTTGCAAGGTGAAGAACATATATACCTAGCTCTAGCTAAGACTGCTCTCTAGACCTCTTTTATTAACTGAATTTTCAACTTATCTAGCATATAATTTACATGAGCGTGACAAACAGTGGCGAAACCACATTAGGGTTTGAGGGACCATACCTCATGCGGTCGTGTCTACAAAATTAACTTTATTTAAATTTTATCTTAGTTTTTTGTTATTTACATATTTCTTATTAAAATTTTAATAGTTTTTCAAATTGATCCCTAGAATATTACTGGAGCCGGCTTCACCTCTAGTTACAGATGATTGAATCTTCACAAATATGATCTTAAAGCTACTTTAATTCATCTCTCTCTCTCTCTCTCTCTCTCTCTCTCTCTCTCTCTCTCTCTCTCTCTCTCTCTCTCTCTCTCTCTCTCTCTCTCTCTCTCTCTCTCGTATATATTATATAGCTTTATATGTTATAATACTATTATTGATAATATATATGTATATGTAGTGATACGAGATTTGGTTCTAAGATTTTATTCCCGGTTTATTTAGCAGAGTATCTTTTTTTTTTTTTTGTTTAATGTAGAGGTTGTTGGAGGCCGGCCAACAAATTTATATAAATGAAGATACTTATAATGCTATGCTTGCAAGCAAAGAATTTAGATTCACGAGAGTTTATTTTAATTAAGGTTTTTGTTAGGCAAGAAAATGTCCAACTTTCCTCACGGGGCATCAATGGTCATCATTCTTTTTTGGTCACGGGGTATTCGAGAACATTTCTTTTCACTAAAAGTCAAAATAATATACGTCACTAATTTTATTATTGTAAATGATTTGATGAAAATTCTGATCATTATACGACAAATATGAATATCAGACTCTACTTGAAGAGGATCATAATCAATCAATTACCGAAAGATTTTATAAAAAGATTCGGATTTTACTATGATAGACGGCTTTTACGAAATAATAAGATCAGGATGAATAACATAAGTAAAATGTTTTTTCACGAGGTTTATGTAAAATGTTTTTATATATCTTAAGTCAAAAAGCGTTACCACTAGAAACATATTTGTGTAAAAGTCAATAGGGTATACATCATAATCATCACTTTTAATATCTAAATAAACTGAATTAATATTTTATTATACGAGAATGAATCACTTAATTGATATCAAAGTTAGATCTTATGTCATTATCTAATATTAATGACATAGAAGAGACTCTTTTTTTTTTTTCTTTTTTTTTTTGATGGATACATAGAAGAGACTTTTGTGATCCTTCTCTAACAAAAAAAAAAAAAATACTTATGCCTAAATTTTCATACCATATTATAATGACTTTTAGTAAAAAAAGAGAAAAGAAAAATAAACTTTAACAATCAAAATTCAAAATACAAGAGAAGATAAAAGTAATGAGATGAAGTGAAGTTTCTCTCTTGTTGTCACGGCTTCACGGGGTAATAGTATTTATTTTTATTTTAAATCTCAAACCTATTATCCCGAAAAATAACTCTCATTATAAACAGTGATGAATCTATGTTATGGTCCAAGCCCTCCAGGGGCTATATCCCCGAGGCCACAACTCATTTTTTTTGTATTCTGATTTTTTGTTATTTACATTCTCTATTGATATTTTAAATAATTTTTCAGATTATTATTTAAATTGATGGAGCTGGCTTTACCGTTGAAAAGTGGTTTTTCTACACTTTATAATTCTATAAATAAATATTAAATTCAATCTCTATAACGAAATATGTACGTAATATGTCATAATAAACCACTTGAAATATAAGTGGATGCACACTAGATATTGGCATTAAGAACATTAATTTGTATGCAAAAGTCAAATACAAAAGTTAACACTAAAATTGGAGGTTCAACGACATGCACATGGTTTCCAATTAATGATAGAATTGCCTATCTTAGGTGGGACCATATATTTCCATCAATTTGTAGTTCTCAAACCATACCATACCCGTAAATCACGGCAAACTGTGATCAAATGACAAATACAATTCAAGGGCTTGTTGGGGTCTCATGTAAGAAATAACAACTATTTTTGGGTTGTTCTACTGCCTATGAAATCCAATTGAAGCTATTGGTTTTTTGGGGTCAATAATTTTTTTATATATTTTGGGGTCGATAAGTTAAAACGTTTTGACCGTGTCGTCCTTTTCAGGTCTCTCTCTCTTAGCTATTTTTTGACTGAAATAAACGTGTAAAATTTCTTCCATCCCAATGAGTTTCGGTAGATTTATTCGTATCGATCCAATAATTTATCATATACATGAATAAATAAAACCTATGTACAATAATATAATTATTTAATAAGATCTTAAATTGAGTTCCACTTGAACTTCCTTAAGCAATGCCTTAATTTTTTTTAAATTTTTTTTTGAAGTATTAGCAATGACTTAATTATTGACTACAAAATAGTACATGATCAGATATTATGGGCATATTATTATTATTATTATTATTATTATTATTATTTTGAGGGAAGGGCATATTATTAGTTTCTAACAAACTTTTTTTTTTTTTTTTTTTTTTTGTTAAGTAACAACTTTCTTGTTTTGAATAATAAGAGCATTTTCGATACAAAAGTGTCTTGCATACCAATAATTGTTAACATGACAACAATGTCAAGATACTTGCTTCCCATACGGCATAAAAATAGTCTTGATAGACAATCATCTTGCTTCCCATGTGGTATAAAAATAGTATTGATAGGCAATCATCTAAAAATTTGATTTCCAATGCATTCGTCTAAAACACAATTTTTTTAATGATGAGTCCATCTTTTTTTTCCTGTTTTATTTTATATTTTATTTTCTTACCAAAAATATATGAAAAATTAATGTCAGTTTTAAATGTTTGTTGAGTCAGCCTAAAAAATAGCTGTGCAACAGATCGTTTGAAAGTGGACGGTCATGTTGACAATGTCTAATATGTATTTTGCCACGTTAGCTTGAGGTTGAATATGCACGGCTACATTTGAGACACAATTATTAATATAACGTCTATTTATCCTACATGACATTTTTTTTTTTTTTTTTACAAACCACGCTTGCATTGGAGATGCTCTAAGATTACAAGTGACGATATGAGATTGGTCTAATGGTAAATCTTTCACACTTGCACCACGAGATTGTGAGTTCGAGTTCTCCCTTCTCCCTAAAAAAAACTCCAAATTTATATAATAATGTAATAATAATAATAATAAGATTACAAGCCCAACGTATCTATTGAAAACAACAAAAAATAATTAAAAATATTGTATTTGAAACATTATAGCGTGACACGACCCCATTTACTTTTGATTAAGCGGTTTATTACTTCCTAAAGTTGCAACACAAAAGTGGACACATGTCTTGTAAAATTTATATTATAATCTTTAATCAAACAGTTTAGGCGGCATTTTAGACAGAATTAATGGATGATAATGTTATGATGTGATAATAATTGGACCATAATACATAATATATATATATATATATTTATGGACATCCTTTGCTCGAGTGAATTAAACAACAAAAAATCGTAGAATTAATTATAACTAAAATGCCTTAATTATTCATCACAATAACCAAGAAAAAAAAATATTATTGTTTTTTTAGTGGATATGTTTGATATCGTAATCTTGGTGATGTTATTGTATTGAACGGAGTTTGAATTAGACTTGTGATCTACCATTTCAAAAATCCAAATCACATCATTAGTGGTTGTTAACTATTTGATTGGTCACCTAACTTGAGTTCCTAATCCCATCTAAAACCATTGGCTCAAAGAAATTATACTGTCCTTTTGAATTCTCCACTAATTCTTGTCCATTTAACAAGATTTTTATTTTTATTTGCATTATTGATTCTGACTGCAACTATCTCTACGTAGCGACATTTTTATCTCATCTGCAACTGGCACAAAAATCAAACAGTTCTTTTATTTTTTTCCTTTTAATCTCTCTTTCATATATTTAATTTATGATGCTGACTTGAAAATTTAGCAGACAAAGAACCATCAAAAAAATTTAATCACTTTTTTTTTTTTTATAAAAAAAATCCATTACTAAATTAATATCATGTGTGAATGGAGTGTACGTCGGATAATATGTGTAATTCATCTGAGAAGGGTATCGAATAATTATAAACTTATAATTAGATAATCAATCACGCATGAGTGTGTGGTGGCCTACATGTGAAAAAAATTAAAGGAGTATATGCTTATGCTATCCAGAATTTTCCTGGTATTTTAATTGAGAATTACCATGTCATTTGTTTGTGAAAAAAATAATTGAATGAACCTTTAAACTAAACGTGTAACATATATAATAGTAAAGAGTAATTGTGAGAAGGTTATTTTTTCTTCTTTGTTAAGTAAAAAGAAATTGACATCAAATCATCAATGAATTAAGGGTCTATGCTTGATGAAATCGATCACTACAAGTATAATCCAGATTCCGTCCATAATGGGGTAGAAAATTCCAAGTTAATGAAAAAGAATTATATGGTCATAAATAAATAGTCAATTGGTAACCATATTTGTGATTATTAAAGGTTGCTTGATGGCAGATGCTGTAGATTTGTAGAAAATGTTCAATACAGAATTAATAGAATCATTTTAAAAAAAAATTGATAAATAATTTTTTTTTTAAAAAACTGCAGAAACCATTGTTTTATTTACCAACAGAAATTAGGAGAATTGAGGCTTTGTAAACTGGCTAGTAATCAAAGATGATTCAATTTTCTAGTGTGTTTGTGAATTTTTCTTCCTTTAATTAATTAGAGAACACAAAAGTGGTAAGTTAATATCATTTGGCCAGATTCATGTTTCAAATTTGCCTTGCAACGTGAAGACAAACTTAACATCACTTTAATTAGGTAAATAGTTCCTTCATATGATACAAACTTTTGGTCATCTTGTGCCTATAACGTATTCTTGCTAGGAAAATAGAAAAGGAACTCTTTATAATTGGCAGGATCCTTTCTTAACTTGAACTTTTCTTCATTTAAAAAAATCATGTTACATATACATATACGACCCAAGTTTTCTTGAATAATCATTCATGATTACGTACCAGAAGTTAATAGATATATTTAATAGTCAAATATATCTATTAAAGCGTGCCTTTTTTTTTTTTTTTTTAAAAAAAAAAAAAGAAGTCAAATATATGATCTAAAATTGATTGATAGCTAGGCTAGATATATAAATATAGGATTAGACTAAACATCTTAAATTTTTTTACTTCAATGTCTCGACCACCCATATGCTATTAATTCAAGAGTTATAAATACATTTAAATCTCAAAACATTAGTGATTGAGATATTAAAATCAAAATTTTAAGTCATAAATTTAAATTGATTTAGCTTAAACCATAAATATATATATTAAAAAAAATAGTCAAAGAGCAGAAAAATTAATGGTGGTATTTTTAGCTTGAATGTCCTCAACAAAGTCTGTTCTCTTCTGTGCTTCACCTTCCTTTAATGCTTGAGCAATGAGCACATGGAGGGGTCTTCAATGGCAGCCCTTTTTCTGAATAATTTAAATGAATGGCCTGAAAGAGGTTGGAGATGAAATTAATATTAAAACCTATCAATCTACTTTTCCATTTTATCATATTAATTTTTTTGTTTTGTTGCCTTTTTATATTGTCTTCTTCGAGGATACAAAAGAGCTTATTTCCTTTCACATTCGATTATGTTAAGTGATTCTCAATATATATAATTCCCCACTTGAATAATGTATTTACAAATACTTAGCATGTATGTATATCCACTAACTTCTTGTTTATAGTTCTATCTTGTGTAGGGTCAATGAAAAAAACAATTAATTAAAATTAAATAAATAATTAGGGATCGTTCGATTGTTTGGTAGCATATTGGGAGACCTTTTATTGCTTTAATCAGAAACTCATACAAGGTCCTTTGCATTCATTTGATGCCTTTCTTGTTTGATTTAATATTATATATAATCCTTTACCGAATTCCCTTTATTATTATTATTTTTTTAATTCTCAACAAAAAATCTCATTGCTTTCAATTATATAGACTAACACTAATTCTAATCAACCTAAAAATTTAATTAGTTCAAAAACCAACCAAAATAATGTGGCAATTGATTTGTCTTTACCATATCATCCATCACATTATCTTATGATTTGTGTGGTGATGACAAGCCATTTACCACATCATTTGAGTTGAATTTTGAATTAATAATGGATTGTATAGTATTACTTATATAATAAATATATAGAAGATAAGTGGAAGGCAATGATTGATTGATTGATTGATTAATTAACCTTCGAGAATTACCTTATACAATAGTCAATATAGTTAGTCTTCTTTATGAGACAAATTAATCTTATATACTGACTACTTGTAACTTTTGTAAGAGTTTCAACTTTTTTTTTGTCATGTGTAAATAGTAATTTAGTGATTGAAAGAAGAAATGTTGTAGTTAATGGTAAAAAAAATAAAAATAATAATAAGAGTAATGCTACATTGTCCAAATTTGGTGTCCAAATCTGGTGCCCAAATGATGTGGCAACACTGTAGACCATTCATTTAAATTGTATTATATTTACATGATTTAAATGAATGGTTTACAGTGTTGCCACATCATTTTGACACCAGATTTGGGCAATGTAGCATTACTTTAATAATAATGAGTTTTTTTTTTTTTTTTTTTTTGGGAAAAGACTAGCTAGTAGGAGAGTCCTTGTATATAATTAGCAACTATAACAGTACATGTATATATACATATTAGTAAACTACTTCAAGAAATGAAGACAAGATTAATCCATATATAGGGTTCTATTTTTGTTGGAAAGTAATATATATCAAGAAGAAGATCAATGTCGTCCAAGTAGATTTTCAAATTCATCAGGACAATTTATTGACTCTTGCCAGGTGACAATATTGATGTTTTCACCCTATTGCCTATATAATATTTTACTCTAATAAATTAATTGAGAGTGGTGCTATTGACACCCCGCTACTAAACTATTTATTTTTTACTTTTTAAAATTTTGATTTAATTATATAAAATTAAATTTTTTTGATCTATTTCCAGAACTATCTTTCACTTATTTTTCAAACTTAATACACTCTATATCTATTTCAAAATAAAAAAAATTATACTTCATCTCCAATCTTTATATATAGTTTTCTCATATCCATTCATAGGAATTGTTTTTTCTTCTTATTTCATGATAAACCATCTTTATTAGATGCGATTTTTTTTTTTTTTTTTTTTTCTGTAGTCGATTGGAATGTTGGTGGTAGATTGTGAGTGTGATATTAATCGTCTTGATGATTTTTTTTTAGCGATTGAGTTAGAATTTTGATGTGGTTTCGTTTCGTCAGAGATTAGGTTTTCTTCGAAAATCTGGAATAAAATCTACAAAACAATTGATACAAATTATAGTATGCTTAGACGATCTGAAAGAAAATAAACTGAGAGAAAAAAAAATAGCAAACATGGATCTGAAATTTGAGAAGAAAAATAAAACATACATGTGAAACAATAAAATAAATAAATATTAATCATGAGAAACATGAGATAAAGAAAATATAAGCAAAAATAGTAATAAATCAATAAATACTAAATATAGGAAACATGAGATTGAGATCTGAAAAAAAATATAAACAAAAATAGTAAACAATAGTGATTTGAAATAATTTATGTCATTAAAGCTTTTGTCATTAGTGTTTTGAAATAAGAGAATTGGGGTTTTATTAGTTTTACTTTGTACAATATTTTTTTAATAAAAATTGTATGTTTCTTTAAGTAATTTGATAAAGAAAAAAAAAATTACATAATTTAAAAAGTGAGGTATAAATAATTTGTGGTGGGTGTGCCAATAGCACCACTCTTTAATTAATAGTAACTTCACTGTATTATATGATTAAAATTTAGAAGGTGCAAATAAATCGCCATCCACCAAATATATATTCAAAAATTATAGGATGCATCATCCGATTCATACTTTATTTTTTTTCATGTGAATCCTAATTGATATCGGTGTATAAACTTGTATTTTACAACGTTATCGATCAGAATCCCGCACATAGAAAAAAAGAAAAAGAAAAAAAAAGTACAACAATGGGTTCTCTCTCCAAACATAAATAAACTTTTAAAAAAAATAGTTTTCTCACCTGGCGATCTTAGTTCTTACCCTTGTAAATGTACTTTGTTAATCAAATTTATATATTAATTAGGTCATCAGTCAGTATAAATTTATTCAAAACTTACCCTAAATTGGCACTTTTTATATCCTAAATCTCCTTTTCTTCTTCTTCTTCTAGTATTTTATGAGATTATTACACTCTTTGTTATCTATCCTGAAAAAGGCAATGCTTGTGAAAATGATACTGATCACATGCTTTTGCTTATACGTTTTGTGTTGTATATTTTCTTCTCTTGAAAGATGGTTTGGACAGGCATTTTAAGAGAAAGATACATGCTTTATACACATTACATATATATTATACATATATTACCAGAAATTAAGTTTTCTTTATACAAATCTGACAAAGTTGTTCTACATGGAAGCCATGAGAGAGAGAGAGAGAGAGAGAGAGAGAGAGAGAGAGAGAGAGAGAGAGAGAGAGAGAATGAAAATGAAAATAAAAATCAACCATAATAGTTAACTAACATGGACAAAGGAACCAAGCACAGGCCCCTTCTCTTCAAGTCTGTACAATCATTATTAATCTTCCCAGTAGATGATGAATTATTATTCATACTTCTAATTTCTTCTCTACTTTGCACTTGTGAGAAATATTCTTCTGATGCACCTCCCTTACCCTACAATAAATCATGTCATTATTTTTTAATTTGTTAGGTTAACCATCCAACACCAAACCAATTATCTACTACTCCTACAAAAAAATTTAAAAAAAATATCATCAATAAGTTTACCAGAGAACTATACATATGATCATGATCAGCTTTCCTGTCCGGATGATTCATATCAATTATTGGTTCCAAATCACTAACCTGTTGATGATCAATATCGACAACATATATATCAATAAATAAAATGAAAAACAAAACAAGTTTTGGGAAATAAAATAAAATAAAGGTTAATTAATCTGACCTTGGGACTATTGGCAGGAGAACTAGCAGTGTCCTCTAAAGAGTCATCTTCACAAATTTCTTTGGTCCTTGTTTTCTTCAACTTCAACTTTTTTGGAAACTTTTTGGTGGCTCCGATTGAAGAACAGGCAGTGATGAGTTGTTGATGATGATGATTATTCCATGCAGCACCAGAAAAGGCAGCATCAGAGACCAGAGAATTAGAGCTATCAATATAACTAGAGCAAAAACTGTTTTCAACTCCATTGTTTGAGAAATCTTCAAAGTAAGCAGTCCAACCACTCTCCTCCTGATCATCTTCATTAGGAGAGCCTGTTGTTTCTCTGGAAGAAGCAATAACAGGTTTCTGCTGCATATATGAATTCATGGAGTTCTCCATAAATCAATCTAAAATTAACGAGAGAGAGAGAGATGGTTTGGCAGGGTTCTTTTTTTTTTTTTTTTTTTTTCTTTTCTAAAGAGAGATAATTTATAAGAGAAATAAAGGTGATAAAATAATGGAGAAAAGGGACTCCATAATGTAGAATCTTGGTGTTATCTGGTGGGCCATAAGAGAAGTTGTGGAAGTTAAAATCAGCGGTTGCAACAGAGAGGGGGAGAACGTGCAAGAAGAAGAAAACAAATAATAAATGGGAAGGGCCGGGGTTGACATTTGTGGTTTCTAAACGAGAGATTTAATTGTGTGATCAACTGATCATCATTATCATCAGACATCAGCTAAGGGCTAAGGCACATTTTTGCTGCCATTTTCTTTAATTGTTGAGGACATTACCTTTCAACCAAATACAATTAATGAGTCGATTCAAATTTCCAAACCACAAACAGAGCTTGGACTACTTCAGCAAGCAAGCATCAATAATCAATTCAAAGCCTGATTCGGCAATTCAAACCTGGGACAATTCCAGACCCTGATCTTGTTTGATTCAAGATTCCATAAATAGTACCGACTACCACCACCTTATCTCCAATTCCAATTCCAACTCTTCCTGTTAGCTTTTGGATAAAGAAATTTCAGCCCAAGTTGACTTGTCAAATTGGGCTCAATTTTCTTAATAGTATCCAACATGTACACACTCAAAATCTACCTTAAAAAATGAGCACGGTTCTAGGCTTAAATGCAAGAAAGAATCCCAGTTTTCTGTGGTTTTTTTTTTTTTCGAATAAAGCAAAGAAATCCTGAAGGTAAGACAATGGAAGCCAGATATTTGCCTGTGTCTGCTCTCTGCTCACATGAAGTTAAAATTTCTTAGCTGAGGCCTGAGTGAACAGACTCAGACTGAGCTCCTCTGGCTGGCCCCATCAAATATATACCAGTAATACAGATAGTGATGACTAATTTGACTATAGAGAAAATTATATGTATCTCAGTAAACCTAACTGAGTACAGCCTCCAGGCCTATCTATACCAGAGAAAAGCTGACCTCACCAGGCAAACTGATTAAATACCATAAATTACTTGGTTGGATCTATTCAATGAACCTCTCTCCACTCACTGTAATCCAACCTGTTTTACTAATGCTTTTGTTCAATATTTTCTCAAAAATTCTTCAAAAATTTTACTATGTCATGCATATATATATCCTGGATTGACATCATGGTTTTTAAATTAGTTGAAAACAGAGCGGAAAAAAACGCGTTTTCAGTCCGTCAATGTTTTAGGTTGAAATTTGACCTCGAAAACTTCTTTTTTTTTTTTCCTTAGGAATTCCAAATTGAGAATAGATTTCTACGGATTTAGAATGACTTTAAGCATTGGACTGGTAGGTTACTATCAATGTGATTGTTTATGATCTCAAGTTGTTGCATGTACTTTAGCCAGAAGAGATGAACTTATTGTCAGAGTTAAATTTCAAGCCAAACTCTGCCTAAAACCTGTCCGAAACTCAGTGACATTGATATGTGTCAAAAGCATGTCAAATCACGTGGTGGCATTGCATGTCAAGAAAAAAAAAAACATGAGAAAATCAACCAAAAAAAATAATTCTATATATTAATCACATATATATGTCAATCTACATCAGTTAAAAAGTAAAAAAAAAAAAAAAATGCACCTGCCGAAAACATGTGACAGACAAGGTTTGATTGCTGCAGTATGAATTAGTTGGTACAGTACCTAGTCTAATTTTTCTCTTCCTTTGTTTTAATGAAAATGCAAGACGCCACAAATTATATTAGATGGCTGATAATTCAAAGTCAACCCACATGGCCACATGCATCTGTCAATTAAACCCAGAAATTATAATTTGGTCTGAAAAGGAGAAAAATTCTCTATTATTTGATCATATACTATAATGACAACCTCCATAGTCCATTCTACCAGATAGATTTTTGACTCACTATTGTGGATAATAACTATATTTTCATTTGATGATTATTAATTTGTACATCTTGAGACATGTTTGAAATTTGAATGCTTAAAGATTGATTAGAGCGCTTCAATAGAGATGATTTTTTTTTTTTTTTTCCTGGAGTTGATAACATTTTTGTCACAAGAACTCATTATGTCTCTCACTAACTTTTTTCAATTCAAATATTCATCATGTCCCATGTCCTTGGTTCTTTCTTTCTCTAGATGGTGGACTAGTAGTAGGGGACTGGGGGCAGGGTTGGACTTGGACCACCTTCCTGCCCCTAGAAATTCCCCAAACTTGACTGGGTCTTCAATTATCGGGGTTGGAGCGGATTCGGGTCGTGGTTAAAAAATCCTATTCCCACCTTTAACCTGCCTTATTGACATCGCCAGGCCCTGTACGGACATAGTAATTTATATGAAGAGGATTGAAAGTTTCATCTGCAAGTACTAAAAGACACCAATGGGTGCCTTCTTTTTATCACATAATGAATCATCAAAGGAACAGGCTACTATACCCACATGGATATGATAGCATCAAAAAATTAGGAATTACATTTTGATCGACTTTAACACGAGAATGGTTTCTAAAAAATCCAAATGGTTTTTAAATTTAACCATGAGTGATTCTCATATTTTGATGCCACCACACCCATGCCCATGTGGTGGGTATAGTAGCCACGCCCATCATTGAATGCATGCATGACTCTACTTGAAAGCAAGCCAATCTATCACTTCATTCGTCAAATTGATGTCATTACAATTTACAAACAGTTACTCTACCGTCAATCATGGAGCTCTATTGCCCCCTCCACTGGTCCCTCTCTAGCTCTCTGGACAAAAGAATATGTACTTTACAATGCTAGATAAATCAAAATATTATGCAATGCATTGCAAATCTAATTAGTTATAATATAAGGCTTATGGCTTTATGTATTATTCATATATCAAATTTGGACACTTTTTTTTTTTAAAAAAAAACAAAATTTCTACCACACAGCTTAATGTAGCTTGTTGTTGTTGGTAAACGGTAATAATTCAACCTGATAATATTATGAATTTGAATCACCGGATTTGAAACATTAACCGAAAGAGTGTTCATAGATGCAAAAACCATATATTATACATACAACCTTAGAAATTGTTACAAACAAATTTCATGAGGTATCTTTTACAAACTCTTATGGTGGTAACACTTTCAATTCGATATGACAAGTTGTCTTTGTTATTGAATCCAAAAATGCCTTTATCTGAGAAACTGTGCAATGCAAGAACTAATAATTTTTTGTAAGAATTTGAATACATGCATGATATCCCCCCCAAGAGCACACGAATTTTGAATAATTGGCTCAACATAATCAATCTGTCTCTTGCTTAATTGGGTCCAAAATAGACAATTCAAAGCTTAAAAGTCTCTTATTTTATTTCTACCACCTTCTAATCATCATCAACCGAATAATAGTAGTATTTAATTAAAACTCTAAAATAAAAATAAAAAATAAAAAAATGAAAATTGAGTGATAAAGCATCCCAAGATATATTGATGAAATTAATTGCATTATTGGCGAAGTACTAAAACAACAGTGAGAAGAACATCATATTGTTTTCAGAGTAGATTGCAAGTCTCTTCAAGAAGTGCAGTACAACACCATGAGTTTTCTTATCAATCCATGAACTAAAAGTTTGAAGCTCTGTTGGAAGCAAGTGGTTTCATTTTCAAGATTGATGTCATTTCAAGCAATAACCAGATTATGAACAGTTGCTGTAACATCATCAATCATGCAGGTAAATTGGATGGATCCCAGTCTTGATTTTCCTCCACTGGTTCAATTATATGTACCATACAAAGCTTGAAAATTCAAGATAATGCAATGAACCAATCCTTTTAAATATCACTTCTTTTAATTTTGAATGTGTGTATGCAACTATCTCATCACACTCATATTAATCTTATATTCGAATTGTCACACTCATAAATGGTCTTGCTTTTTAGATCCGTGAGGAAAATCTAAAATGAACTCATTTTGTTTGTACCTTTAATTTTATTTTTAAAAAATTATAAAACTCAGACCCCCTTAATGTCTTATTATTATTATTATTTTTACAATATCTATTAATCCAGGACTCTCAAACTCGTTCATCTACTAACTGAGTTACTCTTTTGTTGACTGGACCTCCTTGATGTTGAGTCAAGTTTTTTTATTGACTTTTAGACTTCATCTTATATTATAACATTCTTAGTATTTCATTTAAACACTTTCGACTCCTTTGATGTTGGGCCAAGGCGGTCGCACCGGCACCCAATATATCAAAATTATAAATATTATTACCTAACATTTTTTAATTGAATGGTCTCCCAATAAAACTGCCCCACAAAAGTTATACCGTAGACAAAAATAATATGTACCTAATTAAAACGCTTGAAATATCAATATATTCATTGAATCTATACTTGTCACTGGCCAACTCCAAAGCCAATAGCCTTTGAACAGTCGAAATAAAACCTAACACAATACCGTGATTAATATTTATAAGAAAAAAATACCATGATTAATCATAGAACCACTCATTCCTATAATAATAAAAAATAAAATAAAAAAAAAATAAAAAGAAAAAAAGAAAAAAAAAGAAAAAGAAAATAAACGTGTCGAATTGTCGATCAATCCAAGAGACACGCCTTTCTTAGTTTGAATTTATATCATAACTATACATATCCTATATAAATTCTTTTTCGTAAATTCAACCTCAACAAAATAAGACAAATTAAAAAGTTCTGAGCCCAACTCTATTTGTTGGAGCTTTAATTTACAATTGATGTTGACAAGCTGGGCTGGCCCCAAAATGAGACATAGATAAAACCTGGCAAGACAATTCACATTTTTGTGTTATTGGTTGGGCTGTCAGGTTGGATCCAGTTTAGCTTCAATTGGGCCCAACAGTACTGGTTTGCCTCATTTGGATACAAAGTAAGTTCGATCTCTGATGTGATAATTAAATCTGTAATAATGTTACATATTTGAATCGTCATCACTTACTCTTCAAAAAAAAAAAAAATCATCGTCATCATTGCAAATGGTATATATATATATAATATAAATATTTATTATACAAACAGCAGCTATGCAAAGAAATTATTATCAATTGGAGGAGAAACGGTATCACAAACTTCTATTTTCATGGAATTATTGTTCTAATTAAATACATGTCACCTGCAATTACTTTATCAAAAATAATTAATGTAAAGAGAGAAAAAAAAAAAAATTGAAGAATCATCACTTTCTTAGATCATTAAGGCTCAAGTGATATATATTCTGCAGGGTATATGAAATGTTGTTGTCTCCAACCAACTAAATGAAGTAAGAAGAAGAATTAATTTTCATAATAAATCATCCACACCAAAAACATCTATCTTTTTATACGAGAAAAAAAAAAAAAAAAAGCATTTAAAGAAGTCTCTCCAACATTAAATAAGTTCATTAGATTCAACATTCGTTGAGCATTTTAATGTCTACAATTGCAAGTATTTATTGAAAATGAATTCCAAATTAAAGACTTCAGGCAGGATCGAAGTTATTTATTTTTTGTTCATTTGGGTGTGGGGTATACGGTTTGCAAGAATTTATTAAATCATCCACCTTCATTTATTCAACATAATCGTTCTAATTAATATTAAATCCTAAATAAAAGAGTATATATGTCTAGAAAATATTTTTAAAAGGCATATGGTGTTTTGACTATACAAGTAATCAAAAGTTTTCTCCTAAGTACGTACGTACTAAATTTTGTTAAAAAAAAGTACATATTAAATTTAATAAAATCAGTACAAAGCTTATGATCCACAGATTAAATAAGTGCATGATTATTAACTAAGTGAAAGTTAGATTTCAATTTAATTCAATCAGTGTAAAACTTATTATCTACCGATTAAATAAGTGAAAGTAGATAAATCTAACTATAGATAGACTGCTAAGAAAATGATTTTATAAGTAATTATGAGAATGAACGGTTTACTAATATAGATATTATTATTTTAATCCATTTTATATCGAGAAGCTCATTTTTTCCATCACAAATTTCAAATTTAATGTACAATTTCATTTACTATCTCAACTAATTATTAGTAAACAAATTCATTCAACCATCCTTAATCCTATATTTTTCTAATTTAACCAAAAATGTAATAATATTGATTATTCAAATTAAATTATAAATTTATAAGATACACGTTTCTCTCTTTCGAAGAGTAAGATATAAAAAGTATTCCTTATAATTACTTAATTTCCAACATACCTCTAATATAATATATTATCACAAAGACATATGAAGAATTGTTTAATTAATTCATGATTATGTTAATCAATTGGTTTTATTAATATAATTTTCTTCTCTCACACCACTTGAATTATTTCATATTTTTTAGGTACTTAATTGTATATATCTTCTGTTATTTCAATAAAATATTGACTAAAAGATGGTGAAAAAATAATATAAAAAATATAAAAAAAATGCATAAAATGTTCCATGTCATTCCTTAATTTTTTTTTTTTTTTTCTCTTTTTCAATTTTTTCATTTTCATATTCTAAAACTAATAAGTTGTGTGGCTTGTATCTTTGAGTTAATCATATATGACATTAGTTCTCATATCTTTTTATTCAATTAGTTACTCTTATAGGAAATTTCAGTGGATCTGAAATTCCACTGAAATTAAGCTACAAGGACCCAAATAATCAGCTAAGAATAATTAGGTTGGTGAAATCATAAACAATAAAGATAATTAATTAAACAGATTATTTTGGATCCATCTTCTTATTGTTTGACTCTCTGGGTTCAATATCATTTTTTTTTCTTCCGCTTTTAATTAGCTTTGAATCGTACATGTTACTTTGGATCCATCTTTTGATTCAAGCAGCTACTATCCTTTAGGCAAATTTCAATGGATTTCAATGGATCTGAAAATGAGATTAAGAGAAAGCGACCCACGATAATTAAGATCGATCAACAGGTTGGTGCAAGAGATAAATAAAATAAACCGCCTGACCAAGTTAATTAATCTTTTAACCTACTTAATAATTAAATTCGCAATCACTTGCATGTTATCAATATGTCCATCTACTAATAAAAATCTACGATCATGTATTTATTTTTAAAATACTTTCAATCAGTCATCTTAAGTATCACAAGTAGTTTCAACATTAACATGTATATGAAATGAAAGTTTTTTTTTTTACTATAAAGATATATAATTTCAATATGGTTAATTTTTTTATATTTATATATATCACTTACAACGGTGGCGACTTAAAATTGTCAGACTAAATGTGTGTTTTTACCATTGAACTACATTAGGCGACAATTAAAAATCATCATTTATGGAGGTTAATTACATCATTTTCTAATCAAATATAGTTGTGAGTGGTTATCAAACAAGCTCTCTCATAGTACAGCACAATGCAATCGTGGTAAAATACGTCCATTCAGTTGACGGTGTCTCAAGTTCGATTCGCAACAATATATATCAAGAAAACAAGTTTTCGTAGTTCTGTATTGCTGATAAGTCATTAATTATTTATATATAGAAATTAGTAATAGAGAAGAATTTTGAGTAGGATAAGACTATAAAATCTCTATCTCATTAGACTTTTGACGCATGTAGAAACCTTCAATTTCGCCGGTGGACTGGCACAGCGATATAAAGCAAGCAAGCAAGCTAGCTTGACTTGAAAAAACCAAAGACGACCATGGATTAGACCGTCGATCTGGTTTCTCGAAGTTTAATTTGACCTCTTCATGATCAATAAATCTTTAATTTGATATGGTCTTGGTGGCTTTAATTTGTTTGTGAAGACTGGTTCAGTCTCAGCTAGCTGCTTGAACAAAATTGAAGGTCAATGATGATTGATGAGTGTTGACGGCAACTTGCCTTGCCCCCAAGGCCATGATAGCAACTAGGAGACCCCATGACTGATATTTTGCCTGTCATCTCTAGGCTCCACACAGGTCCTACTACTATTATTATTATCTCACAATATTGACATGATTGTATTTTTTGTCCAACTACAGTATCTATCTATATATTGATATTGAATTTAAACAGAAATAATATTGGAGAGGATTTGGGGATCAGATTAAGTTTGCCTTCTTGAATTATTGTTGCTCTGACAACACAGTTTTTTTTTTTTTTTTTTCGTATATCATAAGAAAAGATATATATATTGAATGATTGGAAAATATTTTTATTTGTGATTGAAATCGACTAAAACGAACGGTTATATAAGGAGTAAAATAATTAAAGGAGTTGAACTATATATTAGTTTATTTAAGAAGATTTATTAATTACCAAGAATTATAAATGCAATTTCAATAAATAAATAAATAATATATACTTTCAAACGGTACTATGACTATTAATTCAAACTTCAGCAGCAAAATTTGAAGAATCGAATGCTAAATTCAACCCAGTTTTGAAATTTGCTCCAACAAAAGAATTCTCTCATTTATAACCCTATTCAAATTAATTATATATTATCACAAAAGCAGATAAGAAAGCATGAATAAAAAAAAAAAATGAAAATAAATAAATATATTTTCTTAAAGTTTGGTTACCAAAGAATCACGAGAATAATAAATTATCATTCTTTTTTATGAAGGAAAAAAAATTCCCTTTAATAAATAAATAAAAGACCGACAAAAGAATTTATGATCACAAGAGAAAGAAGTGCAAAATAAGGAAAGCTTTTACGGTTGCAAAAGAAAAGGACTTATCAATGGTGTAAATGAAACCAAATAGATATAGAATAGCAAATTAAAATATATACATATATGTATATGTATATATGTATATGTATATATATATGTTATATATATATATATATATAAGGGTCCTATTTTGGTGGAGTGAGACAAGCTTACATCCTTTGTTGTCTTTAAATAGGGATGGCAATGGGGCGGGTTCGGGGCGGGGTGGCCTTCCCCATACCCCACCCCATTTATTTTTTGAAAACCCATCCCCTCATAAAACCCCACCAAAGATGGAGTGGGTCGGGGGCGGGGCGGGGTAAAACGGGGAGTGCTTTCCCCATCCCCACCAATTTACCCCATTTATATATTTTTTACTTATTTAAATAATAAATATATAACCATTAAATATGATATAATATATAAAGTAGTAAATAATTCTAAGAAACTATTAAAAAAATCTCATAAACATAATTCTCACAAGTAATTCAATCATTTTCAAACATAAACATAAAGTACGAAATCAAAATTTTCTTTGAAACTACGTAGTTTAACCAAGTATTATTTTAAGCGGGGTGGGGCGGGGCGGAGAGTATAAAACACATCCCCACCCCATACCCATTGCGGGTTATACTATATATCCCCATCCCCGCCCCATCCCCACCAAATTGAAACCCATCCCCACCCCAAAAGTGCGGGTCCCCGCGGGGCCCCATCCCCACGGGGAATTTTGCCATCCCTATCTTTAAATATTAGTAATTAGTATCCGGCCACTTCATTTCCTTTGATCCCTTATCCAAATCACGTACAACTTTTTATTTCGTACTCCACCTAATCTCCATTTTTTTTTCTTCTTAGATCAAATGCACATATGATGTACCTATCTAGGTTGAAAAATACCCTTTCCGGTATGAGCGGGATTTGAACTCAAGAGACCAGTTATACTTATGTAACAAGTACACTCGTAGGATGTATCTATCTCAATTCGAAATTATTACTATTTAAAACCATTATATATACATAGATTTTCTATTATCAATTCGTCCTGACAATAAATATATCAGGACGAAGAATGTGGACCACTAGATTTATATACTTTAACTCAAAGTGTATACACTTGTCAAAACTTCTTCATAATCTATGGTTCATATTCTTCATCCTGATGTATTTATTGTCAGGACGAACTGACAATAGAAAGACTGTATATATACATTACTACAAAAATGTCAAAAGACATTGGTTTTTAGGTAACCGATTTAAAAAAAAAAAACTTTTAGACATCAATTCATAAAAAAACCGATGTCTTAAATATTGCAGTTTGAAAAGACAATGGTTTTTGTGCAAACCGATATTAAAAAAAAAATGTTTAGACATCGGTTTTTATATGAACCGATGTTTTAAATATTGCGGTTTGAAAAGACAATGGTTTTTGGGCAAACCGATATAGATTTATTTTACAATAAGATATCGGTTTTTAGGCAAACCGATATTGAATAAATAAACTTTTAAATTTAATAAATTTACTTTTAAATCATTTATTTTTGAAAAATTCAAAAAAATTATTTTAAAAAATTATTTATTTATTTTGCACCCTTTTATACATACTAAGAGACGCGTTAATAATTCAATTACCCATATAAATTAATAATCCGAGTCTTACATTTGTTCATTAAATTACAAGATGCATGTAGAGAAATATATCCCATGTAGTGAGAGTTGTATTCCAAATCATGCTTATTACAATTGATGTTACTAGTCACTTATAGAGTATCGACCCATAACTCGACTATAAATGTTTAAAAATATATAATTTTATTAAAAGTTTCAATAAATATTTTTTAATATATGTCTGTCGTGGAAATTAGAATTTTGATTAGTTGAATAAATTTAAATTTATCTAACAATTTTTTATTTTTTTTTTAATTTCTAACAACTCATATAGGTTATATATAAATATTGTGCAATTGTTAATAAATCAAATATTGTAGTCAAGTGGTAAAGGCTTACAACTTTTGCCTTGAGGTTTCAAGTTCGATTATTGTCATTGTTATCAGAAGTGGGCGGTGGTGGCCGGTTGGGATTAATTTTATTAATACATTAGTTATACGTCATCGGTTTTATATATAACTGATGTATTTTTAAAATCATTTATATCGGTTAAAAACCGATGTTTTTGCATGTCATTTTTCTAAATCACTCAAATAGACATCAATTACAAAATTTTGAAAAACCGATGTCTTCCATGTAAAATAACCGATTTCTTTTACGTTTTTTGTAGTAGTGTATATTCCCGATCTGGTCAGGATGTCCTAATATAATTTTATCAGGATATTGAATAAGAGCCACTTATTATGGAGAAATTTTGACAAGTGCATACACACTTAAGTCAAAGCATGTAAAACTAGTGACTCACATTCAATATCCTCATGAAGTTATATCAGAATGCACCGACTTGAAAATTTCTATATATCAGTCCCGATCTGGTCAGGACGTTCTGATATAACTGTATCAGGATATTGAATGTGAGCCACTCATTATGAAGAACCTTTGACAAGTGCATACACACTTGAGTCAAATCATGTAAAACTAGTGGCTCACATTCAATATTCTCATGAAATTCCATGGTGGCAGTGTCATGGATTAATGAGAAAGGTGTTGGATATGGCTCGAATTACCAATGGTTACCAAACACGATTTACCAATACGGAGACTTCTTGGAGACGTGAGAGCGTTTGGGAGTATGAGGTTATGTTTGAGGGAGGCTTGGAAAGACATGACGAACAAGAGAAGCGACAGACAGCTCAAACCACTGCCACTTTGGCAGTGGTAGGGGCAGCGGTGTCGGTAGCGCATAGACAGCGATTCCAATTCCAGTGCTTCACGCTGTGGAAAGCGCTATGGCTTTCACAGCGGTCTGGCAGCGGTAGACATGATTTGGCACGTGGATCACGGTTTTCTGAGTAGTCAAGTTCAACACGGTTTAGGAAGCAGGTAGCCAACTGCAACTTAAATCGTAGTTAATCACAAACACGCGTTGAATCAGGAAATTCTACATGGAAGAGGAAATATGTTGCTTCTAGAGTTCTAATAAGAAAAGGATTTCTCCTTGAAGTAAGACTTGTCATAAATAGGAAATAGTATTTATGTGGAACAAGTAAATCTTGTATGACTAGGAGATAGATTTCCTTGTTAGTTTAAACTCTCTGTAATTCATATAAATAGACTCTGATAACTAGGTTATTGTGGGTGGAGCAAAATAGCAAATACTAAAGAGATTTCAAAGTGAGCATTGGGTGTTGGGTTTGGGGTATTAGTTAGAGAGTGATCCTGAGTGTGTGATTGTAACAATTTACTACATATTGAAACTTTCTTTTGTTGTCTTGACAGTCGTGGTTTTTTCCCTGATTTGGGTTTCCACGTAAATTCTTGTGTTGTGTGTGCTTGGATTTAGATTACTTCTCTTCATCTATCTTTTCTTTGTTATTATGTTTGTTTGCGTTCTATCTGGCAATGCTTCCACGCGTATAGTGATGTTTGTTCGCTGACAAAAGGTTTCAGAAGCATAAATCATGTTCAAATGATTCACAACATACACACTTTGATGACTTCTTTTCAAAACATGTCGGTTGTCTATTGCTTAAGAGCCCAAAATAGTTTTGCAGATGCGCTTGCGAAGAAAGCTTCTAATATGGAGGGGGACTTGTTCGAGTGGAGCTTATAGCCTTGTCTTTGGCTGTTTTTCTGTGTTCCTGCTGTCTCTTTTTGTTTTCCCCTGTTTTTGCTCTTTTGGCTCTTGTTTGTTGTGGCATCTGTTTGTTTAGGATCTTGCGTTGGCCGGGGTTGCTTCGGCTTTGTTTGCCTTGTTTGTGTTGTTCTCGCTTTCTCTTTGGAATAAAATATGTTGTTCAAATATATATATATATATATCTTCATGAAGTTATATCAGGTTGTACTGACTTGAAATTTTTTATATATCAGTCCCGATCTGGTCAGGATGTCCTGATATAACTTTATCAGGATATTGAATGTGAGTCATTCATTATGGAAAAGTTTTGACAAGTGCATAGACACTTGAGTCAAAGTATATATGTAAAACTAATGGCTCACATTCAATATCCTCATGAAATTATATCAGGACGTCCTCATTTGAAAATTTATCTCTCTCTCTCTCTGTATAACTTAGATTTAGATATATATATATATATATGTCCAATATATATTTTTTAAAGGATCATTTAGATTTAAATGTTCTAAGATTTTTTTCCATCGGTACTCACCAAGGAAAAAAGGGCTATATATATAGAGTCTTTTTCTTCTCGATCAGTTTATATATATAACTACGTACTATTTATATATATATATATGAGAGAGATTTGAATCCAATATCCTTTATACAACAATAAGAGACTTTACCACCAAGCTGATTAGTACTCATAGGACAAATAAGGGTTAGAATAAAAAAGTGGAAAAATTGTGATAAGACTATATTTGATTGGCCATTCCATCTTCATCTGTACGTGAGTAATCTGCTGGTTATTTTCCGGAATTTTATCATCCGTTCAAAAATGGATATAATCTAAAAATTAAAGGATGTTTCTTTTAAATCAAATAAGATATAGACCAGAAAATTTGTCAAAAAAAAGAAAAAGAAGAAACGATATGGACCAGAAAATCGAAAAAACTGGTTAAGTTCGATTGTCTGCACATCAATGCTTTTAGGTATATATCTAACCACCATCTAATATGATTTGATTATAAAGAGTGTTCATTCAATTCGATAATATCGAACATTAGAGTTGTTGCACTGAATGTGATATATAATTTTATTTATTTATTTATTTATTTTTATTTTTTAAATATCTACTGAATTTCGTCCTCAATCTTTATTAGTTGCATCAAAAGAATGGCATTGCATATAATTCTTCTTGAAGAAAGTAGAAAGTGATGCTTGTGGCTAGAGCCACAATAAGACGTGGTCTTACCATCATCAAACACTTTCGTATTTTTTGAAATTGGAAATTTCTGAACATTTATATTTTGATCTTTCAAAGTAATTAACTTTACATATGTCGGTCATTTAGTTACCATCAAGTATGATGAATTTTTGATGGGCATCTTCTTTAGAAACAACTTATTTTTGATAATGGTTGAGCATATACAAAGAATTATATATGGACATATGGTCAATTTATCATCATATTTTAATTGTCGAAAGTTATGAATTGTTGTCATTGTATTTGGTATTTATATGAACTAATCTCGTTATATTATTCTTTTTGACGATATTTATTTATCCATATATCTAGACCATGTATTTTTTAAATCTTTTATTATCAATAGGATTCGAGCCGCTAATTTGGAAGTCGTTTATCCAAACCGTAAACTCGTTCTACTAGCTAAGTTAGTTTTCAACTTACCATCATGTTTGAGTACTTTATTTATTTATTTATTTGACAATTATTGTTAGTTTTACTAGCTAGAACGTTACAATGAGATAAGGTTGGTCTGGTGGTAAAACCCTTCACATCTGTACCATAAAGTTACCGGTTTTAGTTCTCTCATTCTCTAAAAAAAAAAATCCTAAATTTATGTAATAGTATAATATTTTTTTTTAAAAAAATGTACTAGCTAAAAGCCTAAAACATTACACGTTTATACAAAGATTGCATAAATACTGTTACGTGTCAATTTTTAATTACATGGTCCCACTAAAAAAAGTTGATGATCATGAATCCAGAGGTGAACAGACCTGATAGCAAAGTCAAGCCCTGTAGACCGTCCGATCGATCTGATCATAATCACAAAATCATGAACGGTTCACGATCTCATGTATATTCATTATGGCCAAAGAACCAGCAACGTGCACCATCAACCATCGATCGGTTTGGGCGTAGGCCCCATTCTGAATGATGAGCAGCCATCACATGGGGTACGGTTTCTGCTACAAAATTAAAAAAAAAAACTTTTCTTTTTCAAGAATTATGAGAAAACAAAATTCAACCAAAATAAATATATAAAATAAAATATAAGACGTCACTATTGCATGATATGAGTCATATGACTAGGATGGCGTGGACCCGTGATGGTTGACAAGGAAGACTGTCCTCGGGCCACGTGTAATTTTCTCTTCTTGATGGTCTACTACTCTTATCACGATAAATTTGACTTCCCTAAGAGATAATGAAATATTAAATTAAAAAAAAAAAAGAGACCGAAGTCAACGTTAAAATTACAAATACTAGCCAAAATTGAAAAGGTTTGCTTTCTTTGGCTAGCTGTCTCCTCTCTATTTTTCTACACCTGCTACACATCTTTTTGCTTTGTTTTGGAGATCTGGAAAGCTTAAACTTGAACTCGAAATCTCCATTAATAAGTCAATTCTTTTGGGTTGATTTCAACATTTTGCATTGTCTACCCACGAGAGTACGAGACTGTTAACCAATAAGTTATTGTCCTCTTTAATCTATTGGATTTCACGAATCACGATTAGATTAGTTTTTACTTATTTACATCAAAAACTAGTATTGACTTCAATCTATGTTTGAAAACATCGTAACAATGTATTTATAATAGTGATAGGGATTTGATGAAAATCGAGGTAGCTAATAAGACTTAATGTTTATATTAATGAAATTGTATGTTACAATCATGTAATTTCCCTTGACTTTGAAATTAATAGTAAATAAAAAATAGTCTCCAAAGGCGTAACTATACTGGTAGATGGATGAATTTGATGTTTGGATAAATAATTTTCAAGTCAACGGTTCAAATCCTACAAATGGTTAAAGATTTAAAAAAAATACCTGAATAGATAGATCTTGTCAAAAAAAAAAAAAATTAATTAAAAGATATTTAATATGGGAAAAGAAAAAGATACTAATATCATAAATACTAATTTTACATAGTCTTCTTTAATGTAACTGGCCAATTTATTGGCATTTTCATTGAACGAAACGCAGTGTTTTGGGTGAAAAGTGACGGGGCACAGACCCACATCCGTATATAAGACAAAAGGAGACGGAAATGGAAGGGCCCATGCAATTCTCACGCGCTCTGTCGACTCTCCATGACACCTCTCCTCCACGAGAAAAACATGGATGCACTCGGTGCACCAATCACCACTGTTGATTAGTGCATCGAACCATTCATAATGAGATATGTGTTAATTTTTATTTAAAAAATTGAATAGAGAGAGAAAATGTTATATTTAATTTAAAAGTTAACAAGTGTCAATTTTTTAGTGGTCCGGTATAACACTCAACTGTTGCACCAGATGCACCCAAGATTTTCTCCTCCTACACACCAAATATCACCAATGACATTAAATTTTATGGGACCCACACCTCTCTCGCGTTCGACTCACTTTTCTTATGAAAATATGAAATAGACAGCTAGCACTGAACCTGGAGGCGCGTGAGATAGCAACATGCGGAGGACGATCAATGTTTTTTTTATATATATTATTATATGGTTTTGTTTAATAATAATATTCAAGTAAAAAAAAAAAAAAAAAATTATATAAAAAAAAAAATGTTAGACATCGAGGGAGGCATGAACGTAGTAAATGGAGTGAGCCATGCAGAGCCTGTGCTTGGTCAGACTCATTTAATAGAGAGAGAGAGAGAGAGGGGGTTTGGTTTGGTTTTGGTTGGTTTTGTGTGAATACAAAGGGTGGATGGTAGCGATGACATGTTTCATGTTTGGACTCAATTGGAACCTCAAATTGGTCCATCAACCACCTGAAATTGGTATTTTCAAAGCTACAAGAGTTTACTGGCGCTACTAAAAACCCTAGTTTTTAAGGATATGCACCTTCTCTAACAAACCCTAATTGATCTCTCTCTCTCTCTCAGCAGTGAAAATTATCAGAAATGTATTAGATGCTTTCTTCTTTTCTTGGTACTGCTATATCCAAAGATGAATTTTTTTACAAGGTTTTAATTGGAAATTGATATAAATTAATTAATGTTTCTAAAATATTTTTGAAATTAATGAATTATTTAATGTTTTTTTTTTTTCTTTTTCCTTAAGAAATTGTATTGTTGATTTATTTTAAGTATAGTTTCACCTGTGTATTAGCCACCACCAGATGTGGTAGCTAATTGGTTGATTATCCTGGAACTCTATCTCTATGTATGGAAAATTGAATAAAAAAAAAAGTAAATATTTTATAAGGAAAGTTTACGCCATGGATTAGATATACCTCCTAATATAATTGCCATTCTTAATCGAGGGATAAACTATTCAATATATATTTCAAACCTTCTAGATTTTATCACAACAGAGATATATTGCTTCTTTTAGAAGAATAACTGCACAAATTAAACTTCCTTTCATAGCCTATGGTTTGTTGTCAATCAACCACACATGCCTATTGCATTTTTATGTAAAGTCAATTCTAAAGTAAATTATTTAAATAATCAAGGAAAGTTGATAAATTTTGATATTCGCACCTAACATAAGGTAATAAGTTATAATGACACCACCACTGAATATAGCTTGATGATAAAGAGTCTAATCTTTCATGTTCGAGTCGGTTTTTTATGACATCGATTACATATATATATATCAATTTGAATTCTTTATTTATTATCGATGTCATTGTTGGAATTCGTTTTAATTTCAAATTTTAAAATGTAGAAAGTTTGATTAATTGCAAAACATTCTTTTCCCCGTGTTTCTGATATGTTATTATTTTGACATTCTTGAACAAAGATAGATGTGTAAGATTAGGTCTATAATGGTCAATGAGGATCATAAAACCAATATTTCTATAAAACTCTCAGAGTCGTTATTGGTGCTGTCATTGTGTACCGTGATAGCCAAGTGTTACTCTTGAAGTATTTATTTCGTTTCACCTTCTTCACACAATCACACTAATAAATGCGTTACATTTGAAACAATTATGATTAGAGCATATCCTTCAAATTTGTTTCCTTCTCTTAAATTGACATTTATTTTATTACTTGACGGACCGAATTTCATATCAAAATCACACAATAAAGATCATTGCTCGCGCGCGTGTTCATTTAATTCCCATACATAAGTTTTAGGTGCATTTTTTTCTTTTAATGTTGTGCGTGTATTAAAGTGATCGTCAATGAAAACCTTAATTTTTACACGCATATATAAAAATTATTTACAAGAAAAGAATGTCACCAGCACGTAATTAGTGTGCCAAATTATCATTGGACCAACGTCTTCTCTTAGAGATTATTGTTAATTATATAGTAGAGTCGAAAATTCTTACATTCCATAAAGTGGTTAAAATTAATAATATTTTTTTGCAGCCACGAAGGTTATAAGTTACAAGAATAATATTGGAAAATTCAAAGTGATTTAATTATAAGTAGTTTATGATGATCAAAACTTATTAATTAAATGTTAGCGGCATGGGGCGTAGTTCAGTTGGTAGATAGACGAGTTTGGAGTTTAGATAAATGACTCTTAAGTCAACGGCTCGAATCCTACTAATGGTAAAAAAAAAAGCTTCAAAAAAATATCTGATCTAGATAAGTGGATAGATAGATACCGTGGAGGAAAAAAAAAAAAACCGTATTAATTGAATATGATACTCCATCTTTATGAAGTCAAATTGATTGGTACGATCATTTGTTAGACAAAGCAACACATTTAATATTTAAATAAATAAATAAAATTTTCCTCAACCAGAACTACAATTACTTCACCAACATCCGTAGTATTTCCCCCTTATGCTTTAACATCTCAAATCACGTAATTATCACAATGACATGATATATGTATTTAAGTATTTTTATCTTGACATTCTTTTTTCATTTCAAATACGCACAGTATATGATGGGATGCCCATCCCTGGTGAGACAATAGCTACCTATATTTGTTATTAATTATTTATCAAAGGATTGGTGGAAATTAATTGTATGGTGTCATGCCTTTTACAATTATGGTATACTATACATGATTGGATAATGCGTAAAATGTTGTTATTTATTTTATTTTAATCAATTGATGAGGTGAATCGATTATAGCATAAACTTATTGGTTAAAAATAATTAAAAGTTCGTGAGTACAGTACCTAATATTTGAACTAGCAAGTTAATTAATTTATTAATCATGATCCAATAAAAAAAATTATGCAGAAATTAAATAAATCTATAGACTTCACTTTTAATGTCATTTTCAGGAAGGTTATCATTTAAACATTTTAATGAGAACTGGAAGTAAGAATACAATAATAATAACTATATGTATGTGTCCTTCCTTATGTAAATATGCATAACACGGTTAGAATTACAGTGATAAAAGCTGATGATTATGTGCGGGTAATTTTGAAATATTAATAGGAATGTGACCGGGTTCGTATCTAGATTTGTAACTCCCACAATATATTGACAATGAAGAGACACGCAAAATATAGATAAATGGAGTTGGATAAAACTTTGACAACGAAAGAGACATGTAAAATATAGATAAATAGAGTTGATTAGATAAAACTTTGAGCTGTTGTAACATTTCTATATTCCACATTAAAGTTTAAAGCAGCACTGTAAATCTGTAATTAATATTGTGCATGCATGCAACACCCATATTAGTCAAAGTTATATTATCATAAAAATTACAATGGATTACCACAATAATTTTTTTCATTTACTGAATGAACTAATTTTTTTTTTTTTCTTTTCGATATTCATAATTTAGAAAGAAAACACAAATAAACCTAATCTGTTGTAGTAGGAAATAATCCATCATATCTAATATATAAGGTAAAAATAAAAATGAAAAATCTGAAAATTATGGAGTTTGGTAGCCGTCATTCGTTGCATCATACACTCTCCAAGAGAAAAAGGAGATTTTTATTTTTTATAAATTGAAATTAAACACAAATTGCTTTCTCTACCCTCCATATTCCATAGCAATTACACCTCTCCACCATTAAATGCTGTTGCACCCTCTCAATACGCTCTGCAATAACTCTCCGCTGTCACATTTTTCTCCATCTGTTCCCTCTTCCTCCTCCTCCTCCTTCTCTTTTATCCATTTCACCATTGAAGTCTCTCTCTCTTCCCTTTGATTCTCGATCCATTCTTTTTTTCTTCTTCTTTTCTTAGTTTCTTTTTGCCCTATCTCTCTGAAACAAATCCTTGGTATACAAACCCATATCAGAAAACCACTTTTGGAGAGTTGTTTTCCGGCGAAACAGGTGACCAAGATCAGATCCAAACCATTGGCTTTTCTTGGGATTTCTTTTTAGGGTTTTTTAAGTGGGTAGGTTAAAATTTTTGTTCAAACAAATATATATATATATATTTCATAAGTATTATTCAGTTTTATATACTCTTCCCTAATTTTATACTTTTGAGGATCAGTGGTTTTGAATCTAATATTTGATTTAGTTAGTGTTTACAAAATCACTACTATTATTTTCTCTGATTCTCTTTTTAGTTTACGTTTTTATTTTGTTGTGTTGGTCTTTCTTGCAGATAGAGAGTTAAGAGTCCAGAAAGAGGAGCAATCAAAAGCTGGTTTTGAGATATACAGTGAAGGCATAATTGGATTATCCATGATCTGCGTTGTGCCTTATTTAGGTTTTTTTTCAACCTGATTTTGTTCTTTCAAGGGCCTTATCAAATTTGTCAACTCTTGTCTCTCTATTAATATTCCATTTCTCGTGCATTGGCACATAAGAATCTGGTAGATTCAAGTAAAATAGAGAGAGAGAAAAAGAGATACTTTCAACGGTAAAAGACAGAAAAAAAAGAAGGAAAAAAAAAATGCAAACCACAGTCAGCTGCCTGATTTTTCACTTGTAATAATCTAACAAAACCTATCTTCCCTAATTACTATCTTATAAAGGGCCCAACCCAAACCAGACACTAGTGAGTAGATTGGAAATTAACAAGAGTGGCTTTTGGGTTAGAAAATATGCCAACCGGGGCTATGATTCCGGCAAGAAATATGCCGTCGATGATCGGCAGGAACGGTAATGTTGGTGGGCTTGGATCATCATCAGGACTTACTCTCGGTCAGGTAATAATTTTTTTTGGGTCTTTTTTTTTTTTTTTTTTTTTAATTCTAATTCTTGATTCATTTTAAACATTTTTCTTATCTGTATTTAACATAAACAGTTGATCTATCTGTTCATCTTCTTCTGTAAATTAAAAAACACCTAAAATATGTATTACATGAGTAATCAGGTGTTAGCGAGACTAATTTTCCCTTTCAAGCAAAATCCTTCTCGATATTTGTAAAACGCGTAAAAGTCTTTTGCTCTGCACACATACACACAAAAAGAGGTCAGAGAGAAAGTCATCTTATAAAACCCAATTCAACTCAACTCCACATCATTTCATTTCATTTTTTATCAACATGAGTTTTCAAAAAGCAGTCGATTTTTTATTTATTTAATGTGCGAATGATAGATAGGGTTTTTTTTTTTTTTTCCTCTTCTCTTTCCTTGCCCACCATTTAAGTCCTGACAAAGCAAGCTTTTTTCTTACTACATACTTGTGTGTTGATGAGAAGACATAGATTGTTTTTGCATTTGTTTTTTGAGTGGAAATTTCCATTCTCTGTTTGTTAGATTGAAAAACCATAAGCTTCCGGAATCTTAAAGATCTGAGATATGTTCCAGCCAAACATGTTGGAAGGTCAGCTTCTCCCTCTAGACATGACCCACAACACCCCATCTGAAAGCGAAATCGCCCGTTTAAGAGACGAAGAGTTCGAAAGTACTAAATCCGGTAGTGAAAACCATGAAGGTGCCTCCGGTGACGATCAAGATCAACAGCGTCCAAAGAAGAAGCGGTACCACCGCCATACTCAGCATCAGATCCAAGAAATGGAATCGTAAGCTCATGAATATATATATACTGTTAAAATATATTTTTATTAACCGTTAAGATTTCTTCACAATTAAGGCCTTCTATTAATTTGATTTTTTTTCCCTGTTATTAGTTTCTTCAAAGAGTGTCCACATCCAGATGACAAGCAAAGGAAGGAATTGAGCCGTGAATTAGGGTTAGAGCCATTGCAAGTCAAATTTTGGTTCCAAAACAAACGCACCCAAATGAAGGTAAAACGTCTTCACTTGCTTTAACTGTAGCCTCCTCATTACAAATATATTGCTCTCAACATTTATTGTTATTTATTGGATTTATTATCTGATCTTTATTTGTACATCATGCACGGTGGCGGTTACAATATCTGTGTCTTCATGTCTAATGAAAAGTTTTTTTTTTTTTTTCTTATTAACCTTGTCTATACTCTCTTAACAGACCCAACATGAACGCCATGAAAACACTCAGCTTCGCACCGAGAACGAAAAGCTTAGGGCTGACAACATGCGGTACAGAGAAGCTCTAGGCAATGCCTCATGTCCCAATTGTGGAGGACCTACTGCTATTGGAGAGATGTCTTTTGATGAACACCATTTGAGAATTGAAAATTCTCGCCTAAGAGAAGAGGTATACTTATCTCCATTGAATTCTTAATGGTGTTTAACAAAATATCTAATTAATTTTCACAATCTAAATTATGTATGTTTAATTTTGTATTCAGATTGATCGAATCTCTGCAATTGCGGCAAAATATGTTGGCAAGCCTGTAGTGAACTACCCACTCATGACTCCTCCGGTGCCGACTAGGCCACTTGAACTCGGCGTGGTTAATTTTGGTGGGCAACCAGGCATGGGAAGTGAGATGTATGGAGCTGCAGACCTTCTTAGGTCCATCAGTAGTGCTCCAACGGAGGCTGATAAGCCGATGATAATCGAGCTGGCTGTTGCAGCAATGGAAGAACTCATTAGAATGGCTCAAATGGGTGAACCCTTGTGGATGACCAGCCTTGATGGCACCTGTGTACTCAACGAAGACGAATATATTCGAACATTTCCTCGAGGGATTGGGCCTAAACCAGCTGGATTCAAATGCGAGGCCTCACGAGAAACTGCTGTTGTCATCATGAACCATATCAGTCTGGTTGAAATTCTGATGGATGTGGTAGGTTTAATTAATTGTTTCTTTAATTTTGATGGATGTGGTTGGTTTAATTAATTGTTTCTTTAATTTTTATTTTATGGTTTCCTTAATTTTGTACAATGAAGTAATATGTCTTTTTTTTTTTTTTTTTTCCTTTCTAATATATAGAATCAATGGTCGAATGTGTTTGCTGGCATTGTGTCTCGAGCTATGACTCTAGAAGTACTGTCAACGGGTGTAGCAGGGAACTACAATGGCGCCTTGCAAGTGGTAATATATTTTTTCTAGTCTTGCAACGAATTATTAATCATTAATCTAGTCCTGTCCATAGTCCCATATTATATGGGACTAAAGATAGAATATTATCATCCGATTTATCTCTAATAGTATTTCAATTGGATAAATTGATCTCTACTCACAAACTCAATGTTAACACAATGCTTAATTTCTACAAAGGAGGCTTCACAAACAAATACGAATTCTGTTTTCTATATAAAGTCAAATATATATTTTAATTAATTTACAGTTTATTATGTGTTCAATGTTTGATTTTCCAGATGACAGCTGAATTTCAAGTTCCTTCACCACTAGTTCCAACTCGAGAGAGTTATTATGTGAGGTACTGTAAGCAGCATGGAGATGGTACCTGGGCAGTGGTTGATGTTTCGTTGGACAATTTACGCCCTAGTCCTGCAGTTAGATGCCGAAGAAGGCCATCTGGATGTTTAATTCAGGAAATGCCCAATGGATACTCAAAGGTAAGAGATTAGATGATTAATTAATTGAATTAGCAACTTTAATTATAATTAAAATTGACATCGACATCGACATCGACATCGACATCATGAGTTTACTCAAATTTATCTTTCATATATGCTATTAGGTTACGTGGGTTGAGAATGTTGAGGTTGATGATAGAGGTGTTCATAATCTCTACAAGCAGCTGGTTAGTTCAGGCAATGCTTTTGGGGCAAAACGATGGGTTGCTACACTAGATCGACAGTGTGAACGGCTTGCAAGTGTTTTGGCAACAAACATTCCTACTGGAGATGTTGGTGGTAATATTACGAATACCCTTTTTTTTATAAGCGTTGAGATTGTTGTACAGTAGGTTTTGTTAATGTTTGTCGTAAGAGGTATATATCGGAAGTTTCTTACGAATTTAATTAAATACAATGAAAGCTGATTGACTATTATCAAGTATTTTATATCTTGTGGTGAAGACACTTTGGGCTTGAGGGGTCCTTGGTTTTAAACTAAGATTGTTATGCAGTAGGTTTGTTTATGTTTGACCTAAGACATACATCGGAAGTTTCTTATGAATTTAATGAAATACTATCAAATCGGATTGACTATAATAAAATATATATGATATCTTAAAAGAATAAAATCATCTTTTCAATTATTATTTTAAAGACACAATCGTAATCCTTATAAGATTTGCCTATCAACAATAGGCAAAGAACAACTAATTAATATTATATTTGCTCATTTGTTTATAATTTTATTGTTTAGTGATAACAAATCAAGATGGAAGAAAGAGTATGCTGAAGCTAGCAGAAAGAATGGTGATGAGTTTTTGTGCTGGAGTGAGTGCCTCCACTGCTCATACTTGGACCACACTATCAGGAACTGGAGCTGATGACGTGAGAGTCATGACCAGAAAGAGTGTAGATGATCCAGGCAGACCTCCCGGCATTGTCCTAAGTGCTGCAACTTCCTTTTGGCTTCCTGTTTCCCCGAAAAGGGTTTTCGATTTTCTTCGTGACGAGAATACCCGAAATGAGGTAATATGAAATTTAAATACTTTGATTCTTTGATTCTAATTTCAACAAGAGTTGGTACATATATATTAATGATAAAACAGCTACCTTTATACATTAATGCATACAGTTTGTTGTTAGGGGGTTTTTCCCACATAGGTTGAAGTCTATACTAGTCTATGGTACACGGTCATATATATATATATGATTATGATCTTTTTTATATAAACTCTTAATGTGCCTGATTTTCTGTATGGAAATTTCTTTAGTGTTTTTTTTTTTTTTTTTTTTTTTTGAAATTGTAATTTCTTTAGTTTATTGTGTCAGTATGATTATGATTTCTCCAGATTTCAATTGAAAAATAAAGTGATTTTACCTTTACATTATCCAATTTTTATGTTAAAGAAGAAATTGAGTTCTAAACTTATTTTTTTCATGTGCAGTGGGATATTCTTTCAAATGGAGGAGTTGTCCAAGAAATGGCACATATTGCTAATGGCCGTGATACAGGAAACTGTGTGTCATTACTTCGAGTAAACGTGAGTCCTCCTACACATGTAATCAATTTTACCTTTTTATTCACTTTATAATATAAAATTTTCACTTATTAATTATCTGATTAATCATGATTGTAGAGTGCAAATTCAAGCCAGAGCAACATGTTGATTTTACAAGAGAGTTGCACTGATCCAGCGGCTGCTTTCGTGATTTATGCTCCTGTTGATATTGTTGCAATGAATGTAGTGCTGAATGGTGGAGACCCGGATTATGTCGCACTTCTACCCTCCGGATTTGCAATTCTTCCAGATGGAACCACCGTGCATGGTGGCAGCATCGGTGAAGCTGCATCTGGTGGATCTTTACTCACTGTTGCCTTCCAAATTTTGGTTGATTCGGTTCCGACCGCAAAACTCTCTCTAGGGTCTGTTGCAACTGTTAACAATTTGATTGCTTGCACTGTTGAGAGGATAAAGGCTTCTTTGTCATGCGAGAACGCATGAGCTTCATTGCTTCAACATTTCTAGGTAATTTATCTCTTCTTTCTTTCAAATTTTCATTGTCAATTCACTGATTTTGAGTATATTTACTGTTTTGATAATACCAATGTTTAGTCCCTTACTTGTAATTACCCTAAATATTTTGATCGAGTGATAGCTTAATATTAGAGTACGTCATTTTTATCAATAGATTGATCTTAAAAATTCAATATTTTTTATATGCATTAAGCTATATTAATTATTAATTTGACTTAAATTTAAGACGCTGACATCCATTTATCTAATTTCATGCAATCCAATGGTTTTTGTATCCATCTGTAACTATACTTGGTTTATGTGATAAGTATATTTGTGTTGCACACGAAGTGTTAATTAATTAATTAATTTCATTTTTATTTTTTGTTGTTGTTGCAGTGACCAACAGAAGAAGGGAAAAAAAGAAGAAAAAAAAAATATGAAGAACAAAGGTGGTGATCAGGAGATCGAAATTTCGGCTTATACTAGACAATGGAGTGAAGTCAAGAGCGCACCTTGTTTGATCCTTTTTTTTTTTTTTGGGGTGGTGTTTGTTCAACCACAGTGAAAAAAAATAGTCTACAAGGATTAGAGGTTCGGGAATTGACTTCCTCAAGAACAGAGACAAAAGCAGAAAAAGAAACATAAATCGATCTTATAGTGGAAGGCTTGAATCCATTTTGCCTTCTTAAATTTAACTTTCTGGTTTTAGGGTTTTAGGATTTTGTTTATGTGGAGAATATTATTACTTTAATTTTCTCGTTTATGTTTTTTTTTTTTTTTTTTTTTTTTTTTTTCCCTTCTTCTCTTGTTGTTTGTGTGTTTTTTAAGCACTTTCTAGTGGGTGAAAATCTCACACACCTACTGCAGACATTGGCTTCCCTTTTTTTAATCCAATTGAATGTGATGTTGAAATGTGTTGTTTGTGTGTTTTTTAAGCACTTTCTAGTGGGTGAAAATCTCACACACCTACTGCAGACATTGGCTTCCCTTTTTTTAATCCAATTGAATGTGATGTTGAAATGGATTTTTAGTTTACCTACTTTTCTGCTTTTAGTTTATATTTCTTTGTTAATTGTATTTAGTGCTTTAAATTATAGTATTGTGTTAACATATGCTATAATTACACACCTAAGCGATTGTGTGATGTGTTATAAATTTAGGAATATATGCAATTTTATTTTCTTACTCTCTATATGTGTAACGTTACACAAACAAGTAGATATATAATGCTTACATAGATACCGTCGACAAGCACTCGTGAACATAAATGACATTTAATTTAGAGTTATTCTCAACTAGTGATGGAAGATTTTATGGTAATTAAGGTAAACTTAAAGGCAGATTGAACTTAATTCACTCTTACCGTTACTGATGCAGCATCATCTTATGCGTTGGATTACTTGGAACGCATGGACTGTAGGAAGGGGGGTGTGTCGTTTGGAAGAAGAGGGGACTTGGACAAACTAAAGTGATGTTGCTGTTTTCCCTTGAGCTGGCGTGAAGACAAACTAAAGTGATGTGGCTGTTTTCCTTGAGCTGGCAAGAGAGTCCTGGACCTTTCAGGATTCAAAGTCTGTTAGTAGTTTTGTTTATTTTGGTTTTGTTTTCCTTTTGTAGTTAGGATTTCTTTTCTGCATCAATTTCAGAAGTTAACTCCTTGTGGAAGTTAACTTATTTCCTTGTCTATTTAAGTTGTTTGAACGTTATTTGTTAGGGGCTTTTTGATTAATAAACTTTCAGAGATAGTTTCTCTTTATCCAATTACATCATTCTTTGCGAAGTTTGAAGTTCTTGAAGCCTGATAATAATCCTTCGTGCGCGGAGTTAATTATTTTCAGTAGGTTGTTTCTATTTTGTTTTACAGGTTTTTGTTCTCGTATAGCTTCCGCTACACCAGTTGGTATCAGAGCCGTGTTCGTTCGGGACATCAATATGCCGCCGAAGAGACGACAACCTAACCGGATCCCTGTAGACGAGGCCATCGAACGTGACCGTGTGACACAATTGGAGCAGCAGATGGCGCTAATAACGGAGCAACTCGCGACGTTAATCGCCAACCAAAACCCTTTCCATGCCTTGAATCCAAACGCGGGTGACGTTGAGGAAGAGAGTGACGAGGAAAGTGAGTCTCAAGTGGAAGTTCCACAGCAGCGCCGTCAAGCACCAGAGCGCGAAGACAACCGGCGGTGGGAATCAGGTATGAGGACAGAGATCCCGGAATTTCAGGGCAATCTTTCGCCCGAAGAATTCCTCGATTGGCTAGGAGTCGTGGAGGAAATCTTGGAGTTTAAAAACGTACCGGCGAATGCAAGGGTAGCCTTGGTGGCAACTCGGCTTCGAGGACGAGCCGCAGCTTGGTGGCAGCAACTCAAACTCACACGAACTCGAATGGGAAAACCAAAAATCACAAATTGGGAGAAGATGGTCCGAAAATTGCGCTCGGAATTTTTACCACACAATTTTCAGAGGCTAATGTATCAGAAGTTGCAACACTTGCGACAGGGTTTACGCACAGTCGACGACTACACAACTGAATTCTATCAATTGCTTGTGCGTAATGATATCCAAGAAACTCAAGATCAACTAGTTTCGAGATATTGCGGTGGTTTACGTACTCAAATCCTTGATGTATTAAATTTATTTGATCCCATGACAGTGTCTGAAGCTCACCAACGAGCTCTACAAATAGAGAAGACAGTCACAAGAAGGAGTGGAGGTGGACTGTGGTCAGGGGGCAGCAGTGGCATCGTGGGCAACCGTGCGCCGACCAGCAGTAGCGGAAACCTCCAGCGCACAGCCATGAACCCGAACCAGCAGCCTCGAACGATAGGTGGACTGAAATGTTTCAGATGTGGTGAGGTGGGTCATAGGCAGTCGGATTGCAAGACAGTAGGCAAGAGGGTGTTGATCGTTGATAATGAGGAAGAAGATATGGTTGAAATAGGGGATAATCTGCAGTTTGAAGAAGAGGAAGTGATCACAGAGGATTTAGTAGAGGGAGATGTTGGTCCCATGTTACTAGCCCGACCAGCTCTTGTAACAATTTTTGAGAATTTCAGACCTGACAAAGTTGACAAAGGAAGTCATGTAGCTGCAACAGCCTATAGGGATGCATCTTTGTGTCTCGGTGTCCAAGCGACAGCTCATTTACATGTCTTTGACAGTGGAGGCACAGCAGAAAAACATGGGGCAGCTATGGTGACAAGGCGCGCATTCTTAACTCCTCGCGCGGACGAAAGTGACTGGTTACGCAATAATGTTTTCCAATCAACATGTACAATCCTTGGCAAAGTGTGCCGATTCATTATTGACGGAGGGAGTTGTGAAAATATTATTTCCGAAGAGGTTGTGCGCAAATTAGAGATCAAAACTGGTAATCACCCGAAACCGTACAAATTGGCGTGGCTTCAAAAGGGTGGCGAAGTAACCGTATCACAACGAGCTCTCATTTATTTTTCCATTGGCAAAAATTATAAGGATCAAGTGTGGTGCGACGTAGTACGCATGGACGCGTGTCATCTATTGCTCGGCAGACCCTGGCAGTATGATCGGAAAGTAAAACATGATGGTTTTAAAAATACTCACTCGTTTCTTTTTGACAGCATGAATATTATTTTGGTACCTAGCAGACCATCTGACAAAACGAGAACTCCAAACGGATCTAACCTCCTGACTTTCTCCAAATTTGAACTTGAGTTGGAGGATACCGAGATGGTTTATTTTTTGTTGAACAAGGAGGTGGCAGCAACAATGGAGGTCCCTACGGCAGCAGCCCCTTTGATCGAGGAATTTACGGAGGTCTTTCCTCCAGATTTACCTGATGGCCTTCCGCCTGTACGAGATATCCAACACCGTATTGATCTCGAGCCTGGGGCGATATTACCCAACCGTCCGCACTATCGGATGAGCCCAAGTGAGCATGAAGAGTTGAGAAGGCAAGTTGAGGATTTACTCGCCAAAGGTCACATCCGTGAAAGCCTGAGTCCGTGTGCAGTCCCGGCACTTTTAATTCCAAAAAAAGACGGATCCTGGAGGATGTGCGTGGACAGCCGTGCAATCAATAAAATCACGGTTAGGTATCGATTTCCAATCCCTCGTTTAGATGATCTCCTCGACCAATTGAGTGGGGCGACAGTGTTCACCAAATTAGACTTGAAGAGTGGATATCATCAAATTAGAATTCGGCCCGGGGATGAGTGGAAAACCGCGTTTAAAACGCGAGAAGGGCTCTTTGAGTGGATGGTCATGCCATTCGGTTTGTCTAATGCACCCAGTACTTTTATGCGCGTGATGAACCAAGCGTTAAGGCCATTTATAGGGAAATTTGTGGTCGTCTACTTTGACGATATTTTAATCTACAGTGCAGCCCATGATTTACATTTGCAGCACATTCGTGAGGTTTTGACAGTCCTTCGTACAGAAAAATTGTTCGCAGCAGTCAACAAATGCGTATTTTTGACAGATGAGGTGTTATTTTTGGGGTATAAGATTTCGGGTAAGGGTCTTCGAGTGGATGATGCAAAAATTGAAGCGGTAAAACAGTGGCCAAGGCCGACAAGCATAACCGAGGTGCGAAGCTTCCATGGATTAGCGGCGTTTTATCGTCGATTCATTCCCCATTTCAGCGGTATAATGGCCACGATAACCGATTGTTTAAAGGAAAAAAAGTTTCAGTGGACTCAAGCCGCGGAGGAGTCGTTTCATCTCATCAAGGTACGTTTAACTACCGCCCCAATTCTGATTTTACCAGATTTTTCGCAGCCCTTTGAGCTGCACAGTGATGCGTCCAAAGTAGGGGTGGGCGCGGTTTTGAGCCAGGCATGCAAGCCGATTGCTTTTTTCAGTGAGAAACTTTCAGGAGCACGAGCACGTTACAGCACTTATGACATTGAATTCTACGCGGTGGTACAGGCCATAAAACATTGGCGGCATTATCTTTTTCACCGTGAGTTTATCCTCTACACCGATCACGAAGCTCTGAAACACCTTCATAGTCAAGACAAGATTTCGGCTCGACACGCCTCCTGGTCGGCATATTTGCAACAATTTACTTTTGTTTTAA
Organism: Acer campestre; assembly: GCA_954870605.1. NCBI lineage: Eukaryota > Viridiplantae > Streptophyta > Magnoliopsida > Sapindales > Sapindaceae > Acer > Acer campestre. The sequence continues at coordinate 3,770,749 of OX940803.1, read as the reverse complement.
AGCACAAATCAGGTGCATCCAATCGGGTTGCCGATGCCTTGAGTCGTCGACACAATTTGCTGTTCTCAATGACAGTCTCGATTCCGGGATTTGAGTCGTTTCGTGAGTTGCTTATAGAGGATCCATTCTTCTCAAAAGTCATGGCAAATATAGGTGCAGCCGAATTTAGTGCTTTCTTGCTAGTGGAGGGTTTCTTATTCCATGGAAATCAATTATGTATCCCTGAGAGCAGCCTACGTGTGAAAATTATAAAAGAGCTGCATGATGAAGGGCATGTGGGGCGTGATCGTACACTGCAGCTGGTGAAAGACAGCTATTTTTGGCCATCGATTCGGCGAGAAGTGGAGAAGTATGTGGAGAGGTGTCACGTCTGTCAAGTTTCGAAGGGCAAGGCAACTAACGCTGGTCTTTATATGCCGCTGCCCACTCCATCGCATCCATGGAAAGACCTTAGCATGGATTTCGTGTTAGGTTTGCCAAGGACTCAACGTGGGTTTGACTCAATATTTGTAGTTGTTGACAGATTCTCCAAAATGGTACACTTTATCCCTTGTAAAAAAACTACGGATGCTGTGAACGTGGCTCAACTATTCTTTCGAGATATTTATAGACTACACGGGCTACCTACTTCTATTGTGTCCGACCGTGACACAAGGTTCCTGAGCCATTTTTGGCGAAGCCTTTGGAGGATGGTGGGTACGCAACTGGATTTCAGTAGCGCGTATCATCCGCAAACAGATGGTCAGACAGAAGTCGTGAATAGATCGCTGGGCAATTTGTTGAGGTGTTTAGTTGGCGACAATGCACGTTCGTGGGATCAGAAACTTAGCCAGGCGGAATTTGCACATAATCACGCGGTGAACCGCAGCACAGGATTTAGTCCGTTTCAGGTAGTGTACTCGTCAATCCCTCGCGGACCTCTCGATTTGTTGCCGTTACCAAGCAAAGCACGCATTCATGGAAAGGCAGAGGAGTTCGTTAATAAACTACAAGACACGCATAAGCTGGTCCATGATAATTTGCTGCAGTCAACTTCAAAATACAAACTTGCGGCTGATCAGAAAAGACGGAATGTGGAGTTCGAGGTTGGTGACTTAGTGTGGGCTGTTCTCACGAAGGATCGTTTTCCCGTTGGCGAATACAATAAGCTTGCTGCAAAGAAAATTGGACCGTTAGAGGTGCTTGAGAAAATCAATCCGAATGCGTATCGTTTGCTCCTTCCAAGTCATATACGTACGGCTGATGTGTTTAATGTGAGACATTTGGTCCCTTATTTTGCTGATGGTTCTGCGGCTGATGAGGAGTATACGTCGAGGTCGACGTTTCTTTCACCTGGGGAGGATGATGCAGCATCATCTTATGCGTTGGATTACTTGGAACGCATGGACTGTAGGAAGGGGGGTGTGTCGTTTGGAAGAAGAGGGGACTTGGACAAACTAAAGTGATGTTGCTGTTTTCCCTTGAGCTGGCGTGAAGACAAACTAAAGTGATGTGGCTGTTTTCCTTGAGCTGGCAAGAGAGTCCTGGACCTTTCAGGATTCAAAGTCTGTTAGTAGTTTTGTTTATTTTGGTTTTGTTTTCCTTTTGTAGTTAGGATTTCTTTTCTGCATCAATTTCAGAAGTTAACTCCTTGTGGAAGTTAACTTATTTCCTTGTCTATTTAAGTTGTTTGAACGTTATTTGTTAGGGGCTTTTTGATTAATAAACTTTCAGAGATAGTTTCTCTTTATCCAATTACATCATTCTTTGCGAAGTTTGAAGTTCTTGAAGCCTGATAATAATCCTTCGTGCGCGGAGTTAATTATTTTCAGTAGGTTGTTTCTATTTTGTTTTACAGGTTTTTGTTCTCGTATAGCTTCCGCTACACCAGTTACTAATTTGTTAGATCTAACATGTCAAAAGATATGATGGATATTTGATAACCTAAATGGCAAAATTGATCCGTTTGTTCAAAAATTATTCAGGTTAAGATATAAAAAAATCTATTATATATGATTAAGTGATTAACTAAATGAATTTTAATAATTGTCACGGTTGCAAGTCATCAATTGTCCATTATGTAGAAACAAGTCGCGGGTTATATTTTGGTTGGTGCAATTCCCTCATTAATCCTCAAATGATAGATCAGTCACAACGTGTTCATCTTTTAAATGCAGGTGATTAATGGTCACCAGTCAAAAAAACATTGATTTTGTGTCTACTGGATTTGTACAGACAGGTGCGTACCTTGTACAACAAAAATCCCAGTCGCAATAAATCTTGCATTTTATTCAAGCTAGTAATTATTATATGAAATATACAGCTGATTCCATATTTATTAAAGTTTGTGACTGATCATGCCACTATATATCGTCCATATTTATACGCAACCTCTTTTTTTTTTTTTTTTTTTTTTTGAAGGGTACGCAACCTCTTCAAAATTATTATATATTGACGCAATTAAATGCCTATTTAATTGCCTATGGAATATTATTTTACATGTCAAATTAATTCTCACTAAGATAATTAAGGCTGCCTGCTGCCATAGCAAGTGCTATATTGTTGTTCATAAAAAAAATAAAAATAAATAAATAAACTTTATAGAGGAAATTTTAATTAAGGCCGCTATAGCGAGTGCTATATATATTGTTGTTCATTAGAAAAAAAAAAAAAAAAAATTTAAAATTAGAGGGAATTTTATGGAGACGATGACCAGAAAAAATTAATGTGATTGTGTGGTGTTTAACACTTCAACTACAAATAAATTGATAGGAAGAGGTTGGTTTAGTGGTTTGTCCTTCATACCTACATCATGAGTCGTGGTTCGAATCTGGTACCCTTCCTAAATACTGAATTATTATAAATATTTATAATATATTTAAAATTTTAAATAAGTTTTTCAAAAAATATTCGGGCCCGTCCTACAAGCCGTTTTCTATTTTTGTTTTTCAAAAAGAAAAATGAAAATGAAAACAGTGTTTTTGGTTTTATTTTTGAATTCCGAATACGCGTCTGGTAGCATTTACTGGAATCCGTATTTTGAAAATAAAAACAAAAAAAAACGCGTCTGGTAGGATAACTGAAAACTTTCGAAAATTGAAATATCAATTTTTAAATTTTGTTTAATATTATAACAATTATAAATAAATGATTGAATAATTAAAAAAAAAACATTTTGTAATTGATCAGAGACTAGATCGGCGGCGATCGGTGGCGGGAGGAAGAGGAAGAGGAAGAGGAAGAAGAAGAAGAAGAGATCTCGGCGGCGATGCAGACAAAATCTTGGTGTCGGCGGCGGAAAGAAGAAGAAGAAGAGGAAGAAGAAGAAGAAGAAGAAGAGATCTCGGCGTCGGCGGCTGGAAGAAGAAGAAGAAGAAGAAGAAGAAGAAGAGGAAGAGGAAGAAGAAGAAGATGGCGGCGGCAGCGACCAGCGATAGGCGACCGGCGACCAGCGGAAGGCGAGCGATCACCGGCGGCAGGCAGGGACGATCAGCGGCGAGATGTAGGAGGAAGAAGATGATGGCCTGATGTCTGGTTCAAGAGAAAAAAAAAATATTATTAATAATATGAGACCCACATCATATGAAAAACAAAAACAAGTTTTTTTTTTTTCTTTTCGAAATTTCCACTTTTAACACTGATTTTGTTTTTCATTTTGTTTTTGAATTTTGAAAATAAAAATGAAAAACGGTTACCGGATACGAATTCGAAATCATTTTTAGAAAACAAAAACGAAAACAGCCTGCAGGACAGACCCTCTTTTCCATCACAATAGAAAACACGGAGAAGACAATTATAAAACAAACCAAGCCTTTATTAAATCAAGAAACTTCATTAATTAGATAAGTGCATACAATATATGAAACAAATATCATCCACAGTGTGCACGTACTGTAAATTAAATCCAATAAGTCCAATCTATTTCTCTGCAATCTTCTGCAAATGTAATAAACAAAGACAGCTTGCTAATCACAGAGTTCACATATCGGGGTCAACTTGGCTACAGTGTGTCATCAAGAGACATTATTCTTATGCCAATAGCTCAACCAAATAATAAAAATTTTGTGCTACATCAAAATTTACCTTATTTTACGGATTAACCGATACTAACGAAGCGTCTATTATTGTATTCATCCGATCCGATAGACCAATTTCGCCTGGGAACATCCAATGCCAAAGTCATTGAATGGGTAAGTCGTCGATCCCTAAAATGGACTATGTAATTTATTTTATCAATTTATCTGTTGGGTTACAAGCGGGTATTTTACTAAAAGTTTATATTGTATCAATCTATCATTGTATGGTTCCTATTTATTTTAGAGGTGTGATTTCAATTGAAGCATATACTCGGGGAGGGTGCAAGGTAGACGATTTCAAATCAGATTCTCCTACATTATATAGAGGAGATCTCAAAAACAGTATGTACATCTCAAATTAGTTTCTTTTAAGAAATTCAATATTACCTTTAACTAAAATGAATAAAATGATTAAATAGTTTGTAAGTATACCCCATAAATTATTAATCCGTTTCTTATAACCTAAAACTCTAAAACCCTTTTTTCTATTTTTTTCAAACCCTAACTTATCTTTCTAAATACTATTTTCAAACACAAATATTTTTAATGGAATCGTCCGTGGTTGTAGTACCCGTTGGAGGACGATCATGAACTTGGAAAGTCTTCTTAATTAACAATGCAAAAACTCACATTTTTCTCTGCCTCTTCCCCCTCTTTATTTTTTCTGTATCTGTGTGTTTAATACATTGCAGTTGCGCACACATACTGACAAGTGGTAACACATACATACTGATACTACATAGAAAAAACACATTGTTTTCTGTGTATTGCCATTTACAGGGCACTCACCGTAAGTATATGTTTTCTGGCATGGGCAATTGCCTAATGTTTTTTATTTACTTATTTATTTATTTATGAAGCTTAAAAAATACAAAATTGATCTGTTTCTTCTAAATTTTTTCATGTTGAAGATAAAAAAAATCTATTATTTATGATTAACTAAATGAATTTAATTGTTATGGTTGCAAGTTATCAATTGTCCATTATGTAGGAACAGGTTGCAGGTATGAACAAAAATTGTGTAGACAATCCTTTGATAATAATTTCTATCTATAAGTGATTATATTATATTTTGGTTGGTGCAATTCCCTCATTAATCATCATCAAATGGTAGATCAATCACAACGTTTTCATCTTTTAAATGCAGGAGATGTATGGTCACCAGTAAAAAAACATTGATTTTGTGTCTTCTGGATTTGTGAAGACATGTGCGTGCCTTATACAACAAAAATTCCGGTTGCAATAAATCTTGATCTGTGGTCTTTTTGAATAAGATTTGCCATTAAAAAAAAAGAAAAAAAAAAGTGATTATTCATCACATTACCCCATGATTTGTGTAGTGATAACAACTCATTTGAATTGAATTTTGAATTAATTTTTTGGGTTGTATATTATTTCTCTCAAGCTAATTATTATATGAAATACACTAATAATAGACGACCTAAAAAATTAACTCTAAACTCAACCCAAATGATATGGCAAGTCATGATTAGCCCTCATCATATCATTTATCACATCATCTAATAATTTATATGGTGATGACAACTCACTTGTCACGTCATTTATATTAATTTAATTTTACATTAATTTTTTGGGTTGTATAGTATTACAGCTGGTTCATAGAGTAATTTTAAGTTTAATTTTATTTATAGAGTAATCTTATAAATATAGAACCGGCTGTATATTTCAAAATATATGCATTTGTCAAAATTTTTCCATAATCTATAGTTCACATTTTTTGTCCTGATATATTTATTATCAGGACCAACTGACAATAGAAAAACTTATTGTTTAAATCCATCAAATCCAATCTGTTTAATTATGTGCCATCTTCTGCAAATGTTATAAACACAGACAGTACCTAGTCACAGAGTTCACATTTCGAAGTCAACTTGGCTACGGTGTGTCATTAAGAGAGACATTATTATTATGTCAATAATTCAACCAAAAAACTTTGTGCTTCATCAAATAAACTGTGGATTCAATCTCTCCGTTTGATTGTTGAGAAAGAGTAGGAAAATGAAAGAAACCAATAGAAAATTTCGGGTGGGCTTCGGATTGGGCTTGGGCTTGTGTTGCAAATATACTATAGGTTAATGAATTAGCTGTAGTTTTAAAGTTAAGAGCTTTCTATATATTAGTTTTAAACTGAATTGGTAGCTTTTCAATGCTGGTTTTTCTATACATGCAGTCCACTCATTAGGAAAATTTGTGCTGTCGGATTTGAATTTTTTTTTGTTTGGTAATTAAAAATTTAGAGTACAGACGTTATTCTTTCCTGTGTGTAACCAAAAAAGTTCATGCTGATGATGTCCCTCAGAGCTCCAACGTTAAAGGATGCCAATAAGCCGAAGATATTCCAGCTAGCTGTTGCAGCAATGGAGGAACTCGTTAGAATGGCTGAGATGGGTGAACCCTTGTGGACGCGTAATTACCTTGACGGCACCACTGTACTTAACGAAAACGAATATATTCAATCATTGCCTCGATGGATCAGGCCTAAACCAGTTGGATTCCAACGCGAGGCCTCTCGAGAAACTGTTGTTGTCTTAATGAACCGCCTTAATATAATTGAAATTCTGATGGACGTGGTAGGTTTAATTAATTTTTTCTTTAATTTTGTTCTATGAAGTAATATGTGATGGAAACAATATTTGATCATTTTTTTTTCTTAATATATATGCAGAATCAATGGTCGGGTGTGTTCTCTAGCATTGTCTCTCAGGCTATGACTCTAGAATTACTATCAAGATCAAAAGGTGAAGCAGGGACCTACAATGGTGTCCTGCAAGTGGTAATAATATATTTTTCTTATTACAGCTTTAGTTGATCATTTGTTTTCTCTTTTGTTTCTCATTACTTTAAAGGTGACACCAATACATAAACTTTATTTTTGTTTCATTTGTACGAAATCGAGAAGCTAGGGAAAGTTCATCATACACAAACCCTAGAATCCAGATTTGGTGTTTAGGATGGAGTACATATTATATTGGACTGTATTGAATTATCCATTAAATTAATCGATTCCATATTATATATATGCAACCAAAGATTGAATATTATCCTTCGATCTAATTTTAATTCAATCAATTTTAGTTTAATCTTAATAATCTCAATTAGTAGTAATTCCGTTCGATCGATCGAACTCTCCGCACCAAATTAATGTTACAAAGATAGTTAATTTATATAAAGGAGGCTTAATAAATAAATATTGAACCTTTTATATATATATATATATATATTTTTCCCGAATAAATTCGCTTTTTATTATGTGTTCAATCTTTGATCTTTCAGATGTCAGCTGAATTTCAAGTTCCTTCACCACTAGTTCCTACTCGACAGAGTCATTATTTGAGGTACTGTAAGCAGCTTGTAGAAGATACATGGGCAGTGGTTGATGTTTCGTTGGACAATATTTTACAACCTAATCGAGCAGTTAGATGCCGACGAAGGCCATCTGGTTGCTTAATTCAGGAAATGCCCAATGGATACTCAAAGGTATATGATTAGATGATTAATTAATTGAATTAACAACTTTGATTCATATATGTATAAATTTACTCAAATTTATCTTTCATATATGCATTAGGTTACGTGGGTTGAGAATGTTGAGGTTGATTATAGAGGTGTACATGATCTCTACTTGCAGCTGGTTAGCTCTGGCTATGTTTTTGGGGCAAAACGTTGGGTCGTAACCCTAGATCGACATTGTCTTCGACTTGCAAGGAGCATGACAACAAACAGTCATACCAGAGATGTCCGTGGTAATATTACGAATTCCCTATTTTTCAGTTTTAAAATAAGATCGTTATATGGTAGGTCATGTTAATGTTTGTCGTCTTAAGACATATATATACATCGGAAGTTTCTTACGAATTTAATGAAATACAATCATGGGCGGAGCTCCTTATGGGCTTGGCTGGGCTGTAGCCCAGCCCAGCTTTGGGGAAAAAAAAATTTATTTATATGTCCAAAATTTTGGAAAAATGAAAATGCATTGATATTGTTTATGGTTTTTTCTGAAAAAATTAAGAATTTAGGCTTAGTTGACACCATACATTTGATATAGTAATAAAAGTGAGTAATATTTAGTATTGATGACATATGTATTCAATGTATATATTTTAAAATAACTTTTTATTAGAGAAATGAATATTTATCACTGTCCAATGTTCTTAGGTAGTGAAATTCAGTTTGGTAATGTTTCCCAGTTCTTTTTTAATTTTTGTATATGTTTCTTATTTTTTTTAAATGATTTAACTTTAAAAAAAAATTAGATTAAATAGTCCCCAAACTCTAAAAATTTGAATTTTTTTTCTAAAATTTTATTTCACTTTTCTGTAATGTTATTCATTAATTAATTTCAATATTTCATGATGGTGTCGGTGGTTTGGACATAAAATGGTTTCATGTGAGAATTTTTCTTTATTTTAATTTTTGTAATGAAATGAATTCTATTTTATAAATAGAATTTGATTTTTTTTTTTTTGTTTTTGAACGCTATAACTATATATATTTTTTCATTTTTCTACGTGCTTGAAAAAATTTCAAATTTTGTTTACTAGAAAATTTTACTGAACTTATCAACCGTAAAAAATTACATCAAAATATATATATATATACTTTGAGTCAAGGTATTTAAATCTAATGGTCTCATTTTTCATCCTATTTATTGTCAAGAAGAAAAAAAATATATATATATATAATTATTTAGATAAACTTTTGATCAAATAAGAAAAATTAATTAGCCCAGTCTGAGAAAATTCGCTGGCTACGCCCCTGAATACAATCAAATCTGGTCGACTATGATGACTATATCTGATATATCTTAAAAGAATAAAATCATTTATCGAAGTATTATATTAAAGACACAATTGTAAATTTTTAATCCTTATAAGATAATTAGTGTGTTAACATTAGGCGAAGAACATGGGTCCTCTGTGTTTTGGTGGCGTTGTTTTTGGGGGCTGTCCTCAGGGGTTTTGGTTTTTTTTGCTTGTTTTTTCTGGTGCTTTTGCTCTGTCATTTTTAGGGACAGGGACTGTTTTCTGCCCTTGTCGCTGGTTTTTGTGGGGTGCTTTGCGTTTTCCTTCTGTGCCTGTTTGTGTTTCGTTTGGCTTTGGCCTTCAATAAAGTTTAACTTTTCAAAAAAAAAAAAACATTAGGCGAAGAACAACTAATTAATTAATATTATTTGCTCACTTGTTAATAATGTTATTGTTTGGTTATAGCAAATCAAGATGAAGAGAGAAAGCGTATGCTGAAGATGGCAGATAGAATGATGATAAGTTTTCTTGCTGGAGTGAGCGCCAACCCTGCTCATACTTGGAAAACAGTACTATCAGGAACTGGAGTTGATGATGTGAGACTCATGACCAGAGATAGCGTCGATGATCCAACCAGACCTCCTGGCCTTGTTCTATGTGCTACAACTTCATTCAGGCTTCCTGTTCCCCCGATAAGGGTTTTCGATTTTCTTCGTGATGATGCTACCCGAAATCAGGTAATATGAAATTCAATATATAATTACCTTGATTCTAATTTTAACAAAGTCGAGTACATTAATGCGAAAACAATTACCTTTATAGAATAATGCATAGATATGATCATGATCTTGCATTTTGTCTATAATTATTCTACTATAAATGCTCTTATTGAGCCATCACCACTCAATGCCTCAATGTGTCTTGTTGGTAAGAACGCTCCTTCAGTTTGAAGGTGTTCAGTGGGATTTTATAGAAGAAATTTGATTCTAAAATTAAGATTTCATATAAGTGCAGTGGGATGTTCTTTCAAACGAAGGCGTTGTCCCGGAAATTGCACATATTGCTAATGGTTGGAATACAAGCAACTGTGTGTCTTTACTTCGAGTGCTAGACGTGAGTCCTCCTACACATATCAACAATTTTACTGTGTTATTCACTTTATAATTTAAGTTCTTCACTTGTTAATTAACTGATTAATCATGACTGTAGAGTACTGAAAATTCAAGCCAGGGAAACATGTTGCTTGTACAAGAGAGTCGCTCTGATCCAACGGCTGCTTTCGTGATTTACGCTCCCGTTGATACAGTTGCAATGAATGAAATACTAAATGGTGGAGAGTACCCTGATTACCTCACGCTTCTACCCTCCGGATTTGCGATTCTTCCGGATGGAACCGCCGTCCATCGTGGCAACACTGCATCTGGTGGATCTCTACTCACTGTCTCTTTCCAGATTTTTGTTGATTTAGTTCCAAACGCAAGAGTCTCTCTTGAGATTATTGCAACTATTATCAATCTTGTTGCTTGTACTGTTGAGAAGATAAAGGCATCTTTGTCATGCGAGGATGCATGAGCTTCAGTGTTTCAACATTTTCTAGGTAATTTATTTCTTCTTTCTTTCAAATTTTGATTCTCAATTTACGGATTTTGACTATATTTATTTAGATTTTTAATACCAATGTTTAGACTCTTAATTACATGTTACGCTATATATTTTGGTCGAGTGATATTTTAATATTGTTGGGTTGTAATATTTACGTCAAAATTTTAAGTTAATTTTCTATTATTTTTTGTTGTTGCAGTCACCAAGAGAAGAAGAGAAAAAAATGAAAAGAATATGAAGAACTACGAAGGTGGTGACAGGAATTGAGTTCCTCAAAAACAGAGACAAAGCTGAAAAAGTAACATTAAAACGATCTTATAGTAGTAGGCTTGAATCCACTTGGACCACTTCAATTCGCATTCTTAAATTTAGCATTGTTTCAGTTTATATTTCTTTGTTAATTTGTATTTAGTGATAAGATTATGTTAAAATAAATAGTGGAAAACGGTGGGAAATAGCACTATTTTTATATTGAATTTTGAAAGTATCATTAATTTAATAAATTAAGATTAAATTGCATCAATGGACTAAAATACCCTCATCTCCTTCTTTTATTACGTTTGTACCATTTTTTATTTTTTATTTTCAAAAATCTCCATGGATGGCAGATGACAAGTACTTGAAAAGATCTGTTTCCTATACCATATTTTTTTTTGTCTACTATAGTAGTGCTACTTACACACAGATGACAGATCCTTATTATGGACCCAGATTCAACTGGCCTTGGCGCTGCAATCTGTATATTTGTAATTGGTTTGGTTTTGAAAATCCATATATGTACCAGCAACAATTTTTCATTATATCAAATTAAGGTTCTATTACCTAGGTTTGCATATTCTTTGTTTGGAATTTGAACATCTTGATCTAATAAAATGTTAATTAGGATCATTAGTCATGAGTTTTCAGTGATTGATCAAACAACACAAGTAAGAATGAAGTTTGTTATGCCATATATTTGGACATACTTATTACTAGAAATTATTGTATAATCATTTAGCATGATCTCTTACGTCCACAGATCTTGTTGCATATATTATATATGATCAGTAAAATAGGCTTTTAAACACAAGTATAGAAGGCTTAGGAGAGGGGAAATTAAGTGGTAAATACATTCATAAGATTGTATTTACCGCTTTTCCCTCCCACACGCCTTCTACACTCGTGTTTCAAACGGGGTATGCTTTTTCTTCCTGTAAGCTCTTTCGATATGAGTCCCTAATTATTTCCTCCTTAGGAGCGAATCTATTCTTGAAAGCCTTCTTCCCTGATTCTGATACCTAGGATAGATCAATTGACAGTGTAAGCTTTCTAAGGTAGCTATCTATCTTTAATGAGGTTCCTAGTGAGGTCATTCTAATCTTCCCATGGTTCTAACCGGACGCTTATCCTAGTGACATTCTATCATCCTGTGGCACTATATCAAGATTTGTAATACCTTTTATGGTAATTTTGCCAGCCGAGTTCTTACAAATTTTATTCTTATTTTTGCAACCATTTTAAAGGATAATTATTGGACAGCTTTACACATGACTCATGAGTACTGAAATCAAAGGTTAATGTTTGATTAAAATTTCAAAAAGGATAAGCTTGGGATGATGCAAAAAGAGTATATATAATATCCAAAACCTTAATTACTTATACTGAGAAATATCCGCCGGATTGCATTTGATTCTTGAGTCCATTTTTGATCACACCCCTACAAGGGGGTAAGCATTATTACCCCCTTCTAAAATGGATGACATGTGTCCATAGAGGGGTAAATTTATCCAAACATGATTACCTCCTTCGACACATGTCATCCATTTGAGAGAGGGGTAATGGTTACCTCCCTTGTAGGGGGTGAGCAAATATGCTCTCTTGATTCTTCTTCAAATTAATTGGTTTCAAGGTCTTGTTTGGATACATAGTATAAAAATTATAAAACTAATTTAACAATTGAAAAATGCAGTCTTTTTTCCATGAAAAGTTCACGATTGGTTGTAGAAATTCATACACAGCCTTGAAATTTATAACCCTAGTATATAATCTCTAGGCGTGAAAGCTAGCTTTACACACAATAGGGAAGCTGATTCAGTTTCAGACAAGTATTTTGAAGGTGACTTGGGCCAAGAAAGGGGTGAAGGCCCATCAGAGGAGAAGTTAAGGGATGAAGTGGTCAATGTAGGCCCATTGACCGAAATTTCTTCAGATGTTATGGACAGCTCCCCTGTTGGTGTCAAGGCTGTTTTGAGTGACAATCCAAGCCTTTGACAGGCCGATAGTTCTGTGCTCATTTCCAGTTCAGTTCATTCCCTGGAAAAAAGAAGAGGGAGGAAAGGTAGTGCTTCAAAGAAAAGGCACAATATGATTCTTAGGAGTTCTAGGGTCTATGATAAAATGAAGCAGTATAATCCTGAGCTGCTCATTAACAATGTAGAGTGGAATCTCGAGGATGAAGTCGTGAAAGTGCTTGAAAAGGGTATGGCTCTGGGCTTCAACTTCTACAGTAAAAAAAAAGGAGTTGTTAGAGATTATTGCAAGACGGGGGGAGGTGAACGATAATAGGTTTCGGGATCTAGTGAGAAGATTGGTACTCAAACACAAGTCTATGAAGTGATGTGCTCGGCTGGTTTCGGGTTGTTTTTTGACGTTTGGTGCTTGTCCTAGTTTTTCATTTTCTTTGTTCTGGCTCTTGTATGCTTTGGGTTTCGTTTTGGGGTCTTTTTGGGCTGTTTTTCTGTTTTGTTGTGTTCTCTCTTGGGTGGTGTTGCTTTTTTAGGTTTTTTTGGGCAGCTGTTTGTGGCGAGTTCTGCTTTGCTTGTTGTAGCTTGCTTTTGGGTCTTTGCTCAGGCCGTGTGGTCGGCTCCATTTGTTCCTTGCTTGCAGCCTTCGTTGGCTTATCTCAACAAATTGCCTTTCAAAAAAAAAAACATCGTTGAAGACTGTTTTGCTTTGATAGCATGTGCATCCACTCGCTTAAAAGGTGGTTTGGGATAATATTGCTGTGAATCAGCCTGAGTTGTCCTAAAAATTAACAAATATTAACCTTTGATCGTGATACCAGCAGTAACACCAAATGAAAGTTCCGAATAGCAGCCAATCCAAACACATTTAAGTGCACGTGTCATGAACCCACACAATTTCATGCAAATCCATTAATACTGTTGGTGACTTTAAGGGTTTGGTATCACCTCACTTTAAGTAGAATAAATAGCACATGAAACACCTCCACCTTCTTCACACAAAGCAGCCAATAGCCTTTTGCATTTCTTTGCATCTCTCTATCTCTCTCAAAAGTCTCAATTGCTTCTAAAAAAACCAAAAACCCTACTAAGCAAAAAAAATGAACTGTGATAATATCACAGATCTTCCTCTAGATTTCATTATTTCCATAATCATGTTCTTACCCCTCATTGAAGCATATCGCTTCTGCTTGCTGAGGAAAGAATGGAGAAATCTCTGGCGACATCGTACTTGTTTGGACTTCAATGAGATCAACTACTGCTCAACTAAGATCAAAGAAAAATGGATCTCCATAGAAAAACAAGAAAATTCGAAGGAGTTGAAAAGGCTTGGGAAGCGAAAATATGTTCACTTTCTAAACAACACCATCAAAAAATTTCCTGGTAGAGAGATATCCAAGTTGAGTTTTAGCTTGCCATACTCGATGGAGTACCGCGTAGACATCGATGACTGGATCAGAATTGCTGTGAACAAAGGCGTCACAGAGCTAAACCTAGACTTCTCTGACGGGGTTCCTCTGGAACCGGAGCCAGAGCAACTGGACAGAAAATACGTGTTGCCCAAATGCTTGTATCAGAATGCGACATTCATTAGGGTTCTCAGTGTAAGCTCCTGCATACTCGGTTTCACCAACTTCGCGAGCTTTGTCTCGTTTGAGGAGCATGAGTCTGACACGGGTGCATATCTATTGGAAGGTGTTAACTAATAAGGTTCTCAAGTGTCATCTCTTGGAGAGCTTGAGTTTGGTGGAGTGCTCTGGATTGGTCAAGGTCTATCTCGATCACCAACAATGATAGGAGGCTAAAGAAGCTAGTTGTGAAGAATTGCGAGTCTCTCTCACAGGGATTGGAGCTTTCGCTACCGAGACTCAAGTACTTCGAGTACGTCGGTAAGCCAGTGGAATTCAATCTATCAAATTTAGATGCCCTACATGAGGTGCGGTTGGATTATAAGATGGATCTATCTATTGCTATGGTTCCATCAATTCCTTACATGGCTGCTCATGTTAGGCAACTATTTCATGGTATTGGTAGGACTAGGATCCTTAGAGTCTCCACTGTTTTTTTCAAGGTACATATATGGATATCTCTTCTCATATTTTATGATAATATATAACTATTTTCTTTAATTATACTTCTTTTATACACTGTGAATTGAAGAAGTCTAGAAACATTTGATACATGTTTTGTACATGCATGGTAGAGAAGTATACATGTTTTATACATGTTTTCACAAAACCCACGCACGGGGATTAAGGTTTCTATTTAAAAGTAGATTTGATTATACACATTTTTGTTTTAGACAAAAAGATGCATATATAACCAGCATTTTTATATAGTATCAAAGGTTTTATTAGTTAGGTTTGCATATTCTCTGTTCGCAATTTGCACATAAATATTAATATAGTGACCTTCTCAAATGTTAAAGATCTATAGTCATAAGTTTTTAATATCTTAGGTCTACAAATCTTATTGCATATATTATGAGTTCAAAAACAGGCTTTTAAAAAAGATTCCATATTTGAAAAACAAGTTTAGAATGCACGGGGAGAGGGAAAAGCGGTAATGATCATACATGCTTTCGAATTAGATTTAAAATCTTGGTAACATTTGTATTGTTGTGCAGATTGCAACCAAGTTCTTCAGAAATATCAACCCCATGTTTCTAATGATGAACTTCCAGCATTTGCAATTGACAACTTGCATTGAACAATATGAGATCCCAACCATATTGAATTTTCTTACATGTTTACCATTCGTCAATACTCTCTCCGTCATCACAACAGGTTTAACTAGAAAGACCCCTGTAAGTTCCCTACAGATTTTCGGCTAGTATTATCATTTTTCAAACAATTGATGAACTCTAATTAACTTTTATTTAATTTGGAGCACGCAGTTAGAGAAAATTATGGTCTTGAACTGGTTGAGATAGATGGGTTTTCTGGGACGAAGAATGAAACAGATTTTCTTAAATTGATACTAAAAAAGGCTACTTCGTCGAGATTGTAACCCTCAATCCATTGGTGAAGGGTACTCCTCCTTCGTCCGCCTTCTTACGTGCCTTGGAGGAGATCAAAACTGCAGCCCTCACTTATGGAAATGCAGAGATTAAATGTCTTTGAATTTCCAAACTTAATATATATATATATATATGTATCTTTGCATTTTAAATAATATGTTGGGAAATTTATTTCTTGGAACTTTTTTTCATTGAAGGAACATCTTATTAGTATGTATGATGATATTGATTATAAATACTGGCTGAAGATTTAAGGTTTAATATTAATTCCAGAGCAATTCGAGAATCATATTCAAGATTTTCAGCAATTACAGAGAAAGAACCTCTTCTAAGTTGTAACATTAATTGCTGCATTATATAGAGATAATACGTAATGTGACTAATTCTGACAATATGAGGTTGGTTCAGCAGTATGCCCCTCACATCAACGGTATGAGGATGTGGGTTCGAGTTGCGTCCCCTCCCCAAACCTTGAATTATTGTAATATTTTAGAAGAAGAAAAAAGTCCACATACACAACCACAAACTCATATCCAAACTAAAACAACAGTTCTGGTATTATAAAGGAACAGCCTCACATGTACCCTTTCAACATAATCAAAAACACCCAAAAAAGTCACTGAAATAACTCATAAGCATACCAAATACCAATTTGTTCGATCAAGTGAAGCATTTTAAAATACTGACAAGTTCAGATCCATGACCCGGATGATCCGGGTCAGGGATTAGATCTTGCTTAATAGTTAATACAATAAGTCGATAATAATATGCATAAACAACTAAATTAATAAAAGCAACAGAAAAAAAAAATTTTGAATTAACAAGTGAACTAAAACAACAAAATCATCAATTAGATAGAACAAGAAAACAATCTCTAATCATTCAATTTGAATCAAAACAGCTCAGATCAAAAGAAACTCAGAAACAGAAAAAAACACTTTTTTTCTGATAATCTAAAAATTAAAAAAATCAAGCTCTCTTCTTCCTAGGCAAAGCAGGTCTCTTGCTAAGAGCCAAACCTGTCTTCGAAGAAGACGGAATCAACCCACGAAGAAACGCTAAAACACCGAGACCCATGAACGGAGAATATATCATCATCAGCTTCTCAGACGCCTTACCCGATCCCATCAGCTCCGCTAACACAGCCGTCTTCAATTCACATCACAACACACACACAAAATTTATAAAATAAATAAATCACTAACAATTATCGTTATATATATAATTAAAATTAAAGATTGGAGATTTATCGGTGTGTTACCATTGAAGTGGCGATAGAGACGCCGTAGATCAAGCAGGTGGTGTTGAACCAAGGCTTGGAGCAGAGGATCCCGAAGATGTTGACGATAGAGAGCGGCCATATGAAGAGGAGTTCGAGCCAGACGATGCCGACGAGGAAGTGTGGTTTCTCGGTGAAGAGATAATCGCCGTACTCGGTCGTGTACCATTGCTTTAGATCGACGAGGAACGCCGGGTAGAATTCTGGTGACAGGAACATCTGCGAGTCAATCAGCGGCGCCGCCAAAGCCATCACCACGAAGAACAGGAACAGTATCGCGTCTATCAGCTTCACCAAAGCTCCCATTTTTTTTTTCTTCTTCTTCTTCAATTTTTTGATCTGCAAAGGGAGGATGTGCGATAGATTTTGGGGAAAATGGAACTTAGGTGCAGCTTTTGCTATTTATAGTATATATGAGATCTCAAAACGACGACGCATTTGTTTACAATAAAACGACGTAGTTTTAGGGGAAATATATATATAAAGTGGTAAAACATGTGTGGTGTCGCTAGTGGAAGAAAAGGAAAAAATAAAAATGAGTGAGACGAGGCCGGTGCCGAGGAGAGAGAGTCCATGGGGGACGCCGGAGGGAGAGCATCGGCAGCCCAAGGCACACAGATGCAATGATCGAGCCGAGGATGTCATCCAAGTATGTCCAAGTTTCTTACTTCTTTTTTTTCAATTGTCTCCTTTAAATTTCAATTTGGGGATTTGTGTATATTTTTAATTTACATGAAGCAATTTACTGTATGTAATAATGCCCTTAAAATCCCTGTGAATCCTTGTTGTGAAGAGGAAGCAGAATCTGTTAAATTGGATGGAGTGGATTTAGTTAGTGCTTGTATGGTGACGTGGGGAATTTGGTGTAATAGAAACTCTGTTATCCATAATTGTAAGGTGAGTCTTGCTGGGGACTTATTGGATTGGGTATCAGATCTTCTAGCTGAATTTCACAACACCAGAAAATCTTATTTTATTTTATTTTATTCTGTTTCGGCGAGTGAGCTTTTAGCTCTTAGGGAGGGTCTGCTGATGGCTAAGCTTTTTGGTCTCCAAGTGTGCTGGGTTGAGGTAGATGCTTGCAATGTAGTTTGATCAGCAGTGAATGATCAAAGTTACCAATGGAACTATGAAAATGCAGCTTGCAGGATCAAAAATTTAAAATTAAGAAAATAACCGACTCCAACAATTTAGGGCATAGTTGCACAAAGATATTAATTCAGGAAAGCATAAGATATGTTGTTCAGCACCAATAACAAAAAAACATGTTGTTAGAGCACCATTTTGTGTGTGATATCAGTATCAGTATGTCACATCCAGATATGCAGTGAATGATCAAAGTTACCAATGGAGTGCTGCTGGTTTTGTTCTTGAAGATGTAGAGCCTTATTCAAGGAGGTTGGGGTTTTGGTTATTTCCTGCTATGGAAATGGGGTGGCCTATAACCTTGCCTCCATGGCTTTGTCCTCTAGAAGGATTCAGAATTTCAGATGTGGAAAGATGACTTTCCCAGTTGTTTTGTTTCTTAGTTTCTCTGCTTTGTTTTAGTCATGTTTATGTTTTGTGGGATTACTGTGTGATTTGTGTTTTGTCATGTATTTTAGGCTTGTTTTGAGGGAAATCCATTCAAGACAGTTCCGGGACCTTTCAAGCTCTTTTGGCGGTGCATGAGATCGAATCCTGGGTAAGTAGTGTTTAGTATCTGATTCTAAGCTGCTCCTTTGATAGATTTATCATAAATTTTCTTGGCTCTCAATTTAGTATACTAATTGGTAATTGCTAGTGATGAGATTGACAAGAATTAAGTTCGAATTTGCTTTATTGACCAAAGCCCTTGTATATCTCTGTTTATGTTTGGTATGTTTGGTAGAATGCATTAGCAACTTCAAAGGCCTTTTAGTTTGTTCAATTTGTGAGAATGTTTGTGATGGTGCAGGGAGGAACCGACTGAGCCATACACCTATTTGCAATTCGATCCCCCGACGAGAGAGGTGAAACTCGAGTGAAATCCTTCCTTTGAATGTGATTTAACTATTTATTTGCTGTTGTGGTTCAGGCCTTGTTGGTCTTCTAGTCTTGTGATTTTTGATATCTATCATCGTCTGTAGTGACAAATGTGTAGATGTTGTGTGGCTCTGATATATTGTCATTGCTTTTAATGTTTAATAATGAAAAGGATGAAGAGAACATAATAGCTTTCAATGGAATTTGCATCAACGCAGAATATTTGCATTGTATTTGTTACGTATTTTCCTTTTGGCTGCAAAATGGATTTCTTTTCATATTCCTATAAAATTCTGTTGGATGCATCGTAGAATTTTTCGCTTCAATTGGGTCTCCAATCTATGTTTGTCGTTGGTTACACCTACTTCTTAGCAGACTTGTTCTCTTTCTTTTTCTACGTATGTGGTCACTGTTTGCAAGAAAAGTTCTTTCCGAATCATGGCAAATTAAAGAAGTGTTTTTTTACTCCCATAAATGGAGAAGGTTCAACGTTAAAAGTAGCTCAGACACTTACACATTATGTGGGATCAAAGAAACACGTTAGTACTGTATCATTGGTTCTGCCTTCTGCACATTGTTTCTCCGGCCATGACATGAAATGCCGATGATAATTATGTTTTAGCTGTATCTTCTTTCATTTGCAGATTGTGCGTTTTCTTTAAATTTTCGTTAGTGTTAGCCATAATAAGATTTAAGCTAATATGAGTGAGTAGATGAGAGTTGTGATTGTTGAACACAGAGACTTGTTATTAATAGATGGAGATGTGGGCTCTGAGCCACCACCGTCCTCCATCATTCCCAATGGGAACCGACTTAAATCATCGCCACCGCCGGTGTGACAATAATAACATTTTCCAGCGAGCGGTTGAGTCAGGATCCCATTCATCGGGATCAAACCCCCGAATCTGCTGTGCACAAACAAGAAGGGAAAAAAAGAAAAAAGAAAAAAGAAAAAAGAACTCTAGAAATCAATAATAGGCTCTCCAATGGTGAGATTGCGCTCCAGATTCCAGGGTAGGTCAAAGAGCTTTGCTGTGATGAATTTGAAGATCTTGTTTACATTAATGTTGTAGCTAGCACTCGAAAAGAACAGTGTCGCATTGAAGGCCTTTGCATATGCTCTTGCCTGTCGTGAAACATGTAAAAAAAAAAAAAAATCAAATTAACATGACGACAACAGGTTGATCTAGTTGTATGTCTATACAAGTGTAGCATAATATATCAGGTGTGGGATTTCTCGTACAGAATCCTTAATTACTACCGATGGTAATTTAAATAGTTACCAATGGTACACAACTAAGAAATCCGTATGATAAATCCCGCAACCGAAGGATTGTCGTGTGTGTATGTGACCAAATTCGACAAGCAATAAGATAAAGTCATTGTAAATAGTCTTATTGCTTGCATCGACTGATTTGCCTACACGTTTCTCAGTCGTTCCACGTTTATAAATCCCAGATTGGTAAATCTAAATAAGTCTTATCTACCTTATCATCATCATCATACAATTCTCATTATAATATTATTCTGCAAGATCATAATCTATATTATTATTATTATCTTTCAGACAAATAAGGATTTTGTAAAAAAAATTATTCACCTGACTTGCGATTGTCCATTGCAAATCTATAGGGAGCTGAATAAAATCATCAAATTTGGTCCCTATCAATATCGGAATTGCATTCTACAAAATGATGAAACAATGCATTCATTAGATTAATCAAATCACACACTTAAAAATTGCAAATATAGATAATTTATGAGAAATAATACCTGATTCAATGACCTTGCTTGTTGATACCATCTCACAACACTGCAATTATATATATATATAAGCAAATATCATTAGCATTAATGGAACAATTTAGAGAATTGATGATCAAAATATTTTTACACAAACCTGTTTAACGTGCACCGACTTGTTAGATCAAACATGATGCAAATTGCTATTGAGTCTTGGCAGGCAATTGGAAGATGATCCTGAGATTTTGTATCACCTGAATAATAATACATAATTTTCATAATTAAAATGATTACTGAAAATCAAGAAGGAAAAAAATGAAATTATAAAAAGAAAAAAAAAATTACCTGAAACTTCCCAGATCGAATATGAAATGCGTGCCCCTTCAACTACTAATGTTTTATCCATCAAATTCAATCCTTCCTTTTGCTCTGTGCTTCCCTGTTCTTTTTCATTTCCTACATATTTTTCCTTCGAACCAAACACCAATTTCAATTTATTATATATAAAAGAAAATAAAAATAAAAATAAAATCATGATATATTAATGAATTACCAGAAAACTAGTCTTTCCAATATTACAATCACCCAACAGACTGATCTTCAAAGCAACCAAATTATTATGATCCGAATCGATACGGCTGTGGTCATGACTACACACGTGCACTGAAGTCAGGTTCCCTGCACTGCTCTCGACGACGGAGGAGGATGGAGAAGGCTGCGACGGCGGCGAAGCTAACGACGACGACGACGACGTAGTTGACGTGGCATGAGGCGATGAAGAATTCAAGGGCGCCGCCGCCCTGGTGTTGGAACGTGGCAGCATCCGGTAGTGGATAGGCTTGCCGCGAGAACACATGAGGAATTGGTCGCAGATGCAACGAATGCATCGCCGGAGAATCAAAACGCTGCGTTGCATCCTTCGCTTGAGATTGCATTGCACCAATTTTCGAGAGATATTTGTCATAATTAATTTTATTTTTTTAAAATTCGGATTATTTTTTTGTTTTTTGTTTTTTTGGTGTAGTTATAACAAAATGATGGCCTCTGAAGATCTGAGATTGTTGGGTGTGTGTGTTGTTCTATAAGGCCATAGAAAAAATGGAAGCTGTAGCTTCGTGTGCGTATCAATATTTGATCGGACAAGGGTATTTTCAGGATTTTATTTTTTATTTTTATTTTTCCTGTTACAAGTTAAAACCAACTCTTGCTATCTACATGACTACATTAACGGAATTATTGACCCGTTTATGGAAACATCTACTACGACTATAAACATTAATCGTGTTATCGGATTCAAATATCTACCCCAACGACATAAGATCAACCGCTTATGGAAGCATTCGGATTTGAATAGCTACTAGGTCTCCAAATGGGAGGTGTACAAGCAAAACTCTCATACAAGAATAGATAATCTTATTTTGAGTTCTTTACTCTAAATGTGACGTGTTTATTAATCGATAATCCTAATGATGGTTAACGGTTAAAGTTAATGGTTTGATTGTGAGTTTTAGTTCATAAACATAGAGCATTAAAATTTGAGATATGGGCTAATCAATATAAATTATAAGCTGTAATTATATAATTATTTATAATTTATAATTTATAATGTTATGTATTTAGTGATATATAGTAAATTGAAACTTTAGGTTTTAGGTTTCAAATTTATAATCAATATAAGATGTCGTAAGTCTGGCTTCAAGAGATTTTGACAATCAAATTAACATAAGATCTATTGCTTCCCATACTGTGATTGCTTGATTACTAATCTAATTATCCCTTCAAATCTAAATTTTAATATCAATTAACAAATTATGTGTCTATATTATACGAGTAAAACCAATATTTTCAGGATTAATGTGTACGGTTGTGGAGTGGATTTACATGTAATGTAATGAAGTGTTTCTTGAGAAGAATATCTATGATATTTACATGGCCGTATTTAATATATATCGATCGGTTACTCTTGACTGTAGGGACCTAAGAGTGACATATAAGATTTACATTAAATGAATAGTTATGATGGCTTTCTACTTACAATTTATCAAAAACCAATCACATTTTTAAAAAGGTGAGAAAAAATGTGAGGTGATGAGAGGATTCTGGTTCTAACCGTAACAGTTTACTTTTTTTATTGTTTATATTTGTAGGCCAAGACTCCAAGTGGGTGGCAAATGGCATTGACTCATGAGGTGGGCATCAACATTTATTTATCATTTATTTATAATAACGTGGAATCTTGTTTAGTGATGTAAAGAGGGAACATCAGAACAAGAAACTTAAATGATATAAATACAAAGCATTAAATTAAATTAATAATAATTAAAAAGAAGTTGATAAATTAAAGTAATAAAAGGAAAAAAGGTAGGTAAGACCAAGTAATAATAATATAAAATGTGGTCGGACTCTCCCCTGAGAGCCTCCACCACCACGGTTCAACGCCCAATGTATGTGTGTATATATTTAATTATTTGTCCCCCTTGGCCTTTACTCCCAAGGGTGGTTTGGTGTCCCACCAATTGTGGGTGCTCTCTCCTCCTTATAGGAGTTGTAATCCGGGCTGCGCTAATAGAGTCCAATCTCGCCAGGTCCCCGTAGTTGTTGTATATTCAAAAAAATAATAATAATAATGATTTTTATTTTTAGCGATTTAGTTAGAGTTTTAGTGTGGTTTCGTTTTGTCAGAGATTATGTTTTCTTGGTTGTAATTCTTGTGTGATTTCTTTTTTTTCTTTTTTTTTGTAAATAACATTAAACTAACTTTGGAAGATCGGAATAAAATCTACAAAAGAATTAATACAAATTATAGTATAACTGGAAGATCTAAAAGAAAATAAACCGAGAGAAAAAAAAAATAGCAAACATTGATCTGGAATATGAGAAGAAAAATAAAACAAACATGTGAAACAATAAAATTAATAAATACTAAACATGTTAAACATGAGATCGAGATCTGAAAAAAAAAAATAGTAATAAATCAATAAATGTTAAATATGGGAAACATGAAATCGAGATTTGAAAGAAAATATAAACAAAAATAGAAAACATTGAAATAATCTATATCATTAAAGCTTTTATCATTAAGGTTTTTAAAATAAGAAATGTGGGGTTTTATTATCTTTTTAATAAAATTATATGTCTTTTTAAGTAATACAATAAAGGAAGAAAAAGAATAATACTAAATAATTTAAAAGGTGGAGTATAAATAATTAAGTAGTGGGTGTTGGCACTCTTTATAATATCTAATGACACCTTTCTACTTATTACGAACTCAGATGGCACTAATTTTCATGGATGTATAAATGTATAACAAGTGTTTTTTATGTATTTGTTTAGTAGATTAGATATTTTTGTTCGGAGTCACACTCGAAACCTGAAACATTATTGAGACCGAATAGATGGTATAATAATTTTTTTATGTTACAACAACTGTCGAGATTCTGTAAAAATTAGACTCTAAGGTGAGACAATAAAATAATATGAATATATATACATATACCGAGCGTTGAATCGGTGGTGGTGAACTCTCCTAAAGGAGAGTCACACCATTGGCAAGAGGCTATTGGTGGTGTAATAATATTTTTTTTGAAGTAGATTTTATCTTATCGAGGGCTATTTTTGGGTAATCATTATTTTATTAAAAAAAAAAATTAAATATTTGTAATGGAAGTGTTTACTTTTTAATCTTTATTTAAAAAAACAAAGAGAGAAACATTTCAGCAAAGGAGACATTCCTTAAAAATATACCATAATGAAAAACTATCTATACAATGTATTGAAAAGCTCCATAACTCCTTCAATTTGTATAAAAGATTACAAACATCATTTGTGTAAAAATACAAAATGGATGATGATGAGACTAGATTTTCTAAATCTTTTTCTCTTGTCAAGTATGTGAATGAATACAAACACTAGCTAAACTAAACTTTGGTGGCTTTTGAAGAAATTAGGAGCAGCAAATATAATTAGTATAAGATGAGAATGTGTAATTTGAAAGTGAAGTTAAAACAATGAGAATGATGAGCTCTGAATTATTACCCACTACCACTACACCAATGGAACCAAAAACTTGTGCTAAACAGATGAACTGGGGCTGGCGTTTTTGTTTCGCTTAAGGATATCCTTGATTTCTGTTTCTCTTCTATCCACAAAATCAATCAAGTTTTTTAAGCTAGCTGAGCAGAGTGTGCGTCTAGGACGTGCAGTGTCAATCTCCTCGACCTCTACATGCTCCTCGCCTTCTGGGTTGAACCTGCGGAATTGGCAACAGACCCTATAGAAGAAAACAGTAAGAGCAATGAAGCATGCAGAGCCACAGATAAGGAACAGGCCCCAGAAACTCGTTAAAGATAGTCGACCACTTCCTTCATCCGAGCTGAGCTGCATAGAGCATTCGTTCAATGTCAACCATTTATTATGAATTTTCTGGAGATCACCGCTTTCGGAGAGTTGTAGGATGGCTGTCGACAAGTCAATTGCAAGAGGAGAGTCCCTTTGAAATGCCTGATACAAGAAAATTTTCAAACATGAGAAATTAGACTGCTGGATTCTTTCCAGATTGTATATCGAAATGTCTTATACTTACGAATCCCCATCCGCTTTTTGTGAATTCTTGACCAACTGTCCTGAATGCACAATTAGTTCTGGACAAGAAGAGCTCAATGTAAGGTAGCTCATCAACAATTGCTGCAACCCCACCATTTTTCGGTCCTAACTTTAGGGCATTGTAATATTCGTCCAGGTTTTTTAACTTTTTAAGCCTAGATTCTGCTATATTGAGCTCGTCAACAAGGTAGTTCCACGAGAATGACCCGTCTTGAATTCCTATTGGTTCACTACTAGAAATCAAGGTGTCAATTCCTTCAATTCGCGATGTCAACTGCTGCACCGTGAGGATTGAAGTCAAACTAGCCGTGTAGCTTGAATTGATAATCAACACCACAAACAGCCATATGATCAGAACCAACCGTCCCAAGGTACTCACAGTGTTCTCCCCTGCATCAAGTCCAAGCCGTTCCCAAGATATTAGATATCACCCACAAGAAGAATGTCATGTTTAGACCGAAAAGAACAAGACATGAACTACATACTGTGTGAGAAAAACATTGTTGAGAAGCTAAACCTGCAAGAACAAAGTAATTTCAGCGTTACTCTAATACTCATAAAGCAAAGCACGTAAAGCCAATGTAGCTAAACTATTGGACACGCTACAAGGACATGTCATGCAATGAAGATTTACACCAGAAGTCATAAAAATTTCAAAACTATATTTTCATTTTGATCTACTAGAGCACAATATAGTGAAACGACATTTGCTAAAATATGTTTTTCACAGTGAATTCACATATGTAACTACGGAATTACTGCCTAGAAGCTATGACATTACGTGCTAGTGAAACATTTAGTTGCCCAAGTTAAATCAGATGGCTTTCAATGAGTTTAAAGCATACTAACCAGCATATAGTCATAAGTTGCTGACTTGGAGGACCACGAAATTCATTGTTGAACCGATGCTCAAGAATCCAAACTACAGCTCCCACTAGGAGGAAAAAGGCAGCAGTGACGCACCACATTTCAACTGTAAAAGGTTTTAGGAAAGCCCAAGGACTAGTCTTTTCCTGATGGACTGGAGCAACAACAACAAGACCTGATTCCATGTAAGGCTGTGTAAAATCCACAATCCTTGTTCTATTTGTAACAATTGTTATGTCGCCAACAGCTGCATCATAGTTCTGAAAAAGGAAACAAGTAAATCAAGATAGTTACTAGAACTCAATCATCCAACTATGGCCAAGGCAAAACAAAATACAAGCACACAAAATAAAATCAAGGCTCCAAAATGACTTATACTCACGTTTTGAGCAACCTGAGTCACGAGTTCATTGTAGACGGGGTTTCTCTTGCCATCTCCGTATAAAATAAAGTTATACGTGACAGGATAAGAAAGCAAGCTTATTGCAGCTTCAAAGACATCGATACAGTATCCTTTCGCCCCCGGGGGGCTCTTGTCTGGACCCAAAAATTCTGTATAACTTACACGGTGGGGCACAGCAATGCGCAGTGGCTTCCCATTGTTAGGGAATACCCATCCTCGAGGTGTTGCGGTGATTTCACCAGGCCATATTACACTGTAAAGACGTTGGTTGATAGTAGAAGTATTACTGGGCTTTGCGTATAAAGTCTCTGGAGCAACAACTGAAAGACCAGAATGATTTGACCAATAACCAATCCTACGAGACCCTGTACCGCCAATGTTAAGAATATCATATGCTGGAAGAACCAAATTCCTATCAGTATCAAATCCAATCTGACCACTTACACCTGTGAAATTCATCTTCATTATAGTCTGGAGAAACTTTTGGCCTCCATCAAAAACACGGAGTGATCCTAACTCCAGCACGCTTCCATTTGCGTTCTGCAACCTTGGGTCTTTAGAGAAAGATATACTTCCACCTTCATTAAAGAAAACATCAAGAGCACGCGAAGCTAACCAAACAGAATCATAAGCATAGAGTGCATATGAATTTAATCCTGCAGAACCACTCTTCCAATTGGACACAAATTTCTTTTTGAGATCAGTATCTGGGATGTGATGACGAAGAGCGACAACCCCTTGTAAGAGGTTCATTGTATCGGGGTCAGCTGGTTGTATCGAATCTAAATGGGAAGGAAGCCAGTCTGTAGCAATCCAAACATAGCCACCGATTAACATATTTAGACTTTTAGCAACAGAGAAAACTTTCAAACCAGAGTCTGGATTAACATGCACAACAAAAACCCGAGATTCAATCAAGTTTGCACCAACTAACAAGTCATTAATTTCACTTTCGGAGGCTCCTGGAGTAAAGGCAGCCTTGTAAGAGATCTTGGCACGTTTCTTTGCCAAGGCGTCACCCAAAACAGAAATACCATTTCTACCATAATCATCATCTACATAGATGGCAATCACTTCTCTCCATCTATAATACTGAACCATATCAGCAATTGCATACATTTGAAAATAGTCGCTATGTGTAGTGCGTAGGAAAAATGGGTACTGCAACGAAGAGAGAGACGGGTCTGTTGCTGCAAACGACAGAAGAGGCACTTGAAGTTCATTGACAACATGGGAGATCACATGAGCTATTCCAGACGATTGTGGACCAATTGCAACAAACACTTCATTTTCCATCAGCTGCAAAGCTACACGGTATGGATACTCCCATTAAAGTTTTCATCTTTCTAATTCTTTTTAGAGAGTAAGAAATACAAGTAAAGCAGATAGTTGCAATGATACGAACAAAAAATTCAGAGCTCTTACTAATTTAAACACTTAAAATGTGATTTTGCAACAGTGTCATCTGTTTAGTAATATAAAACTCTGACTACATATGCTATCAAAATGACCTTCCGTGGCAAAGGATTGCAATTACTCCACATGAAATAAAATCGTAGTAACCTATATACTGTACTTTGAGGAATATCAAATTCAATATTCTAAAAGAAGACAGTTCTAAAATCAATTGAAGTGTTGAGTTCAGAAATTACCTTCCATGGTTCCAACAAATCCGCTGCAGTTTGTATCATGGATAATGATATTCACTTTGGTTCCAGGAAGAATGTTTGGATCATTATTAACATCATCAACTGCAGCAACAATTGCAGGCTGCGCAGCCCTTCCTATAATAGAATCTGAAGTAAACAGAGCTCCGATGGTCACAGACCGCGGTCTTGAAGAAGAAACTGTTGCATTTCCAGCTCCTACAACAACTTCTATGGGAACCCAGATGCAGAAAATCAATAACACGATTGTTCTTGTCATTTTTGTATGGAAAAGTCTGGGAATCAAAAACAGCCCCATGTCTCTGCAATTAATTGGTCAATTCTTCTGCTGGAATTAGCATTGGTTCATAGATAAAAAGCAGCGCCTGCCAATAATGTCAAAACGAACGTGAACACCATTAAACACAGTCAACAACATATAGATTATGGAGCCATGAAATCAAGAAAATCATGAGCAACATGGGTTCCAAAACTATCAAACGCTAATTAAAAAGAATGAAATTACAACCCAAAAAAAAAAATCCAGGTAATTTTATACAAAGAACAAAAATCTCTGTGGATCTTAATATCCAGATTGAGACCAATTTAGACACTAGATTTTGCAACCCACATGAGAAACAAATACAAGAACAAGATTCAAGAACCCCACAACCCAAATATTATATTGGCTTGATTAGAGCAATGATAGTACACTAATTGGAAGAAAATAATAAAATAAAATGAACAAAATATTCCAAGTTTATTTACTCAAAACCCACATGCAAAGAAGGAAAAATGAAAAAGATAAAAACGAATAAAATAACATACAAAGAAATATGAGGTGGGTTTGGGTTCTGGAATTCAATTACTTGCCTGAATTAGCAGAGAGAGACAGAGCTTTGAACAGTCTAGTTCATGACATATATATAAGATTTTCCAAAAGAGAGAAGAAGAAGAACACAACACACTTCACATTCACATTCCAAAAAACAAGTGATAAAGAGAGGTTCAAAGCTAAAACATTAAACAGTCTTGCAAGCTCAAGTAAAGAATCATTCTCTCACCCTGTCATGTCTATACATCTATTTACCTTTATTAATTAATTAATTTTTCTAGACTTTTATTTTATTTTATTACTACTTGTTTTCTTCAATTATGATTGAACAAGAAAAAAAATATATTAAAAATTCATGTTTGTTTGATTGGTTTGGTGAAATAATTCTATGTAAATTAGTGTAGACAGATAACAGATTGAGATTCCCATAAACTTGGTGAATTATGGTTGTCCTTGTCAAGTCCATGCACATTTCGTCATCAATGGTGGTCCTACTACAATTTATATATATATATATATATAATTTTCTCAATTAAATTAAAAAAAATTATACAAAGAATTATGTATGTGAAGTGTGTATAGGCGTGAAACACGAGGGCTTCGCTTCTGGTCAATATTCATGCAAACGACTGAGAAAAATAAATATTTCCCAAGAAACAAACGGATGGAGAAGTATGGGCCACGTGTTAGAAATTGACTCTTCTGTGTTGAGAATACTTTTACTCACCCCCTCTTAAATGGACGACATATGTCATAGATGAGTAAATTTTTAGATAATTTTATCCCTTCATAGACACAAGTCATGTGTATGGGAGGGGGGTAATGCTTACCCCCCTTGAAAGGGGAGTGAGCAAAAATGGACACGTCTGTATTTCTCAGATTATCTCACATGCATGTGTAATGTTATACAATGTCTGTAACTTGAAAAATTAACAAATTACACTATCAAATATCATTAATAAACTCAAATTATTACCTTAATTGGTTGAATGAGCAAGATATTCAGATCAGTTGAAAACTTTTACTTGTAATTATTTATCGATTAATTTTGTATAAGTTTTTGAGCTTCTTAGTTTATAGATAGTTCTCCTATCACGTCGTCTTGAAATTATACAATCAACCACACCACATGTGGTTGGTCATCCTGAAATTAATTTCATGACGATATAATATAAAAACTATCCTTAATTTACATATATATATATATTTATATATTTAAATTCAATTTACAAAAAACTTCAACAAATTAACTTTTAGGTTTATCACTTGAGATAGGGATTTATTGGAGAAATCAATTGAATTTAGGAAGAATTAGAATCGTTCAAAATCTGAATTGACCCGAATAATTTTTATAATAAGTATAAATTAAAGTTCACCAAATTTGAGAAAATGACATTGTAGATTCCAAGCAATTTATCTGGGTAACCGGGGTCCATAAAGTGATGTTAAATCCAACTAATTTGATAGTGTGACCAATCTCAGAAAAGTCCATGGTCATGGCAATAAGTCAATAACTAATAATCAATAATTTAATAAAAATGATAATATATAAAGACGAACTAAAAATTGATATAATATATTTGTATATATATATACATCATACATATGATATTATATATATATATATATTATTTATTTATTTATTTATTTTGAAAGGGTTTGATATTATATTATTGAAAGTCATTGATATATGAGACACTTATTTTCAACAACCGTATAATTCTATATGGGGATTGAAATTGATTGGCATATCATTATCAATATTTTTATTTTTTTTATTATTATTATTATTATTATTTTGTCAAACACGCTAGAAAGTTGTGGTGTGGTTGTTGTTGGAAAATAAAAATGGGAGAACAATACAATAGTGGTTTAAGGCTGCGATGTTTGTTTTACTCTGGTCACAAGCAAACAATCTAAATCGAAGCAGTCAAAAGCCACATGATATCTGTCAAAAGTCCACTGTTTGCGTCTATTTTCCATGGAACACAATACAACATTTGCAAGTTGGTCACTGCTTCTCTCCAGTGCTCTTTTACCATCTTTTAAACTTTAGTTTTATAGTGCTGTTTGGATATCTGTTTGTGTAATCATAACAAGTTGGATCCTAATATCAAGAGAGACATTACCAAACTTATTGGATTTTATAGGTAATAGTGGGATAATATATAGAAGGCGTCAAGTTTTAAACATGGGTGGATCGACAGAGATTATGAATTCTATGATCACTAAAGTAAGAGGACCAGAGAGGTCGTTGGTCAATTCTTTAAACTATTAGATAAAGATAACATCTATTTAAATATTGTATTGGTTAAATACAAATTGGAACATCTGATTTGAATTATGTATTGAATTTCCCTTTTTTTTTCGTTTTTTTTAAAGATCCTCTAACTAAACTAATACAAAAATAGAGGAATTATGACATGGAAAGTATAGGGACCCCCCAACTGATTTTTATTGCTTTTTGGCTGAAAAAACTAATAATTATGATTTGTACCAATGCACTCCCAATTACAAGCTTTTAAACAAAAACATGTCCCATCAAAGTTCAAACAATTATTACTTTATCTATATAAAACTGATTGCCATGATCTTTACAAAATCTTACATGAGTTGCACATACCCAGTACTAGGCCTGTAGGCCAGTAGGCCAGAATCTATTTTCTTATAAAGAATGATTTCGACAAAGATTTAAAGCATAAACACTCACGTTATTTTCAGATTCACTCTGTGATAGCATTTATTCATGTGCTTAAAAGAGGAGAAGAGAAGAGAAGAGAAGAGAAGGTAACATGCATGCATGCATGTTCTTTCTTTGTAAAATACTCCTATAGTTTTTTTTTTTTTAATTTTCCTTAATATATTAAGTTGTGAATCTCATTGATTTCTTATTTTTGTAGTAAACCCAGTAATAAAAACAAAGATAAATGTAGATATACAAACACAAATTACTGAAAAAAATTGTAAAAATATATTATTAATTTATTTATTCTGATGGATATTTTAGCACATGATTCTCATGTCCCTTTCAGGGATGGCAAAGAATATATAAGAAGACAAAGATAGCCCGAAACCAAAATCATCAAAAAGCAGAAAGCCAAATTTTACTACTGTACCTCCCTCTTTTTTTCTTTTTTTTTTTTTTCTTTTTTTTAACTTTTCAGAAGGTAAGTAATTCACAGTTTTATAATTGTATAAAATGAATGCTCATCAAATTAAAGGACACGTATTAAAGATTCACTATAAATTTTGTCCATTGAATTAAAGAGAGGAGGTCCCAGAGGTTTAATTGTTTTTAAATACTCTCTTGGATTCTTCTGCAACTTGTCTAATTAACTTTTTATAAAAATTCTAATGCTAATTTTTTATTCTTTTTTTTTTTGTTTTGTTTTTTTTTTTTTTTTGTTGACAATAATGGTAATGTTGTTGGCATATCATATCATGTCAATCAAAAAAATATCAGGGCTGATGATAAATTTGGGCAGAGGAAGCAAAATCGATGCTTTACAAGTTACAAATCTATATTTTTCATGAATTCTAGTCAGTTAAATTTATATATATATATATGTGTGTATATATATACAACACAAGATCACATATACAAAAACTAGAAAGACAGATGAATCATGTTGATCTAGCTTGAGTTCACATTATTGATTTGAGGATTTTCAGAATGATGAGTGAAAATTTTCTTGATAGCTTCTTCCTTCTCGTCGATGAAGTCGAAGAAGTTGTAGATGACATTGGAACAGCGGGTAGTAGTCGATGATGAACTTGAGGATGAAGGTAAAGATAGGCGCATCTGTCTTCGTTTGTAACGGACAAATTGGCGAACCGTTCTAAGCAGAAACACGAGTAGAGCAACGAGAGTGACGGTACCACATAGAAGGTATAGGCCCCAGAAGCTGATGAATCGGAGTTGATGAGCCTCGGTGTAATGAGTCGACTCCCAGGGACATTCTGGTTTGCAAAACCAATCCTCACGAATACGCTGAAGCTTACCGTTCTCTGAAAGCTTTAAGACTGCAGTGGATATGTCGACAGCCAGTGGAGAATCTCTTTGAAAAGCCTAATTGATCATTGCAATGAAAAATAATAATAGTTAGAAAACGTAGTGAAAAGATCACTAGAATTGTATAATCACATTTCTTAAACCGCATTTGAATGTACAAATATAAGCATACTTTTGCTTGTAAAAGAAGCTACTTACAAATCCCCATCCACTTCTGGTAAATTGTTGCCCAATAATCCCAAAATCAGGGTTCCTTGCTAGAAACAACTCCACATACGGAAGCTCGTCTACAATAGCTGCTACCCCTCCGTTACTAGGCCCTTGCCGCAGAGCTTTTTCATACTCTTCTGGGGAGCCAAGAGAAATGAGTCTTGACCGACTTACACGAAGATTATCCATCAGATAGCTATAAGCAAATGACCCCACTTGGTATCCAATAGGCAAATTAGTCGCAACCAAGCTGTCAATTCCCGTTATGGGAGTTGAAAGCTGCTGAACTGTGAGGATTGAACTCAAGCTTGCAGTATAGCTTGAAGTTATCACCATTAATAGGAAAAGCCACACCACCATCACGAACCGTCCCAGAGAGCTTACAGTATCTTCCTCTGTGATTTAGCAAGAAAATGAAATTTATATGATATAAAATTAACATGAACCTGAAAATTTCCACAATGCAGGACTAGTAGTAACGTGCAATTATCGGCTAAACAAAGAATATGTATCATCTAGCTCAAGTAGGTCTTTTCAGCTTATACTATCGGTGCTGTTTTGCTGACATATACAGCAGCAAAAATAGAAAGAAAAAAGATAGAATTACTAAAGACTGTAAAGGCAAACGTTTTCTTACGGTTTGTCTTGAACAATGTTGAGAAACTGAACCTGAAACATAGAAGATTTAATGAGGTTAGAGGTTGATTCTCTTGAGACATACATTTAATTGAGCATCAAATTGTGTCTAATGAGAAGACTTACATAAACATTGTAATAAGCTGCCTACGAGGAGGACCTCGGAAATCATCGTTGACTCGATGCTCAAGAACCCAAATAACCACACCAATCATCACAAAAGCAGCAGCAGTGACACACCACAGTTCTACTGTAAATGGTTTGACAAACACCCAAGCACCTGACTTTGGATTGCTGATTGGAGCTACTATGACAAGACCTGTAGAAGCATAAGGCTGAGAAAAATCAACAACCTTTGTTCGGTTTGTCACGATTGCTACGTCCCCAACGACAACATCAAACACCTGAAACCACAGTTTCAAAGATAAACAAGGTATGCCTTCAAAAAAAAAAAATTATCTGCCAGCAAATCTGCTCTCTACAAATGCAGGGTCTCAGAAAAGAGACCCACCGCTTAATGGATCTCGTTTGAACCAGAAAATGATTGATTATCATGCAACCAATTGCAGTCTTCTCCATTTTTGGATTGGCAAAAACAAAAGTCTAGGCATACTTTTATGTATCATTAGACTATTCTTGCTAAACAAACCTCATTAAAGTTTATTTTGCATAAACCAAATGCAAATGCATTCTACTTACATCGTTTGCAACCATTCTCACAAGCTCGTCATAACTAGGATTCGACCGGCCATCCCCAAAGGGTTCAAATCTGTAAGGCGTGTCATAAGAAACCAATTTCAGTGCTTCGAGGAATATATCAACACAGTATCCTTGGACTTTATGGCTGTTGTGATCTTCTGTAACAAATTCAACAAAACTAGTTCTGTTTGGCACACCAATTCTCAATGGTCTTTCATCGCTAGCAATTTCCCAACCACGCGGCTTTTCAGTTTTTCCACTAGGCCAAGTTATATCTTGAAGCTTTTGATCCAATTCGGACTTGTTATTCTTTTTTCCTTTGAGAGTTTCAGGAGGTAAAACAGAGAAACCTAAACCATCAGACCAATAACCAACAGTATGAATCTTCATCTTGTCAATATTAATGACATCATAACCACTGCCCACAATGTTCCGGTCATGATCAAATTTAACTTGACCAGTTAAACCAGTGAAGTTCGTCTTCAATAACTTTTTTCGCAAAAGATTTCCTTCATCAAATACTTTGAGCTTCTCCAGCTGCATATCAGATTCATTCCTATCAATTAACTTGTCACTGACAGAAAAAGTGACATTTCTTAACTTATCGATGGAACGTGCAACTGCCCAAACTGTATCATACGCATAAAGCCCGTAGGTGTTCAATCCAGTACTTACTAATCCTTTTTGCTGCATTGTGCTCCACCGAGATAGAAAAGCCTTCTTATGTATGGACTCTGGAGTATGTTGGCGAAGCCCTACTACTCCTTGGAGGTTATGGAGTAAAGTTTGGTTCATTGGAGAGATTGAGTCTAAGGTAGCAGAGAGCCAATCCGTTGCAAGCCACACAGAGTTGCTGTTCATCATTTGAAGTTCTTGGGCCAAAGTAAAGATTCTCAATCTGGGGTCAGGATTAACATGAACAACATAAACACGAGAACCGAGTGATTTGGCTTGCTTGAGCAAAACTGTTATGTCATTCTGATCAAACTGGACAGGTAAAGGCAATTTATGTGAAAGTCGTGAAATCTTCGTCACAAGCGCATTGTCTAAAGCAGATATGCCATTCCTCCCATAATCATCATCCACGTAAATGGCAATAACTTGCTTCCATCCATAAAAGTCAATGAAAGCTGCCATTGCAGTCATTTGGGAGGATTCACTTTGGGTACTTCGGAGAAAGTAAGGGAATTGCTTGGCTGATAGAGTCGGATCAGTAGCAGCATATGAAATAAGAGGCACTTTGAGACCATTGACAATTTCAGATATCATATGAGCTATTGAAGAAGACTGTGGACCAATTATGGCCACTACCTCTTTCTCAATAAGCTTAAAAACTGTCCACAGAAAACAAAAACTGTCCATGAATACAATTCTGAGTAACTATAATCAACAAACACAGAACAAAGTAAGGTACACATCATGGATGCAACTTGAACACAAGGAGATTTGTTCTCTTTGTCAATTAACATGACAAGAGTTAAAGAGCT
Organism: Acer campestre; assembly: GCA_954870605.1. NCBI lineage: Eukaryota > Viridiplantae > Streptophyta > Magnoliopsida > Sapindales > Sapindaceae > Acer > Acer campestre. Next base: position 3,734,662 of record OX940803.1, on the reverse strand, counting down.
CATGTAGAGCTTCAACAAGATTTTACTGTGGAAAAGCAAAATCCAAGAGGGCATGTCAAATTTTGATGGGATTTTACACTTGCAACCAAAAACATGATGGGGGTTCACAGATTATAGAATTATCACCAAACTCAGATAGGCTTAAAAACAAACACAAAGTGTTCCATGCTTGGCAAAGTTCAAAAAATTAAAGGACATATATAAAAAGTTGTCACTCCAAGAAGAAATTAATATATCAAAGCAAAAGTGAAAAGTAAATTCAAGAAAGAGAAATTTGAAGGTACCTTCAATGGAACCCATGAAGACATTGCAATTCGCATCTTTCATGATCAACCTCAACTCAGTCCCGTTGAGAATTCCTTGATCAGCATTAACATCAGACACTGCAGCTTCCATTGCAGCTTTTGCAGCTCTACCAATAACCGAATCAAAAGTAAAAATTGCACCAATATTCACAACAGAAGGCCTTTGGCAAAAAACAGAACCACTGAAACCCACCCATGTCATGAAAATAAACACTGGTACAACCACCAGAGGTTTCATGGTTGGACAATATAATCAGCCCAACAACATAAAGCTGTCCACTGAATCAAATGTTTTTTATACCCTTTAAAGAGTTACAGATAACCCTGAAATTTTTATTTTTTATTTTTTTTACCAGAGTTGAGAAGACGAATTTCCCAATCAATTCTGCTGCAACTTGCAAAACAGAGCAGTTTTGAATCCCCAAATCCCGAAAATTTTGGCTTTAATTTTTAACAGTGAATGACGGGTTTGGTGAGGAAGAATTTACTGTTCAAAATGAAAATGAATTAAACATGTATTGTATGTATGTATATGTATGTATTTATTGTGATATGAACCAGAATTTGTACTCGTGAAAATTATGCACTTTCGAAGACTCCAAAAATTCAAAGACCATACTATATGAGAAACTTCCTTCTATCATCTTGATCACTTTTTTATTTTTATTTTATTGAAAAAGAAGAGAAAAAAAAAAGGGAATCCAGAAAAAGACTTCAATTACCCAAAAAATTTACGAGAAAGAGCTTCTAGGAACTGGCAATCTGGCACTGCTTGTTGCATGACATGGTTTTCACTTCATCCAACTATACAAGTAAAAACAAGATACTATCCGGCACCGCCAAAATATGCCCAACAATTATAATATCGCCGATTTTATCAGCAAATACCATTAGTGGACAAACGATAACCTATGAAATTTAAATATATATATATATCATTTTTTAAATTTGGGGAGACTTCTGATCTCATCTCATTTATCGGATTTAAAAGACAAAATAGGACCTGACATCATTAATCGGTAGGAGGTGTTAAACAGCTATTAACTATTTAAATTGTTTCAAAATCATAATTTTAATAAAATATGGTTCGTTCGTAGCCATTATGTTAAAATCTAATAGAAAACTGCTGTTATCTGTGACATGACACACATAAAGAATTTTATGGGTAATATTTTATGTCCTTTATAGTTTTATGTATGTTTCATACATGTCTTTATTGTTTGAAGAGAAAGAGTGAGGCGACGGAGAGAGGCTCTATTAGAGGTTTGAATTGGGAAAATTAGGGCTAGGAAAATTTAGAATTTTCTCTAAAAAGATTATTGCCTCCTTTTATTTTATTGTTTTGACCTTTGTTCTAGTAGATTATGACATAAGCAAACAAACTTAAAACAATTAAGGACAAAGTGGTAACAATTGATACTTTATTTCTATGAAATGATAATTTAAGTCATTTAAAAAAATTAATAACCATTTAGGGACAGCCTCATAAAATTAGTTGCTTTCGAAATCACTGACCCAAAAAATAGATCCCTTTTTAGATTTGGGGAGACTTGGACCTTATCTCATTTATCAGATTTAAAATAATAATAATAATATTTAAACAATGTGACTCAAGTTTATATTAGGAGATTGTGTATGCAACTATGAAAGTTCTCTTTTCTAAAAGATAATCTGAATTTATATAATATTTTTTTAAAAAAATATATATTAATAATAAGTATTTAACAGTTGAATCTTGACCAAGTCAAAAAATAATAAAAATAATAATAAATCAATCAATCAAATTGCTGATGTTGAGATAATAATTATATCTTTCAAAAAAAAAAAAAAGAGATAATAATTATAGACTAGAGCTGACAATAACTCTACAGACTACAGGGGAGGAACGTGACACACACTCTTGGACTTTTGTGATGTAAATGGTCTGCCAGGTTACAGATGAGTGGGCCAGATCTTGAATTGATTTTATCGGCTTTGAAGTTTGAAGTTTCATCATCAATTCATGGAGAGAATCTTGCATGCACCCATCCAATGGGTGCATGTCATGTGGTAAGGAAACCAATGAATTTTCCCTACCACGTGGCATGTACCCATTGGTTAGGGTGCATTATGCAAAATTTTCTCCAATTCATGATTCATGTATAAAGACATCAATTTACCGATACAGCTTGTCAGCTTCTGTTATTATCATATTAGATTATTAAATTTTGTACAGTGATACTTTCTTTTGGTTATATTTGATGTTAAATTGATGACCTTATATACATTGAATTACACTTTCATTGAAAAATAAGAATAGTTTGATAACCGCCCCTAGAGGTGTAATTCTGCTGGTATATAGACGAGCTTAGGGCTTTGATAAATGACTCTCAAATTAGCAGCTCAAATTCTATCAATGACAAAAAGATTTCAAAAAAAATATCTTACATAGATAGATGGATAGATAATATAAAATAAATAAAAAATAAATAAAAAGTTTGATAACCATTAGTAAATCCCATTTAGTAGAATTATAATGTATATATAGAATCATGTTACCCTAAATAATAGTTCGTTTTAAGTGATATTCAAATTACACGAACCCCATAAAAAAAAAAAATACAAAATATACACGTTCAAAAAGAGAAAAAGCTACGAAAGAATTGTAGTGATATTAAATTTTAGTTAATGATATCAAATAATTAATTATCAACTTGGATAGAGAGATGTAATATTTTATATATTAAGATTAAGATCAAACCCAAAAGTTTTTTTTTATTTTTTAAATCGAGGATCCCTCCAACTGCATGACTCGTCGTGCCCTGTATGATCAAATCCAATTGTTAATATTACTTTTTAATTACTGTTCTCTACTTTAAAAATAATTCTTTTGACTATTGTACTTCTTCTAGGACTAGTCTAGTTTGGGGAAGCAACTTTTCATAAATGTATCACCCAAAAATTAATAATTATTATTAATATAAATGAAATGGGTTTTGTAGGGCCCAGCTCAAGGTGATACACTTATGTACGTATTCAAATTCATGTGGAGAGGAATATGATATTTCACCCCTATAATTTTTCTTTTTAAAAAGCCGATACCAAAATCCAATCAGAAATTTGTTCGAATATGCTTAGATCAACCACATACTTAAAGTCCTGTCAAAAAATTAAAATAACAAAACCACTTACATAAAGTAGAGTTATAAAATATATGCTTTCGTGTATTCATGGAGTTCTTAACGTGAATATGTACTGCAACTGCTAGATGAACGAGTTTGAGATTTGGGTAAATAACTCATAGATCAGCGGCTCGAATCCTATCACTAGTGAAAACTTTTAAAAAAATAATCAGTCATGAATTAATAGATATTGTAAAAAAAAAAAATTTAAAAATGAATATTCTCATTTAGACATTTCATACTTCCCTCTTCATTTATGTGATAGGTGTTAGAGTTTCATATTTATCCATTAATTCATAAAGTTCGAGCAGACTCATTTCTAGCAATGAAAGCTGTATTTTGGATCATATTTATAATTATTGATCTCACTAGATCTCTTTATCCCGTTGAGGGTTAGATTTTGAAAAACAGAATAATAATAATCGAGAGTTTCTCCTTACAATCAATTTTTTTTCTTTTCACATTTCTCTTCTAATCACACTCCATCCTAAAAACTTAAATTTAAACAAATTCTAAAAACACTCAATTTTTTTCCTAATTTATCCTTATATTTTTATTTTCTTTTAAAATACTCTACCCTAAAACTTAATTTAATATATATATATATATATAATTTGACTCTCTTTTTCAAAACAAAAATTAAAAGCCAACGCTTCAAAAAAAAAAAATAATAATAATAAATTAAGCTAACTGGATTGGCCCTAATTAAGTTTGTAATTCAGGATGCAACTATAACCATAGAAATTTGCATGTTACATGAACAAGTCTAGACATCTATCACCAGCGTATTAAGATTCGGCGGCTTTCATTAATTTAAGCTTTTTTTTTAACAAAAAAAATTCATTAATATAAGGGTTTTTTTAAAAAAAAAAACAAAAAAAAAAACTTCAATAAGCAACAAAACAAACAAACTACATTGTCTTCAATTAGTTTACAAAGCCATGAAGGAAATCGGAAACCCAGAAAACGAAAGATCACAACAAACAACCATCTTGAGCAACCTGATTACAAGAGCCTAGAGAGAAAGACAAAGAAAAGTCATCATGCTAAGTGGTAATTCTTATCACAACAAACAACTCACTAATTCAAGGTTCTTCTTAAGTTTAATAAACGTTTAGTACGCATAGACAAATTAGATCATGTAAATATATATTTTGAAAATTATGTTTGTGGAATAAATAAATAACGTTGGAGTTTATGAAAACTGGTTTGTGTGTTTAGAATTTTTTTGTCATCTTTAGTAATTTTAATTAGGATAAATTTATCATATGATAAAGTTTTTAAAAATGGATTATAGAAAGATAATTAATGGATTGTCAACTATATTTCTCTAATAATAATGGGATATTTATCTCATTGAGTGAGGATATGTAAAGCATAAACATATGGATGTGATGTATAAAAAACTAAATTAGGCCCACTAATAAAGTATCAATTATTGTTCTATGGTTTATACTTTATATTACAGGCAGAATCTTTAGGGACGAACCCCACACTTACCAAATTTATAAGTATCTTATTAATTTGTAGACTCAAAGCAACTTTATTTAAAAGAAAAAGAGCACCACAAAGGTGCATGTACTATTATTATTATTGATAAGAGCTTTTTTGGCTAAATTGAATTTCTATAATCTAGATTTTAGATAGATATCATGAGTTCTAAGTTTTATTAATATTAGCAATAGCTATTGGAGATTCACTCTGTGTGGATCAGAATAAATGTGATTTCTTTGTGTTATTTTTTCAAAATAAAAAGAAATGAAGAAATGAACCATAGTGGGAGCTTCTTTCGAGTCTTCAACCATCGGTCTACTTATGTCTCGAACTCTCGATTGAACTTGTTCTAAATTATAAATAACTGTGTATAATGCTCCATAGTTTTAGTTTAATTTTTTCAATCAATTTTAAGAGATTAATTGTTGGAAAGTGCAATTTCATGTATATACAGAAGGGGTATTTTATCCAAAAATGAAACTCTACGATGGTTTTTGGCCAATAACTCAAACTATAGGGTAATTTTTAATAATAAACTAAATAAAAGTAACAAACTAATGTGCCGGCCCAAATTCGGACGATAATGCAGTGATGAAAACGATTAATTGAAACAAATGGACCGGGCCCATACACTGTAGTCTAGGTGGGTTGTCGGCTCAACCCAGAAAGGGTAAAAATGTCATTGAACACAAATGTTCATCTTTCGGGTCCCTGGATAACAGTCGTTTTGGATAGATAGCTCTCCCTTTTCATTTTTCTCTGCAAAAACTTTGAAGGCAGCGAAGCGAAGTGTCAAAGCTGATTGATGCTCAAAAATGGCTTCTTCTATCGCTTCTTCTTTTCAAACCAGGTCAGTTTGTACAGCCCCTACTCTTTTAACATTTTTTTTTAACTTACAAAATTGCAATGCTTTTGTTTCACGTTCTTTTTTTGAATAAAAATTTCAGCTTTATGTATTTCTATCGCTGCTAAGCTTCTAACTTGACATATTTGTGCTTCTGGGTTCTGGAATTTTGTGGGAATTTTAGAATATAAGACTTTGTTTAAGAAATTATGTGTCTTCTCAGTAATGGGTGTGTTTTAAGTGAAGTTGGTGACCTGTTTTAGCTCACAAATACTAGAAATCTTAAACGAGCTTTCTTGTACTTGTTCTTGTATAGAAAGTTTAAGTGCTTTATTGTATTTACAGAAAGAATTTTTGAATCATGGATGTATAATTTGGTGGGAACCAGGGATGTACTTCTATGATGTTTATGAGCAAAGAGCAAGGAAAGTATTCACTTTCAAAATGATAGAAAATTGTGCCTTTGAATTTGAAGTGGGTTTTTATGTTATATACATACAGTTACAATAGGGATTCGAGAGCTATTGTTTCGTGTATGATAACGAGTGCAATCATGGGCGGCACTCTATAATGTGCAGTGCTGGTACAGCACTCTTAGCTTTACCTATCTTGACTTCAAAAACACACACACAAAAGCAGTGATACTGGGTTAATTTGAGGAAACCCAAAGACCTCCGATAGACACTTGTTTGATAAGTGTTTGAAAATGATAATTTCTGGATATCTTTATTAATCATCTGATCACCTCTTTAAATAAGAGGGGTACAATGGAGGTGCAATGATAATAGGCACGTTCTAATCAAAACAAATAATTTGTTGCAAAAGTAAAGGAAACAACCAACAACTTGGACTTATTCAATTCAAGACTTGACTCCTAACATGACTAATTCAAAGCAGTAAAAACACCTGGTAACTTCATCATTCCCTGCCCCTTAAAGCAAGCACTTGTCCTCAAGTGCAAATATCTTCAAAATCCGGAAACTGATTTTTCATAAATTCTAAATTCTCTTTCAACTCTCTAAGAGTTGTGTCTCTTTCAATAAATTCATTCTCCACCGCGGCTACCTGTTAGGATCCCACATCGACTAAGTTTGGGATTAGTCAATGGTATATAACTCATTGGGCACCCTCTCCTTACAAGCCGGTTTTAAGGATGAGTTCCACCTAGTGGGTTCGTATCAAGTGGTGAACATAACGATTGAAATGTATCTCCGATGTCTCACTAGTTTGCAACCCACGCATTGGGTCCGATGGTTAGCTTAGGCAGAATACACTTACAATACAAGTTGGCACTCAAGTATTAAGAAGACGCCTTTTGAGGTAGTATATGGACGTGTTCCTCCAAGCCTTCTATCTTACATACTGGGAACGGCAAAGGTGGTGATATGAACCCACTAGGTAGAACTCATCCTGTTCTATACCATTGACTAATTCCATACTTAGTCAATGTGGGATCCTAATAAGTGCAATGATCAATGCTTGCAAATTATAAGTACTTTCTGAACATAAAACTCTTCAATTTGATATGGATATGGTATATTATTTGTCTACTATGTCATTAGCAATTTAGACAATAAACTCTTGAGCGAATGGCCCAAGATGACCTTGGATTAAGAAAGTTAGAGGCGAGGGTTTCAGTTTCCTAGGTTGTTTCATGCTTGTATAGATTTTGAAGACCGTTACTGTGATTTGATGATATGAAAGCATGACACATTCCTTTTGGCTAAATACTTTTAACATGAATCATAGTTAATTTAAATCAATGATATAACCACAAGATTGCTCCTTAATTGGTTGCTGATTTTATGGTAATCAAGGATAGGAAAAGGGGCATCTTGAGCCTACCGTTCTCTTATTATTCATTATCGTTTTAGTCCCGAAAACTTTTATGAGAAATTCAAATCAACTAAGTTCATTTAGTTATTTGAGCGAGGTTGAGTAGAGTATGTCTTACTTGGGATTCACATAATTGTATTGATTTTCCTATTTGGTTTTCTATCTTTGCTTAGTGTAGCAACCAAATTAATCATCAGGATTACAGTTTAGAAAGGCTACAGTATCTTGGAAACTTATTTTTTACTTTTGGACAAGTAAAATATATATGAATTATATTCATTTTACGTCTCTAATTAGGTAGTATAAATTTTCTGAAAATTTAAGACAGTTTTGTTTTTTCTAATGGTATTGCAGCAATTTGAGGACTGCATTTTTGGGTGAGAGAAATGGATTATGTGTTTCTAGTGTTCCCGTAGCTCGCATTGGCTTTGTGAGGAAGACTATAGAATGTAAGGAGTCGAGAATAGGGAAACAACCAATTGCAGTCCCATCCAATGTAACAGTCATGTTAGAAGGTCAAGATATAAAAGTTAAGGGACCGCTGGGAGAACTTTCACTTGTTTACCCACGAGAAGTGAAGGTTGAGAGGGATGATTCAGGGATTTTGAAGGTCAGCAAGGCTGTGGAGACAAGAAGGGCCAACCAAATGCATGGGCTGTTTAGGTAAACTTTTCATCCTTTCAGATTCTTGTATATAATTTTGATTTATTTGAACTTTTCCTTCAAAAACTTGTTCTCTTTTCTTCAGTATTCACGGTTTTTCTCTCTATATATACTCGTAGGAACGTTTTATTAAAGATCATAACTACTTTTAAAATTGAATAATCTTGTAAAAGAACGTTACAGTTGTAGTTGTATGTAGATCAGCTATCTTATGTTCATTTCTGTAGTGTTATATTCTCTTAGAAGTTATTTGACCAAGGCATAGTTAGTCTTTGTGTTTTCTTTCTTTTGCTGTCAGACGTTATGGCTTGGATGGACATGTGGAACAGTATCTGGTCTAATACTGTATAATGAAGCATTGTTCAATTTAGAATTTTAGGGAGAAAATTTTTTATTTGCATCTCAAGCTAAGGGGGGTTTATTAATATGAAATAATTGCATTTCGAGAATTCCTCCGCCTCTATCTAGCTGTAGCTTGTTCTGAGAGTAGCTGTCGCTACATTGTTGGTCTGTATAACAAATCCGGACCTTGTTTCTTATCTAAAAATATTTTGTTATATATCGTTGATACCCCAACTTCAGATCTGGAATTCAAAAACTTATGACTTATTTCACCGAATTAGGTTTGTGATGTAAACTTTCTACATAGCTAGTTCAATAGTTAAAGCAGCTATTTACGTGTTTTCGGAAATTCTTTCTTCTGGTTATTTCAAGGTTTTGTAAGAATGCTTCTGGTTTTAAATTTTTATTACATGTATTGTTGATGTTATTTGGACTCTTTGATGTATGAAGTATCAGGTATAAGGTATAGTATTATTAGGAACATATTGTGTGTTTATTATACCAAAACCATATAGACAGTTGTGTCCAGAATAGTGATAAGGGAATATATACTGTCAGTTGTTTGATTTCAAATATGATAATTATCATAGTGGATAACAATTCCTGAATCTTTTCTCCCACCGCCTTCTTTTTATTTCTCTATAGTTTGATTCCTGTGTGTATTAGTCTTGAGGATATGCAAGGACCCAAACATGTTATATTTAGTAGCGGTGGGAGTTATATGGCAAAAACTCGCTCGTGTTATTTAATAATTGACTAGTGACGAGTCTTAACCCTTTTTCCGCTTGCTTAGGACTCTAACCGACAACATGGTGGTCGGAGTATCAACGGGATTCGACAAGAAACTCCAAATGGTTGGTGTCGGATATCGTGGAATGCTAGAAGGAAATGACTTGGTACTCAGTCTTGGGTTTTCTCATCCAGTGAGGATGACAATCCCTGATGGCATCAAAGTGAAAGTGGAAGAAAACACCCGAATCACTGTCAGTGGATTCGATAAAAGTGCAGTCGGTCAGTTTGCCGCTTCTATTAGAAGATGGAGACCTCCAGAACCATACAAGGGTAAGGGTGTGAAGTACATTGATGAAGTTATAAGAAGGAAGGAGGGAAAAGCAGGGAAGAAGAAGTGATGTATTTTCCATCTTATTTGTTCTCAATTTTTGTTTTTGTGGTTATAAAAGTCCGCCAGTAGTGTTGATTGTACTTAACAATACGGCTAAAGCAACGACTTAAAATTCATGCGTAGTTGATTATTGCCATTGCTGCATTCATGTGACAAATTCAAGTTTGCAACGAAAAGGAAAATATTAGGCAGAATTACAATTACAATTAAACAAGCGTTATGATACTGATGTCGTATTGGCAGAATTGCCTTTCAGAGGGAAAAACCTCTTAACAAAAACTGTTTTTGGGTTAACAAGGCATATAACAAGAAACGAAGACGAAACAGTAATGATAGAGCTAGTAGACTAATTGCAAAAAAGAAACATAAGAGGGTCCTAAACAGTGACTTCTGATGTGAGTCCACCAAACTACGTAAACAACCAGATCGACCGCAAGCCAATGCATGCAATTGCCCTGCAAAAAGGGATAACTAATCATATAAAATGAACTCAAGATGGATCAAAGGCACACTCGTTTCAATTGGAAAATCTAATAAAAACAAATTGAATGAAGGAAATGAATACCTAAGAGCTGGCTTCTTGGCCATCGTCATCGTGTACCTCAGAAGTGGATTTCTCGGATTTCTCAGAGATCTCAGAGATCTCAGGCTTCTCATCAACACTGTCGCCATTCTAATTCATAAACCAAAAATGCAGAGTAAATATAATAACAATAATATATAAGCAGGAAAGGCACAAAAAATCTTAACTCAATCAATAGAAATAGAATGAATATCAAGATATCTCATAAGAGAAGGCATTACTAGTTTTTTCTGATAAGCTTCACAAGCTTTCCCGTAATCTGCCTTCCTCTGTCCAGCTATCTTAATGTAGGAAGCTTTCTCCTAAGACCATATATCATCACAATTATACCATATATTATCATTATAAACAAAAACAATAAAGTAGTGTGACCAAATGTTAAATGAATAGAGTTGCAACTGTGGACCGTGACTAAAAACGAATCGTTTTTAACTTGAAATATATAGTAGTAATTCTCGATGTGGTTTAAACAAGATTAAGAAAATTTGAACGTCGACTTACATCTTCAGACAACGATTTCCATTTCTCGCCACCAGCTTTTCCAACCTGCACATCGAAGTGATCAATTCTCTTAAACGAAATTAATTTCCTGTTTGGCTGCTGAGAAATTTGAATTTCAACTGTCCAATCAATAGCCTCTAAATCTGATTTTCTTTCTATTTCACTTATTTCCTAGGCAAACAAACAAGTTATAAGAAAAAAAAAGTAAAATCAGAATTTAATTGATTCATTAATTAATATAAACAAAATTCAAAGAACAAAAACAAAAGTATCTGTATATTATTCTCCTTACTTCTCTTTATATTCTCTACAACAAAACAGAAGGCAACTCAGAGCAATTTAAATTTTGAGTTCAACTTCTCTTGATTTTTAAAATTTCAATTACAAAACAAGAAAAGCATAAAATCTGATTCTAATTTTCGTCTACTAATATTGTTGCCAACCAAACAAACGTAAGAAATATGAACATTATTGAAGACTAAGAACTTACAGCTGAAACAGATTTGTTATCAGGACAACTTTCTTTGTACAACTTTCTAAAGTCCTCCCTGTCATTGAGCAGAGCCAAAAAGAAGTATAAAAAAAATGCAATAAAAAGCACAAAAACAGAGAAAACACTTGCACGAAAAATAAAATCGAATGCAAGTAAAAATTAGAGAAAAGAAACTTACATAAAAACGAAGAAAGCAGTAGGTGGTCGCTTGGGAGCATTAGAGTCCTTACGAGCAGCGGTCTTCTTGGGAGCTTTCTCTTTCGTCGTTTTGTTCTCAACCTTGAGTTTCTTCAGTATCCTTCACAACAAACACGCACGTAAAACAATCACAGTTAAAGCCACATAGTTGAAGCAAAGTTGTTTTTAGAAAACACAACGGCGAAGCAAAAAAGTAATAATCAAGGAAGTAGAGAATAATAAAACAAACGTAGAGTTTTTGGAATAAAAAATTATAATCAGATCGAGCTAGAACACAAAACAGGAAAGCAAAAACAGAAACAAATGTAAATATACATATATATATATATATATATACGGAAAACGAAAACGAAAACAGAAAAGACGTAAATTCTTACTCTGCGTCAGGTTTCTTCTGAGCAACGGAAACAACTCTCGGTCCTCTCATGGCTTCTTTTGCAGCAGAGGGAGATTCTAGAGACAAATTTTTCAAAACGAGAGAGAGAGAGAGATAGAGAGAAAAGAAAAAAACGTAGCACGATTTGAAATGAAGAGAAGTTACAGTGTGAGAGTATATATATAGAGAGAGAGAGGCTGTCGCGGATTTGAAATCGAAGATTGAATGAGAGATTTAAAAAGAATTTTGAGTTCCGATTTTGTTATTTTTGGCGGGAAATATAAAATGCAGGACGCGTTGCTTGTTAATAACAAGAGGTAGTAGTATTCTCGAGAGTACAGAATGTAACGAAATCGCAAATATTACATTGACACGTGTGTCGTAGATGATTAGGGGCCGTGTCGTGGTGGCAACATGCTTTGAGCGTGGTTTGACTTGTGCAAGTATGGAAATGGTTTGACCAGTCATTATTTTGAAAAACCGTTGCGGTTGGCTCAGAGAACGTACCGACGTGCAATTAGCATGAGCCGGTTGGCTCCTCTTCTGCTGTGGATATTTTCCGGTTCCGTCGAGTCAACTGATCAATTTTTCCATTCTACGGTTATGATTTAATTTGATTATTTGCTTGGGCCCACGTAGTCGCATTGATTTTGTGTCGCCATGCCATCAATTGACGCGTGTCAAGGACCTTATAAGTTATAAATCGAGGCCTATGAAATGTTAGGGAAAAACACACTCACATCCATAGTCACGTTAATAGTATTGTTTATATTTTGAAGACTTTGATTTTTTGTTATTAACGAGCAAATTCATAATTAGTTGTAAGTTTAGATATAATTATATATATTAATAATATTTTTTATTTTTTTTTATGACTATAAATTTACTTATGATGGATTGTAATTGAATTTCATTATCATATTATTATGATCAAGCTGGTTACATGTGCACAAAAAGAAAGAACAAAAAAAAAAAAAGTAGTTTCGATTGTTTCGGTAAACAATAACAAGCATAGCAGAATATAAGGCAACATCAAAGTACCAAAACAACCTACAATTTATCCAATCTTGAACATTGCAATGCATGACTTCCTTCCTTGTAATCTCCTCCGTACCAAATCATTTCCAATTGTCAATTTAAGCAAAAAATAAAATCAAAAGGGCCCTAATAATATAGATAGTTTTTTTTTTTTTTTCTTTCTTCCTTCCTTCCTTCCTTCGTTAAAGCAAAATATGCTATCATATAATAAATCAATTTGCACACAAGCTTGTATAGAAAAACTCACCAACCTCAACCTCCTAGTTATTTATTTTTTTGGGGCCTAATCTCGATCCCTTGGACAAGAAGGTCTTCCTTCCACGAAGATTTAATAGTAATCGACAATTCACCCTCTTTATAACATCCATTGAAAAATTCACCCAATTCACTTTCCAACCACCCATTTGCTCTCTTTTTCAAGAAGATGCCATCATCGTCTCCATCTTGATGCACCCAACGAATGTAAACAGTTCGGTTTTGGCACCCAGCAAGTTGAACAACGACTTTTGCCGACTCATCATTTGTGTAAAATATAAAAAAGCCATTATTACTCCCAGCAAGTCCAACAGTGACTTCTACAGGTTCATCATCTTTGTCAGATATAAAACGTTTAGCGAACACAAGTTTATAACACAAGTTTGTATTTGCTCGAATATATTAATAAAGTTTATATTTATTCATTTCATAATATATTTAATCGAACATTCTGATAATATATTTACATATCATGTATATTTTCGGGATTTAAATCTTGAGTAAATATATGTGCAACCGGTAGTGCAAAAATGAAAAAAAAAAAAAAAAACACACGGGCCCCATGTATTTATTATGCGGGTCCCATATGTTTTTTCATTTTTTTGCACTACGAGGCCGCGCCAATGCCGCGAACCCCGGTTGTATGTAGCACAACCCTTAAATCTTATATCGAGTCAATCTTTGTAGTTATCTTCACAGATTCAGTGATTTAAATAATCAATGTCCGAGATTTATTTTCATTATTTTTAATATTATCATTAATTATGTGAAATTGGTTCAAAGGAACTGAATCCATGTTTTTGATGGTGTGGAACTGTTCAAAGATGAATTTCCATGACAAGATAAAACAAAAGGATTAAGGCCTAGATTGGGAATTTTCCTAAACTGCTTTTAGGGTTAAAAGTGATTTCGAACTGGGCCTAGGATGTTAGGTAAAATTCTAGGGAAGTGTTTTTGGTCACTTTTGGTTTCCCCAACAACAATTTTGAGAATCTATTTTTTGTAGCTTTTAGAAAAATGTTTTTCAGTAAGCAATAATGAAAATTCAATAGATTATTGATATATACGCAATATATATGGCAATAATAAATAAATAAAAAGTAATCATGTGTTATGGTCACACTAAAATAAAACAAATTATTTAATTATTTTATAATATGTTTATGGTCACACAAAAATAAAACAAATTATTTATTTTCAAAAGAGCAAATTGCAACCAACTTCCCTGAGTTTTAGCCTTTGACAACCAGAAACAACTTTATGCTTAATTGACAATGACCTCCCCTATTGTTAGTTAAAGTAAAGTCAAACTTAACAAATATAAAGGTATTTTTATTCTTTTAAGCCTTTTTTATTTATTAAAAAAAAAACAAATCTTAAGTTTTCTCAAGTTTTTTTTTTCTTTTCTATTTTCTTCTTAAGTTTTACTAACATGAAAAATTAAAAATAATTAAAATAATTAAAAAAAAAAACTGAAGAAAATGTTGTTGGATTGGATTTAGGTGAGCCACACTTTTTATTTTTTATTTTTGAAAAATCTGAAAAATTTGAATCTAAAGAAAAATCTGGAGATACATCAATGGAAGAAGAAAATATTAGATTATATTTAGATGAGTCAAATTTTTATTTTTAGTTTTCATATGTTTATATATTTTTAAAATCAATTTTTTTTATTATTTATGGACATTTTGGTATTTATAGCCCCTAAATCTGGTCGATGGTTGTATTTGACCAGCTTTAACTAACATTAGGGGAGGTAATTGTCAATTAATGATAAAATTGTTTTTTATTGTCAAAGGCCAAACCTCAGGGAGATTGGCTGCAATTTGCTCTTTTTAAAACATCTTCAATATTTATTTATGTCCTTTCTAGTTATTTTACACAGTCAAACACTTTTAACTTACAGTTTACCAAAAATATTGAAATTGCTTTTGGTTCTCACAACACTTTTAAAAATTAATTTACCAAACATTCAGTTGATTATTTTCATAGCAAATCCAAAAGCAATTTCCCCACACCACAGCAATGTCAAACTGAACCTAAATATGAATAGCTGATATCAGTAGTGATAGTGATTATGTTGATATATATTCTGTTTCCTTTTGGGGCCAAATCTTGTGGACTCTGGACCACATCAACTAGTATCTAAATTATGAACTTTATGATGACGATATTGATAGTCATATATGATTTCTTTTAATGGTCTTACAAATAATTATCAACTTAAATCGCTAAAAACACTACTAAGAAAAATGGATTTTAACAACATTCAAAAGACAACGCGTAAACCGCGCGCATTGCCAAAAGCCATCTATCGTAACGTGCAGATAATGTATGTTGCTTTAGGTATCGTAATGCTCACAAAATATGTGCTTTGGAAACAATCTACAACAATATACAGACGAATGTTGCAAATAATTAAATACATATGGCAACGCACAATGAATGTATGTTGTCATAGTTACTTCATTAAACAATGCACATTTTGTGCACGTTGCTCTAAATATGCTTTTAGCAATATACAAATGTGCAACTTGTTAAAAAAAACTAGTATTTGGCAACACACACATCATGAACATTGCTATAAAAGTCTCTTTAGCAATTATTCACTTATGCATTACGAAAAAAGCTAATATTCAACAACACATATATCATGCACGTTGTCGTAGAAGTTTATTTAGAAACCGTTAGCTTGCGCGTTGCGAAGGCTATTATTCAGAAACGCACATGTCATGCACACTGCTATGAATATGCTTTTAGCAACGTACAAATGTGCACATTGTTAAAAAATAATAATAATAATAATAATAAGTATTTAGAAGCACACACATGAATGTTGCCACAAGAGCCTCTTTAACAACTATTCACTTGCGTGTTGCATAAAAAAAAACTAATAATTCGCAACAAACATATTATGCATGTTGCCGTAGGAGATTATAGTGTCATTTTTGTTCATTAAATCGTAAAATATGGGGAGACCCCTCCCTTGTAGTAGGAGTTGCATTTTGAGTTGTGTGTTTGATACGATTGATATCATTAAATTATGATAAAGCCTTAACCCGATTGTATTTGATTTCAAATAAAAATAGTTTAATTAAATGATGCAATAATATTTTTTATATTTATTTATCTTTTATTCAAAATAATCGTAAAGATTTATTTGGATGAATTTAAATTATCAAGTAATAAAAATGATTAATTTTTATAATAAATATTGATTTAAAAAAAGTTAATAAAAATTTAATAATATATATGTTATATATAAATTTGTATGTAATATTTAACAAAGTAAAACTTGTAGTAAAACAACACTATCACGTGTTATAGTGCTCTTTGTCTCGAGATCAATGCGACAACGTGTAATGCGCGTTGCGTTGAATGTCTACAACAACATGTATTGCAACATGTTGCCTTAAACATCTAATGAAAAGTCGACAGTATATTGCGTTAAATGTTTATGACAACACGCATTATCTACCGCAACACACGTAATTCGTTGTCATTAATATAAGACAACATGGGTTGCACGTTGTGAAAAGACTTCGGATTTTGAACAACATACGTATTAACAACGCACACCTGTTCATTGTGAAAAGTTTTGACAACGTATTTTGTATGCTGCCAAAATTTTTGTAGTGTAAAACTCATCGAATCAAGCACTTACCGGTTTTCTGTATACGATATATATTCAAGTTAATATTTTAACTAAATTAATCTAAATTAATTAATTTATTTAAATGCTGCTTAATCATGGAAAGTCTAGAAATAAATTGAGCATCAGCTTATCATATATAGAGAGAGAGATTTCTTTTTTCAATTTGAAGGAGACGTACGACAAACAATAGAAGAAATTTGTTTTTCTAAACAAATCGATCGACTTTTGCTTCTTGATCATGACGTTGACAAGGCCAATTATGAACCAATTACGGCATTTTCATGCTGCCCATCAATATTCGATAGTAGCAGATACGGAAATAAAGGTCACGAATTCACGATAACACTTGCACAATTAATGTTGATCACGATAAAGTGCTTCTAGCTACCCAGTGCTTTTTTATTCTTTCAAAAGCTCTTCTTTATTGCTTTCCCATTTTTCCATTCTCTTCTTAGCTTCTTGCACCTGCAATTTTGTAATGAAAATATTTATATATATTTGTTTTTTTTTTTTTTTTTTATATGGCCTACGACATCGTGCAATGTGCATTGCGTTGAATGTCTACAACAATGCGTATTGCAACGCTGCATGTTGCTTTAAACATCTAAGGAAACGTTGACAATACATTGCGTTAAATGTCTATGACAACACGCATTATCTACCGCAACACATTTAATTCGTTGTCATTAATATAATACTACACGGGTTGCACGTTGTGAAAAGACTTTGGACTTTCAACAACAGACGTATCAATAACGCACACTGGTGCATCGCGAAAAGTTTTGATAACATATTTTGCATGTTGCCAAAAACCAAATTTCTTGTATTGTAAAACTCATCGAATCAAGCACTTACAGTTTTCTGCATACGATATATATTTAAGTTAATAGTTTAACTAAATTAATTTATTTAAATGCTGCTTAATCATGGAAAGTCTAGAAATAATTTGAGCATCAGCTTATTATATATAGAGAGAGATTTATTTTTTCAATTTGAAGGAGACGTACGACAAATAATAGAAGAAATTTGTTTTTCTAAGACAAATCGATCGACTTTTGCTTCTTGATCATGATGTTGACAAGGCCAATTATGAACCAATCACGGCATTTTCATGCTGCCCATCAATATTCGATAGTAGCAGATACGGGCATAAAGGTCACGATTACTTGCACAATTAATGTTGATCATGATAAAGTGCTTCTAGTTACCCAGTGCTTTTTTATTCTTTCAAAAGCTCTTCTTTATTGCTTTCCCATTTTTCCATTCTCTTCTTAGCTTCTTGCACCTGCAATTTTGTAATGAAAATATTTATAACTAGCTGTTTAATTAATTATCTTGCATTTAATTAATTTAAAAACCTTATAAATTAATTATATTGAAAGGGCATGCATTCATATATGTATGGTCTTGCCTCTTTATTCCAGTCAGTCCGAAATGTGACCCATAATAAAATTAGGGTTTGTAACACCGTTCCGCCGATCATCCCTATCCATATCCCCTATAAACCACATAACACGATTACTAATCGAGAATTAAATAGGGAAAAAAAGAGAGAGTATAATAAATAGTTAAAAAGAATGACTATTGATTTGGGTAGCAAATTTGTGTTACCTTAGCACCAAAATTGAAGAAAAACCCTAGCAATGAACCCAACGGGACCCCAATAATGTAGTAACATCCCACGTTAACGTAAGCCACAAAAGATTGCCATCCACATCCCACAGCCACACCTTCATCGATGATAATAACATTATCATCAATTAAAAATTAATATTAACATGTCAATATCAATATGTACTCAAAAACACTGTAAATGATTCAATAATCCTTTCTAGCAAATTAATAAATTTGAATAGTAATTGTATTTTTGTACCTGACAAAACAGGTTGAACTCCATTAAGGAGAATGGTTAAGGCCAGAAGCGGACAGAGATCGGAGACAGCTTCAGCTACACGTTCACCTCCGGTGAAAGCATAACTAATGACATTGCGCAGCAATAGCACTGCTATTGCCAAAATTACGGAGATGACCACGGAAACTATCGTCACCATTTTTACAGAAAATGATGCGGATTTCGGATTCCCAGCTCCAAGCTCATTGCTAACTCTCACACTGATTGGACAAATTCAATAGAATCATATCATTTAACAATAATAAACAATATTATAACGATAATAATCCAAAATTGTAATAATAATAATTAATAATAAATTAACCTGGCAGCTGCATTAAACCCAACTGAGATCATGAACACCCATCCACTTACAGACATGCTGCCATTAATAACAAACTAATTAGTGTTAATGACAGTTGTATAATTATCAATAAAAAAAAAACCTGAACTTTATTAAATATTATATCAATCATCTAGCTAGAATAAAACAAGCAAATAAAATATATACGGTTTTATTGAGAAAAGTTTTTTCACGTATGCATGTGATAAGAGATGACGACAAAGACAACCCTTTGTTGAAATAATTAATGATTTTCAGATAACCATCGACATCTTCTTTCTTTTGACTGAAAATTTTCAAATTAATAATCACGACAAAATTGTTTAATCGAGAGAAAATTCAATGCATGATAAACTGATAGTTACATCCATAGCTGGTCTGTGGTCACATAAGTAATTTTATTTTATTTTATTAAAAATATATATATAATTAATTCGAGATTTAAAAATGAAAAACGTAACTAAATGTTCGGGATATACCATTAGGTCTTCCAATTATCCACGTAATTAATTTAGTAAAGGACAATTATCATGAAGAGAAACAAGGCAAGGAGTGATTTGTACAATTACAAGACATTTCAGGCCATCAACATCTTTGAAAAATATTCAGATTAACATATGCACTATTTTCTTTTCGTCTTTTTTTAATCTCTATTTTTAAATCATTACCATCTATTAATTACTTTTAAAAAATAAAAAAATAATAATTACTTATATGAAAAATCAAAACATACACCTTTATATAATTGTTATAATTCATTGCAAATTACAACTGTTTACAAATCCTTTTAAACACAAAAAACAATTTTGTTTCCTTAAAAATAAATAAATAAATAAATAAATAAATAAATAAATAATTTTGTAAAGTACCAGTCCTCACAAACATGAAAATCACTTCAGCTTACCTAGCTTTTATAAACGATTGCACCTTTTTTTTTTTCCCATTTTTGTTATTACAAAGTTAATTCTCAAGATTTTATTACTTTTTATGGAGGTTATTTCAAGATACGAATTTTTAGAATATACCTTACAAAAAAAATTCAATATCTATAAAATTAATAATAATAATAAAATATTTTAAGGCATCATATGCGATTAACAACAATAAACAGTTTAATTTAATTCAATTCCGTCTCACTCTCGCCTACGACAATAATAACTTTTTTGAAATGAAGAACACAATAAATAATAAACATACCAGATGGAGAGAGAATCCAAAGCCAACTCAGGATTCTCTAGCAGACCAGCCAAGAGCACCAGAATCTGAAAATACCAAGTCTCCAAACACAACATCACAGCCGATGCAATCGAGAGCTTGAAGAATTCTCTCAACCCAGAAAACGCTTGTGAGCTGAAACCAACCCAAGTGTATTTACACCTCTCACTCTTCACTATATACACAAACTGAGCCACCACAATCACCCACCACGACAGGCTCAAAACCAACGACGCACCCAACAAACCCAGACCAATCTTGTAAACAGCGACCCAACTCAGCAGAAGATGTAAAGCCAATGTGGCGGTTGATATGTACGCGCTTGGAGCCACTATGCTCTGTGCTTGTAAGAATTTTTGGATTGGGAAGTTTAAAGCGTATGCGAAGATTTGGGGTATTAGACCGTAGACGAAAATAGCCGCCGCCGATGCTATTTCCGGAGACTCGCCTAATAAAATCAAAATGGGTTTGGAGAAGATATAGATGATTGTGAGTAGAACACCAGTTAGTGAGAGAAGGACCCCTGATCTCTGCATATAAACTCCAAGCATTTCGTATTTTTGTGCTCCATAGGCTTGTCCACATAGTGTCTCCACAGCACTTCCCATCCCCAACTGTTTGATCAATTATTTAAACACATAAAAATGAAATTAGAGTGAGCGAGTTTCGATTAAGCTAATATACAGGACCGGTATAGTTACTTGATTTTTGTATCTTGAAATCCAATGATTACAAACTAATCACGTAACCCTATAGGACCTGTATAGTAGCTGGACACGAGATGTTATGTTTATATTAATACATACGTACCATGAGGCCATAAGCGAAGATTTGGATGCCGGTGTTGCCGAGGGAGGCGGCGGCGAGTTCAAGATTGCCGAGGTGGCCGGAGAAGATTTGGGTGGACATAGACATGACATAGTTGATCATGTAGACGGCGACTGCCGGGGCGGCAAGGCGGTAGAGTAGCTTGGACTCCACCCATGATGCCTGGCGGAGACGGTGGAGGAAGGGAAGATCGTTGTCGGATAATATGGCTTCGAGTTGGCCGTCGGATCCATGTAGGTTTTTATCCGATGGTTGTGGAGCTAAAGATTGAGGGTAGGGTTGGAGCAGGGGTTGGTGGATGTCACTATGTTGTGAGCTTCCCATGATTGCCGATTGGTGATCGGACGATAGAAATCAGATAAATTTTTTGAGAATTGAATTGTATACTAATTTACAGAGAGACGATGTATTTCATGGATTTTTAAAGGATTGAGTCTGGCTGGCTGCTGGCTATCAAGTTAGATATGAAAATGAGAGGGCACGTGGAATTTGCGGTAAGTAAATTAAGTGCCACATCTGCACCACAGTAAAAACTTGGGTGCATGGCCTCGTACACCATTCAACCGTATATTGAATATTTTATCCGGTTCGAGAGACTGTTATGTTAAAATTACATACCTTGAGAGAATATCATGTTAAAATTACATACCATCATATAGGCACAACCAGGGGCGGCACTGAAATTGTGAAATTAGGGGTTAAATGATAAAAAATTAAAAATTATGATATTAAAATGTAAAATTCATAATTTTAAAAAAATTATAATTTTTTAACTATATTTTTTTTGTTAGTGGACTGAGTGGTCATGGCTTTCCCAAGCCTCACTGGGTTCCGCCTCTGGGCACAACACATGTTTGATAAATCACGTCATGCTACATTAAATGGCGGTTGGTAAATTTTATTTTTGAATTGCTATTGTAGTATTGTATAATTAATGTGACTTCGTGGTGATTAATGTCCGGTTAGAATTGCTATCATTATGACAGATGATATAAATTGATAACGACATCCGATATAAAAATATAATTAATTAAAAAATATATATATTTTTAATTACAACTATTGTCGAGACCTAACGAAATTAGACTCTACAAGCATAACCTGAATTACTATTCCCATTATCAGGTAGAGGGTATAAATGAATTACAACTCTCACAACGGAGAGAGGGTTGCTCCCAATAGAGCCGGGAGATGAACCACACTTGAGATTTAATAGCCAAAATGAGACAAATTATATACATACCAAGGCAAGGCTTGAACCTTGGTGATGGCCTTGCCTTGGTGATGGAGTATCCCTTGGGAGACTCCAACCACCAATGCAAGGGGTCATTAGTAATTAATTAAAATATTTTTAAAAGAAAGTTTAACATATAATAAAAATTATGAATTAATTAAAACGTAAATTAAATCTTATAAAGGAATTTAAATTAAAAAGAAATGAAGAGGAGGGGGAACCACAGGCCAACATCCTCCTTCAACCTCAGTTGACTGGAATTTCAACTGTTCCATTAATGCTTGGGGTATATTAGTATATAAGGATAATGGCCACTAGATTGTGAATTGGTTTCAAAATGATCATTTTTTATGAAAAGTGGGACACTAATAACTATTCCATTCATTTTCATCTAATTCCATCAAATTTTATCCAATGAGTGGCATTTTGGTAAATAAGGGTGACATTAATTTATTTTAGATGTTTTTTAAAAATCAATTTTTTCTTTTGTTTTTTGAAACGAATAATTATATTTATTGTGTATAAATACATATATATATATATATTTATGTTTGAGATATGCTATACGTATATACACACACTAAATATAATTATTCGTTTCAAAAAAATAAAATAAAAAATTGATTTCCAAAAAACATCTAAAATAAATTAATGTCATCTCCTTATTTACCAAAATCCTTTTATAAGTTATTATAACAGAGATAGTGTTAAAAAGCCACCTCCAAAAAGTGACATTTAATTTTTGAACTACTTATAGAAACTATGTTAGGAGACACAACGTACAAAATGTATGAGAGAAAATCTAGTCATAACGATCAGATTTTTGAGAGATTTTTTTAGAGAATCTTAACTGTGTGAGTTGATCTTACAAAGACCAAAAGGCTGATACAAATTGGAGAGAATCTCTCCTATAGAAGATGTGAATCGAGAAAATGTGAATTGAGAATTGAAAAAGCTCTATCAACGAACTGAGAAAGAAGGGTTTTTTTTTTGTCTCGATATGGTCATAGTATTTTTAAAACAATAGAAAACAAAAAAAATTGTTTTTGAGACTATTTTTTGTCTTGTAAAATGTAATCTCTAAATCAAGTGGCCAAACACTTATACAATCATTTTTTGTTTTAAAAAAATGAAAAACTGTTTTTGAATAAGTTTCCAAACCAGAATATTCTGAAAAACTATTTCAAACAAACCAAAATTGATTCATACAAATAGTCGAAATGTCGAATGCAGAGAGCGGCCACTTCAAATAGTGACATAATAATTTTAATTTAGTCCGATCGAGTTCATTCACTGACTTATTTAATCTTATTTTTTGTGCTAAATAATAAATTTACCTGAATAGTTTTTTGGTGGAGGTTTATGACAGTTTTTAGTGAATTCGATCTCATCAACCCAGAGAAGTTGAACAGTAGGAGGAAAAAAAAAAAAAAGAATTATCAACTGGGAGGAGAAGTTAAAGAATAGGACAAAAAAATAAAAAATAATATGTCACTGGCCTTTAATTTCTTGAAGTTGAGGTCGCCGATTGCAATCTGCATTGTTATTATTATTATTATTATTTTATTTTTGTTGTGCAGTCGAGCGATGGTGCAGGTCCAGAAAAATCGCAATATTATAGATCAAGTGCTTCTTGATCTAGATCTAGCCAAGTTTTAACTCTCCAAAAGCACTTCGTTATTGTCGGCCCACCAAAGTCGGAGTCAAAATCTTAAGTTTAGTGGGACATTATACAACAAAAAAGTTGTAGAGGGCAAAGTAGAAAGAACTTAAAATTTAATTATAAGCATCGTTCTAGTAATCGGTTTAGGCGGATCTAGCTATTACGAATTGGCCTTCTTAGGCGGCCAGGCTCCTAAGTGGGTTAGACGGAGTCAATGGCCATTGACTTCATCTGTTAATTTTTTTTAAAATGATACCATTTTGATTTATTCAACTTCACTATCCAGACGGTTTAAAACACTAATTATAAGTTTAAAAAAAATAATTTAATAATTTATATTTGACGGAGATGACCAAATGACCCCCTTCCTTCGGTCCCCTGAATTAGGGTTCACTGACTTTCACATAAGATGTTAAAAGAGAAACTGACATTGCTATTAGATTATTCCCCTCCAAAACATTGTTTAAATTATATAGTATTGATAATAGTGAATAGTGATCTAAATTTGAGAACATTTTTGCTCACCCCCTTTCAAGGGAGGTAACTATTACCCCTCCCAAATTGATGACATGTGTACAAAGAGATAATCATGTTTAGACAAATTTACCCCTCCATTGACACATATAATCTATTTGTGAAGGGGTAAACCCCTTATAGGGGTGAGTAAAAATGGACTCTCTAAATTTCCTCATTATTCCGGTAGGTTCGAAATGTTGACCTGACCCATAATAAATAACTGTTAATTGCATCACCGTGCCCCAATCATCCCTAGCCATAGCTCTTGCACAGCACAGATGACAATGATCAATATTCACTACCATAATTGTGGCACACATTTTTATATTATACTTACACTTGTTCACATATAAAGAAATTCAAAGCTGTTTGTTTTTTACCACTTAAATTTTAATTTTAAAATATATTTTACATAAGGGTAAATTGCAATGAAGTTTTTTTTTTTTTTGATTAATAAGAACACAAAACATTACATAAAGTTCCTACTTTTTTTTTTTTTTTGATATATAATTCCAGAAACACAACTCAACCAGTTACAAGAAACCAAATCAGAATTAGGAGGAGTAAAATCCACCCTACACCTATCTCTAACAGATACAAAAGCTGCACATGCAAACGCAAAAGCAAAGGAATTTTCAGAATGACAAATTGCTAAACTCTTGATAATGCCTACACTAGAACACAACATTTTAATAGTTCCTACTTAACAAAGAAGAAAAATCCAACCTAAGAAACTCCTGACAATAGGAAAATATAGATAGGAATCATTGACCTAATAGATGTTTTTTTACCTTTGAAATAATTAATATAAAGCAATAAAAATATATATATATATATAAAGTCAAATAATTTCAAGAACAGTACGCTACATCTGATCTTCTAATTCAATCCCAACCAAAACCCAATAATTCTAAAAATATCTAACCTTTCATTTACTCTTAAATTCAATATTTATTTGAGAAGAGTTTAATAGTAAATGAACAACTATTGGATTAAGAGTTAATTAATAATGGTTAGATACTTAGATGTTGTAAACCAAGTGCTTCTAGCTAATTTTAACTATTTGATGGTTCTTCTTTTTGTTATCCTATCTCTTCATATATATATCCTCTTCCACCTGCAACTAGCTAATTTCGAGTAATATATATATATATATATATTTTTGATATATTATGCTATTATATAAATTTTGGGTTTTTATTTTTATTTTTTATTTTTTATTATGATTGGGGATTTAAATCCGCAATCTCATGATATATGAGTAAAGGGTTTACTGTCGAACCAACCTCATTTGGTTGAGTAAAATATAAGTCATGTATCTGTCATATCGCATGTAAATGAGATTTGAACTCTAGATGACAATCTCAACTTATTAGAGAACAAAATCAAATCCAACCGATCCTCTTACACAATATAATAATAATTTATTTAAAAAAAAAAAAAAAAAAACCTTATCAAATCCAACTTCATGAGGACAGATAGATCTCATAAATTACATCTTTATTTCCATAATTAATTAATTATTAATTTCATCTACAAGCAGCCCAGCAATATCCAACAAGTTGAGGTTGTACCTTTGTTTGGTTAAGGGTGTGGGCCGATGTTTACTATCTGTCATATTTCGTAATATCAAATAAATAGACCTTTAAAACCCATAAGTTGGCTATGGATATATCATGCAGTTGGGGAAGATAGATGGATGGATGTCTGGACGAAGTCCGAAATCCTCAATTAAAAAACAAAAGTAAAACAATTTCAAGAACAGTACGCTATGATCTTCTAATTCAATCCCAGCCAAAACCCAATAATTCTAAAAATATCTAACCTTTCATTTACTCTTAAATTCGATATTTATTTGAGAAGAGTTTAATAGTAAATGAACAACTATTGGATTAAGAGTTAATTGATAATGGTTAGATACTTAGATGTTGTAAACCAAGTGCTTCTAGCTAATTTTAACTATTTGATGATGGTTATTCTTTCTGTTATCCTATCTCTTCATATATATCCTCTCTCACCTACAACTAGCTAATTTCGAGTAAAATATAATTTTTTTTTT
Source organism: Acer campestre (assembly GCA_954870605.1). NCBI lineage: Eukaryota > Viridiplantae > Streptophyta > Magnoliopsida > Sapindales > Sapindaceae > Acer > Acer campestre. Next base: position 3,708,046 of record OX940803.1, on the reverse strand, counting down.
TTGATATATTATGCTATTATATAAATTTTAGGTTAGGAATTTAAATCCGTAATCTCATAATGCAGGAACAAAGGGTTTACTATCGGACTAACCTCATCTAATTGAGTAAAATATAAGTTACTTATCTATGATGTAAATGAGATTTGAACACTTGATGACAATCTCAACTTATTAGAGAACAAAATCAAATCGAACCAATCCTCGTACACAATATAATAATAATAATAATAAAAACTTATCAAATCCAACTTCATGAGAACAGAGAGATCTCATAAATTACATATTTATTTTCATAATTAATTAATTATTAATTTCATCCACAAGCAGCCCAACAATATCCAACAAGTTGAGGTTGCACCTTTGTATGGTCAGAAGGTGTGGGCCAATGTTTCCTATCTGTTATACTCTATAATATTAAACAAATAAACCTTTAGAACCAACAAGATTGGCTATGGGTGTGTTATGCAGTTGGAAAAGATAGGTGGATATATATTCGGACAAAGTCCGAAATCCTCGATTAAAAAAGAAAGGAAAAGAAAAAGTCTCTCTACTCAGAACTCATATTAATATAGACGTACACCACACAAATCAAATATGATTGTACATGCGTATCTTAATTACTTATGATGTGTCAATCAATAAATTAATATACGTAATAACAATTTATCTCAGTACTTTTCAAGTGTTACGTGAACTAAATTATAATATTATAAATTGGTATAAAATATAAGTTGATGTGAGATTTATGTATATTAATTTTTGACTGGGCTCCAAGACTCCAAGGGATATGAGTCATATGATCAAATACAAACAAATAAATAACAAAAACAATAACAAAAAAAGAAATCTTGTTCTACTGTCGATTATCTCACTTCAATTGAAAATTGAGTTGTCTGATTTTATTTCTATTATTCTAATTTTTAAACCAAAAGAGAAAAGAACTTATCTTGTATATGGAAGGTAATGGAGTTCACTTTTGCTCACCCCCTTTCAAGTCACCCCCTTTCAAGGGGTTGAGCATTACCCCTCCTAAAAACATGACATATATCCATAGAGAGGATAAATTTATCTAAACCCTTTATATTTTTAGACAATTTTACCCTCCAATAAACACATGTCATGTTTTTAAGAAGGGGGTAATGTTCACCCCCCTTAAAAGGGGATGAGCAAAAATGAACTCAAGGTGATGTGAACCGACGGAGCATGAATTTCATGGTTTTTGGAAATCTCATTCTAGTATTTTATGGTAAAAAATTAGAAAATAATACTACTAATCTCTCTCTCTCTCTCTCTCTATATATATATATATAAGAGAAAAATAATAATTCCATGGCATGTACAGACCTTTAATTGGCACAAACGATTGCTTGTTAGTCATTGTTTTGCATTAATTACATTAATTAGTTTGACTCTTTCCAATCGATTTTTGTTTGTAGTTGTTTTCATTTTTTCAGCTCTAAAAAAAACACTATATTTATGATGATAAATTTATAATGTTTGATCCCAAATCATGATTGCAGCGATTAGCGAAGAGAAACATGTCCACATGGCCACACATCATTGCATGCCTTGCTAATAATAATAATAATAATAAATTAAGAGTAGTTTAGAGTTCGATCAGCATCCAATGACTTCGCATCTCTTCTCTGCTGCCTCACATTTGCATGATTAACGGTCATCTTTGCATCATCTAACATATATATCAACAGTACGAGATTTTTGTACGTAACACCCAGATTTTGATCAAGCCCAAAATATCGAGCCCAAATACATGGCCCAAAGCTCATGATTCCCCAAACCTCAGATTTCAGATGTATACGAGCAGGATTCAACCTCAGATTTAATTATATGTTTCTCTTTGTTTGATTATGTAGAAAAATGTTTCCAAAAGCTTGTTAGAATTTTCTGGACCAAGATAACACGATTTTCTGGACCAGGATTCTTATATTTCTTTCTCCTTTTATTTTGATTGTCTGGTTTATTCTTAGATCATGTCAGTAACTCAAATTTTAAATTAAAAGTTAGTATGATTTTTTTTTTTAAAGGAGTTAATAGTTAATATTTTGGAAAGCCTAATTGGTGTGGTGGTAAAAAAATAATTAAAAGAGAAAAGAGGAAAGGTAGATATGGATGGCGTGGAAACATTTTGTGAGTCTTATTTAATTTCTTATTATGTTTGCATATGATGGATTTCAAACATTTTATGAAACCCGGAACTTATTTCAAGTCTGGGCCATAGTGGACAGAGTTAGGGGTCGTTTATTTTTTTGTCTGAAGACCGAACAGTCTTGAATTTTATTGAAAACTTAATAGTGACTGAAACATGAATCTGAATGACATGTTTATTTTTTATTTTTATCACATCTGAATGGAATGTTAACTTGCTTGTTTTAAAATATAAAATGGTTTTAAAAACAAGTAATTTGATATTTATACCCTTATTATTCTTATTATTGTTAATTACTATGTAGTTTCATTTTATAAGATACACAACTAAATAAAAAATAAATAAAAATAACAAATCTTAAACCATTTTTATGTAATAATTACAATATATTATTCATGACTAAGACATGATAAATAATAGTTTTTTTATAAAAAAAAAAAAAAAAAACAAATAAGATAAATAATGATTTAGAAATGATTTAGATTTAAAAAAATAGTTTGTAATACATAAATATAATTACTATTAAAATGCAAATAAACTAAATTTAGAGTTAATGAACAATTAATGTGCAAAAAAAAATATTTTGTCATTAAAATTTAGAGATAGCAATAAGACAGGTTCAGGGTAGGGTGGCCCTCCCTGTACCGCCACCCCGCTCTATTTGTTTTTTGAAATCCCATCTATCTATAAAACTCCACAATATATGGACTGGGATGGGGATTACCCATCCCCACCCATTTATCCAATTTAATAGATTTATCAAAATTATTTATTAAAATAATAAATATATAACCTAATGAATATGATATACTATATAAAGTAATTCCAAAAAATTACTTGTTATAATATTAATCTCAATTTACAGTTTTACAGTTTTACATGCCAATAATATAGCATCTAATTTCATAATTTTTAAATCAATCTTATGCATGCAAAGAGTGACCAAAGACATCACCTCTAAGCACAGTTAAAAGAACAAGAATCTGCGAAGTAACACGACTCCACCGCCGATGCAGCCGTCTCAGCATAAGATGTACGGCGAATACGGCCAGTGATATGTACGCACTTGGGGTCACTGTGCTCTGAGCTTGTAAGAATTCCTGGATGGGGAAGTTCAAAGCGTACGCAAATATTTGTGGTATGTATGAGGCCGTATACGAAAACAGCACTGCAATTTCTGGAGTCTGGAGTCTGGCCGAGGAATATCAAGATGGATTTGGAGAAAATGTAGATGAATTATATGAATACTTTTTTTTTTTTTTTTGGAAATAAGAAATGTAGTCACTAAAATTGTAAGTGATACAGTGGTATGAGGTGTACTGGTGTGAGGAATTTCATACCATGTGACCATAAGCAAAGACTTGGATTGAATAATAAAAACTCATGATTCCCCAACCAACCTCAGATTTCAGATGCATACCAACAGGATTCAAGCAAGCAAATTGAGAGCAGTCATGGAGCTAATAACAAGGCAAGGTAACATCAGGTCCTTCATGTACAGACCTGCAATACCATAAAACGTTGGAAGTCTGAACAAAAAGCGGCCATTGATTATCATCAATGTAAGCACAAAATATGAAATTTGCTATACATTTTCCAAAGATGGCATGTGAGCACTTGTGCATGAAAGCTTGTTTTGTGAGAGTGGTGGTGTTACATTTTTTGCAAAATGAACGGCAAAAGTGAAATGGATCAAGGTTCTCTTACCACTTTGTGCAGATGTAGCTGCTGGAAGAGCTGGAAGTTTCGTAGCTGCAATATATTCCAATATGTACAGTAATTAATATAAAGCAACTCAAAAGAAAAGAAATATTTGATCTTTTATTTATTTTTAAATAAAGTGAGATAAAAGCAAAAGAAGGAACAGAGAGTATATATGCACAAGAGTTGTGGCATTTTTATCATACTTTCATTGCAGGAACCAGCAAGAACAAACGAAGCAGAGGGCCAAGGGGCTTCAATGTTGTCATTGAGATCACAAATGAAGCCGATTCCCGAAGTTTTATCATAGGTCACATCCGAAGGCAAGCTTGGCAGAAGGCAACCGGATTCTAGAGAAAAAACAGTTTTGAGTGTTATTTACATAAAAACAATTAGAAGACAAACTCAAGAAGAAAGAAAAAAAGGAAGAAAATATATAATGTATAGTTTGAAATGTAATGCATAGTATGTTTAATTAACATCAACTTTTTGAAAGATTCATCACTGGCAATGGCGTAAGCTTAAACTAAGAAGCTAACAAGACCAATAGAAGCTGAATATGGTTCATTATAAATAAATCAATAGAGAATTTAAGGCTACAAAAAGAAACTACAAGATTCGCATTTTATGAGATCAAGAGATTTATAACGAGTAAACCAAATGATAATTTGATGAAGCTTTTCCATGAGCAGAATGCGAAAATGTAAAGAGCAGAAAAGCAATTTGCAAATCAAAATACTCGGAGAGAAGACAGTAAAACCACCTTCAAAATAAAACCAAGAAATAGCTTGAAAGGTGAATCCATTATATGAGCATTACCTTGTGATCCAACTGGTGCATCCGTTCAGTTAGTTCCACCATCATAAGTTATAAATCACAAAGTGCCATGTATCAGTGCCAATTCTTTTGATGAAAAATGAAACAACACAGAGAATTGCTCATTCAGAGGGCACGAAACAACACTGACCTTGAAGAGAGAAGTCCTTCAGGTTTATATGACAAAGATCATAAACATTCCGGGTGACATTAGCTTTCTGCAATCTCATGCCAAGTGAAGCGGCACAATTTAAGGCTTGTAAGTTGGTAATGAAGCTCTGTTCTTGCAAGTGGGCCACGTAACTCTCCACAGCTTTGCAGCAAGATGTTTGATTACTTCTTGTATGTCCACATTCCGTAGTGAGATTTTTCATTTCAGGAAAAACTAGGGGACAGACTGGAATAAATGACAAAGAATGAAAAGAGATAGAAAATCATTAATTATCAATGATTAAAATCTAGGCTTCAGAAATACTGATAATTAGATTACTTCACACAACATGCATTATGAAGAAGGACGAATATTTGTTCTTCCATGCTCACCTTTATTTACTTTGCAATTAGAAAGTCCTCTAAGAACAACGTTGGCTGAAGAAGGATCAAGTTTATTGGCCAACCATCGGAAGACAATATTCTTACAATCATCAACGGTTGAGTTTACAGGCAAGGTATTTGACGTACCATTCATGGCAATTTTATTAGCAGCATCTAGTATGGCATTTTGGCAAACTTGGTGACAACATTCATTGACGTGATCAAGTTTTCCACAAGCAGCCAAAAGTTTTGAAGAGTCCACAATGCTTTCGAACTTGTTAACATCTACAACAGGACAAGAGGCTTCAGTAAGATTTGCTGGATGAATCGAGCATATTTTTCGAAGATTACTATTTGCGCCTTGACTTTGTAAGATCTTCTCGAAATCCGAGAGGCAGTGATTGGCATTTTTTGCATCCAAATTAAGCACCCCAGAGGATTTGCTATACTGTCCCACAAGAATCATCAGGGTGGCATCAAATTGAGGACAACATACTACATTGGCTAAATATGGTGCAAAGGAAGCCAAGCAGTCAGTTGCTGTTATCGCCATAATACTTTCAGCAGCAGAAAAATTTAGCCTACATAGCCCTGAAAGATATTAAGAAGAACAAGATACGGTCATTTTCGCACCATTTATCAGCTGACGATCAAGTATGATAAAGAATGGGCTAGAAGCAAAGGCATTTTAGGAGCAGAGGTTCTCGGGAAGTAACTTGATCCTAGAGTACATTAGTATTTGTTCGAAGGCCAAATTCATCACGTTACTCATGTCAAAGGTATATTTGACAGCCCCAAATAATTCCATGGGTTGGGGAGAGGTTTAACAAATAATAAAAACAAACCAACCAACCTTTGTGGTGTGTCCATATACATCCTAAACCATAAGTTGGACATTTTATAAGGTTCAGTAAAATCTAACTCGGACACATGTGAAGTCCGAGGTTTACTACATGCATGATTTAAGTGTGTCACTTTCAACCCTGACTGACAGATGGTTTTAACCAATTCCAGGTTGTAAATTACCAAACATCCATACAATGAACAACACTTTAAAGCATTAATTCTCACAGTAAGCAATGAACGAAAGGAAATACAATATACCTGACAATGTTGGTAAAATGCCCGTCGTGAATGGTGTCAAGGGAGAAGGAGCTAGAAGAGGAAGAAAGGGTTGAGGGTCTGCAGTTGGGGAGATATCAGGAGCCATTGCATGAAGTGAGATAGAATGAGATCGATATAAACCTGTAAAGAGTAGAACGTACAACTGAATGAGAACACGTTAACGTAAGAAACAATGCACACAATTTGAGTTAATTCAAGAAGACATCATTTGGATTTATTTCCACTTACATGAAACTACTACCACACACACACACACACATACACAAAGATAAACTCAAGATCTGGTTTACAGTTATAATCTCAGTCCTCCACTTTACTACAGCATGAGAGCATAATATACTCGGTTAAAACTATATCGCCAAGTTTAACGTTCTCACTAAATTCCATAATTTTAATTGTGTTCTCATTGTTTAGCTTATGATTACAGCATAGATTATTTTCTAGGCACACATTTCATATCCTCATTATTTAGTCATGAAAATCCAGAGAAACAGAATTACACATACCAAATTTTGTTATGATTCTCGTTGAAATTTAACTGGTAATTTTGTCTTAATACTTTTTGACTCCAAAAGTGAAATTTTCAAAAATCTTTTTTCTTTTTATTTTTTATTTTTTATTTTTTTATTTTTTATCACCTAACTTACAATGCAGCATCTATCAGTCAAAACCCAGTAATTTCTTTCCAAAATATAACAGTACATGATGACCCCAACTGATAATTTGACAGAAATTACACAGAAATATAGAAGATTAAACACAAAGTGAAAAATGTGGCACATAAATATAAGCAATAAAAACCAGAATTACACAAATAATAACCACCCCCAAAAAGACAAAAATAAAACTAACTACTTTCCCTATATAATGTAGCAGTTTCATGAAAAACAACTAAATAAAGGCAAGACATTTAAAAAGGAAAAAAGAAAAGATATGATTACTTACAGAGAAGCAATAGTAATAGAAAAAGCTGAAGAATGAGACTAGTGGGGACTTCGTCTTGAACTCTCATGTTTATAAAGCTTTTTAGTGACAAAAAAGAACATGTAACTGAAGAAATGGAGAAGAGAAGTGAAGAAAAATTGTTGCTTTTTAAGCATTGAAAGTTAAAGCTCCTTGACTTCAAGTGAGAACAAGTGTAGCTAGTTTCGAAATTCTTCGATAGTTCAGAGTTCACACGTGCGAGAGCAAACAATCACGTGTTGAGTCTTATGTCAGAGACGATCACGTGCTGGAGACGAGGGCACGTGAGGGATTGCTTGCTTTGATGAGTTTGTGTTTCCTCTGATCCGTCTGATGTGGGTCAAAGAAAGGAGAACCGTCCGATGTGAAGAAATCACAGGTTTTTTTTTTTTTTTTTTATATTTATTTTTTTTGCTTATTATTATTATTATTATTTCTTTTGAAATTTTTTTAAAGCTTGGCCCAAAACTGCGAACAAAAGGCCTGGCCCAATTAGGACATGTCGTTTTGTCCAGAAATTTACCAACCGAAATTACCAAGGATTGAAATTCTCTGCTGTTCTGATCTTTATACTGAATTCAGTAAATTTGGTGATATATGTGATTAGGGATGATAGTGGATCGGATTGGGTATGAATATCCCAATATCCATCCCCGTATCTATTTGAGATATTAGATATATATCTCCATCCTTATTTCTAAGTGAGCGGGGCGGATTCGGATAATCTGCTAATTAAGACAGAGATTCATCCCCGCTCCGTTTATATTTGTATCCGATGAAAAAACTTTAAATTTTTATAGTTTACAAGAGAAAAATGTAACTAATATATATAACAATACGTTTTATCTTATTTAAAGAGAAACAAATACTTCCAATAAAGTTCAAATATAAAAAATTAATAATAACTTATATAATTAGAATTAATAATTGCATAATAAATTTTTATATATATTTAAAATATTAAAATCTATAATGTATCTGAATGAGTATGGATATCCATAAACAATATCAACCCACATCTCCGAAAATAAAATGGATATTAGGATGACATCCATTTTCACTACATCCCTGATATAATAGTATCCATTCTCATTTTAAATAAAGCGTATTCTTACGAATATCCATATTTATGGATAATTTTGCTATCCCTATATGTAATCAAGGACTGAAATTTATTTATATTCTTATCTTTAAATATAGTGTATTATTTTAAGTCTTTAACTATTTCAGATCAGTACAATAGAAGATCTGAATCTAATCAACCGAACCTGGATCATATCCAAAAAAATGGAAGGTGTTTGTTAAAAATGTGAACACACATTTACATATGTCACCAAGTCAAACACAAAAGCTCTACAAAATGCAAAGGAGACTGGGGTGGTTGTCTCCATTATAAAACCACAAACATTGACTTGATAAATAAGGTCAAAAAAATTGGCCAACTCCACATGCAAAACAAACAAACACTGGCATTTTCGTAAGTTACATATTTGATATTACATACGATGGAAGGCCGACCTAATCACACGTGAAGATACAATAAAATTACTGTTTTAACGCGCAAGGGTTCTCATATTTTCCAACGAGATGTGATTAGATAATGCAAATGAGCTTCAAAATGGTGCCCTAGACTTGAAGGGACATCTCACATGCAGTGAACCCACCACCACCCTCTCTCTCCAAGAGAATTCATAAGATTTGTTTGACTTTTATATCCTTTGAGATTAAATTTACGTTTCCAATCATCTAATAAACAACTCAAAATTAGTTAGTGTAAGTTGTATCTAGCCATATTAGATATAACAAAGACCCAGTTTTCCATTATCATACTCTACACGTAAGTAGTCTTCGAAATAATTTATTTATTTATATATATATATATATATACACACACACGGTCTTTCTCCTGTAAGTTTGATCTGATATAAAATACATCGGTGCATTGTATGTAGGCCATAGATTATGGATAAATACTGACAAGTGTATGCAGATTGAGTCAGAGCATCTGAATCTAATGACCCATATTCAAGGCATTGATGTGTTTTATATCAGGTCGAACTGACGGGAGAAAGACTATATATATATATGATCTTGTTCCCATCAGTGTGCACTGATGTAACTACATCAGTACTACCAATGCATGTGAACCACTGATTATGGAGAAGCTTTGACAAGTGCATACACTTTGAGTCAAAGTATATAAATCTAATGGTCTACATCCAACGCACTGATGAAGTTATATTAGTGCGTACTGACTTAGTATATATATATTCTAAAAAAAAGTTTGAAAATATATCAAAAAGGGTTTAATTGGTAGAATTGTATATATATATATACAAAACCAGTTTTTAGATTCAATTAATTCCGTAGTACGTAGTAGAGCTCGTTCCAACGCTAAAAACAAAGAAATTTTTTGCCGATGCATGCATGTCTATATGCAAATAAATATTCTTATTTTTATTTTATTTTATTATTATTGTTAAATTAAGGGAGAATTGTAAATAATCCCTGAAGTTTGATCAAATGCTAATCAAACCCCCTAATTTGAACAATCAGCAAAAAAAACCCCTACTATTAGTTGACAGTTAATTGACCGTTTGTTAACCTTAATTAAATCTAATAAAATGTAATTATTTAAGTGGTTTTTGCTATAAATGAACTGAAAAATATTGGAAAATAAATTAAAAATATGTTAGAAAATAAATAAAAAATTATTTTAATGAAAATTAAGCAATTAAATCATTATAAAATTTAAATACAAAATTTATTTTAAAATATAAACATTATTTTTATATGAAATTGATTTTATTATTTGTAGTATATAATTTTATTCTATTTTTTTATTCTATTTTTAATAAAGGATTTAAATTGTAATATTTGATATTTATAAAGTCAACTAATAGTCAACTAATTGTTAACTAATAGTATGGGTTTTTTTACTGATTCTTCAAACCAAAGGGTTTGATTTGACATTTAATCAAAAGTCAGGGGTTATTTATAATTCTCTCTTAAATTAATAGTTGTCAAATTAGAAATGAAAGGCTCCGACATAATTTCGTTTAATTTTTTTTTTTTTGATGGAAATGGCACCTGAAAACCTGGAAAACCAAATCCAGGGCAAAGTTACAACCATAACTGGGACTCCACTAAATAATTTCGTTTAATTGATATAACAAAAAGTGGTGTTTAATTGGTAGAATTGTATACATAAACAGTATATACAACACCAGTTTTTAGATTCAATTAATTCCCTAGTACGTAGTAGAGCTAGTTCCAACCCTAAAAACAAAGAAATTTTTTTGGCATGCCTGTCTTTATATTTATATATATATATATATTTTCTATTGTCAGTTCGAACTAATATAAAATATATCAGTTCCTCACATATGGATTATTGGATTTAAAAGATGTTTTAATAAGTGCATATAGCAAAATCAAAACATTTAAATCTAATGACCCACTTGAATAAACAATAGAAAAACTATATATATGTAAATATATATAAATAAATATTCTTATTTTTTTATTATTAAATTAATAGTTGTCAAATTAGAAATGAAAGGCTCCGACATAATTTCGTTTATCTTGGGTGGTATACTGGTATCAAGTTGTGGTGGGTAGAGATTCGAAAACATTATTAAATCAGCAATTTTGGTGCTATATATCATGTGATTTATATAGTTTTAGATAAAGATTAAAAAGTATTAGATACAGTCAGGATCGTATCAAATAATAATAATAATAATAATAATAATAATAATAATAATAAGGTACAGTACTCAGGACATAAATCTCAACACCAATAATTATTTGGATAATCGATCGGGTTAGAGGTCTGCCTAACTAGATAGAAAGAAAACTCGAGACTCGAACCCCGGTGCTACCACCTGCCTGTGATACTAATTATAAGAAAACTCACAACAGTTTTAAGTACAAACAGTAGTGTTGAATGTTGATTAAGAATTCTAAATGTTTTGATTATGCAGCTAGCTGCGACTTTGATTTAATAGCGAGAGCAATCAAAGGACCTAATTATTTAACTTAACATATTAATATAAAATTTAATTATTAGAGTCCAAGCTAACTATCACATGGGTCCAATCTTATCCTGCCACGTCCCTGTAAATTTGTAACTAACTGCATGGTTTTGTTGGGAATTAATCAGGATTATGCCTCAAATCAAGCTTTGTTTGTTATACCAAGCCAAGCTATAAACACTGAACTAATCACCACAAAAATCTCTGAAGCAATCAATCATATATAAATAAATAAATAAATAAATAATTGTTTTAATCTTGATAGATCAGATTAGAGAGGACCATATATTAATTAATTAATTATTATTTTTTTTCTCTTCTGGTGGACCAATATTCTAGCAAATTCTTTTGTCACCGTGTCTAAAACAAAATAGCAAAAACAAAAAAACAAAAAGAAAATAAATAATATCTATATCAAAAAATAAATAAATCAAAAGCTTATATATATAATATAGGTGGTGGTGGTCTCTAGAGCAAATTAAAAGAATACAGTACAACTTCCATCTTCCGTATACCCGGCGCAATAGTCGGTTCTTCATGTGATCTCACCACACTCTTCTTCTCTCTATATATTTCATGTTTCACACTTCTCTATTTCTCTTTACTATTTTGATTTTTCATTTTTCATTTTTCAACCTCTCAACATGGGAAACAATTGCTTGAAAATTAGTAGAGTACAAAATGATGAAGAAAAGTACTATGAGATGGTTAAAGCGATCAGAAGAATGAGAAAGTCTAATGAATCGAGATCGGAAACGAAGGAGCTGGAGGAGGAGAAGGAGGAGGTTGGAAGATCATCGGAGAGCGTTGGTGGTGTTGTGAGGGTTAAAGTCTTGATGAGTCAAGAAGAGTTGAAGCAAATTTTGAGTTGTCATGAAGGCAAGGAGTTGAAGAACTCTATTGTGGAGAAAATATTGGAGAATGCAATGAAGCTACAGAGAGGCAGTGGTAATACAAGGTTTTCTCATCAAGTTAGAGCAAGTAGTGAAGGAAGCTTTACTACTACTACTAGCAATTGGAGGCCAGTTTTGGAGAGCATTCCAGAGGAAACCATGTAATTTTTATTTTATTTTTTTACCTTTTTGGGAAAAACAAAATTGTTTTTAGTCTCGATCTCTTTTCGAAGAAATGTTAATAATATATTGTAATTATTTTCAGTTTTTGGTAGCAATTTGAGTTTTGGTTCATGCAAAATTATCCGGTACAGTTATTGTTTTTTTTGTTTTTTTTTTCATGTGCAAGATTCAATTCCCAACTGAAATATTAAAAAAAATCAATATGTGAATTTTAACTTTTAAGCATAATGAAATTCAAAATCAATTAAAAATTTAATTTGTTAGATTATGAATTTCAAATGCCTAATGAAACAACATATATATTTTTTAAAGAAAGGATTTGTGTCGAGTGCATCTTTTAAAGTAAATGGAAATATTAATGCATTCTTCTAAAGGATTTGACAATTTTTTGGCAGAAATTTAAATTTCTAATACGAGTAAATGGAAATATCAGAAGAGGAATGTGGGATCAGACAGTTTACAATTTTTTATTTTTTATTTTTTATTTTTAAGAAAGAAATTTACAATTTAAAATCTACCTTTTAACCTGTTTTAGAAATAATTTTTATCTTTTTTTTTTTCCGTCTTGCTACAATTAGAAATTTAAATTTATGTGGTAACATGGATAAGATAAGGTTGGTTCAGTGGATTACTCCTCATACATGCACTATGATGGGTTCGAGTCTATCTCACACTCCAAAATCACGAATAACGGTGGAAATGTGGTATTAGACCGTTTTTGAGAACCCACCTTTAGAGAAATGTTATGCTTTTGATTTGCAAAGTAATAAATTTTGCTAGCAAGGAATAATAAATAGGAACATTTTGTCAAATCCATTTTTTTTTTAAAATTTTTTATTAGGAGCTCTAAATCTGTGAACCAATAGTCCAACACAGTGGATACATATTTAATCATCAATATTTATTGTGGTTGTGCAACATCCATGATTCCATGACCAGGGTAGAGTGAAGCCAGGTTTTTTTTAACAGCTAGAATGTTGAAATAAATAATAACTATAGTTTCTTCAATTAGAATTGTGTGAAACTGAAAGAAGCCTGAAAGTGTAACATTTTTTCCCCAAATTTCAGATTTCAACATACATGAGCAAAGACCAATGGCCACCTGCCTTGGTGGTTGGACTCTCCCAAGGGATACTCCACTACCAAGGTTCAAACCTTGTCTTGGTATGTATATATATATTAATTTGTCCCACCTTGGCTATTAAACCCCAAGTGTAGGTGCCCTCTCCAGGCTCCATTGGGAGTAATCCTTTCTACAGTTGTGAGAGTTATAATCCATTTATACCCTCTCTCCGGTAATGAAAGTAGTATTCCGGACTATGCTAGTAGAGTCTAATCTTGTCAGGTCCCGACAGTTGTTGTAATTTAAAAAAAAAAACATACATGAGAAAAGAAATCAACATACCCATATTGATTTAAATTGGAGCAAACAAACCGATTAATATTATGGAAAATAATCCTTCGTTTTCAGACTAAATTCGTCGACCTGGAAGTGTTGTGTTCTGAAAAAACAAAAATTGCCTCTGTCCCTGAAAGGGGCCTATTTTTTCCCTCTATTATTTTGAGACTTTATTCCCTTCTCACATTTTACAATCAAAGGTTTCCTCATATGAAGCAAGGCGTCTGTTGTTTATTGCTTAATCAGGTTTCGAATGACATATGGAAGAATGCCTCCATTGTTGAAATATTCCAATTCCACCTGCAAATTGCAAATACCAAGTTAAAAACATGAAGCCAACTAGAGAGTAGAGACAGCTTTGATATTGAAGGACTCATGAGTCATGATTAGAATTTTTTTGAGAGAAGAAACGGAGTGGGGAGTACCTCAGTGTCAAAGCGGACTGTGCAGGTGAAAGATTTTCCTGAGTCGGTCGTGACAGTCACATCCTGGCCAGGCCTTATCTCGCTGATGTTACTTGGGAGATCAATGGTATATCGCTCATGACCAGTCAACCCTAGTGTGTCAGCATCCTCGCCAGCCTTGAAACAGAGTGGAATAATTCCCATTCCCACCAAGTTACTGCGGTGAATTCTCTCGAAACTTTTGGCAATCACTGCTTTAACTCCCTGTTATAACCATAATGTTAGTCAAAGTTGAAACAATACGGATACCATAACAAGCAAAACTGAGGGTTACTCAAATGACTCACCAACAACATTGGACCCTTGGCAGCCCAATCTCGGGAACTTCCACTTCCATACTCCGCTCCAGCAATAATAATTGTGTCATGACCAGCGTCCTTGTACCTCTGAAATAAAGCAGATTGTGATGAATTTAGTGATTAACAATAAACTGTGATTAGATATTATGTCTTATACTTTTCTGACATCCATTTAGAGAAAGTTATTATATTATTAAGATGCTTAATAAAAAGCCAGGACTTCAGGGCCACAGCTATACTTGACAAGAATTCCTAACAAACTCGGTACATATTTGCCGCACAGACAAGCACTGAAGGACGAGTTCAATCGTAATTCAGAGTGAGCAATGAACATATATATTATTAAGCAATAAAATTAGAAAGAAATTACTGTCAGGAAGGATAAGGAATATTGAGAAAGATGTATCCGGGGAACTCACCGATGCTGCATCAAACACATACAGTTTCTCCCCTGTTGGAACATGGACTGTCTTTGGGCCCACTTCCCCATTCAATAGCTTGTTAACAATGCGGATATTAGCAAAAGTTCCCCTAGCCATCACTTCATCATTACCACGGCGACTACCATAAGAATTGAAGTCCTTGCGTTCCACGCCACGCTCAAGGAGATACTTAGCAGCAGGACTGTCTTTGTGGATGCTTCCTGCCGGAGAAATGTGATCAGTTGTGATACTGTCACCAAAGTTCAGTAAGCAGTACGCATCCTTGACTCCATGGGCTCCAGGTGGATCCATAGTCATGCTCTTGAAGTATGGGGGGTCGTGAATGTAGGTTGAGTTGGTATCCCATGAGTACAGGGTATCCGTGGGCACTGATAGCTGATTCCAAATGGGGTTGCCCTTCGTTATAGACTCATAAGTACTTTTGAACATTTTAGGCAACACACTGGATTGAACAGCCTACATATGGTTTGACCAAGGTTAATTTATTTCAATCTGATAGTTGAGCATTAGAGCATAAAATTCTGTCATGTCTCATGTGATTTGCAAACTTGAGATTCTTTACCTCTGCAATTTCTTCTGTAGATGGCCAGATATCCCTGAAATAAACACTCTTACCATCCTTGCTTGTCCCAATAGGCTCCTTCTCAAAATCTATGTCAACCTGGATAATAATTACATGTTACCTCTGTTACCTCGTCGAAACAAAAGAAAGATGTCTCCACATATACATACACGTAAACTTAAATGCAACAAGATTACTGCAACCAGCCATATCACACCTTAAATGACTAACAATGTCACCACTCAAGCAGTAAAGCCTACAATCTCAATTATTTAGTGTTTTGTGTTGGCATTTTTTCAGTCACTGTACTAATCCTTCTAAATGTGTAACAAATTTGGACACCATTAACAACTAAGATAGTAAGATTACATACCGTTCCAGCAAGAGCATAAGCAACAACTAATGGAGGAGAAGCAAGGTAATTAGCTCTTGTCAAGGCATGAACACGGCCCTCAAAATTCCTGTTCCCTGAAAGCACAGCTGCTGCTACAATGTCTGCACAAAATATGAATTTTGTTTGGATGAGCAAGTCAAAGATCGACAAGTAAAAGACTATACATAAATATGAAAGTAAGGAGTGAAACTAACATATCAAGTGAGTATGCCAAAGATAAAATTATATAAATAATATTTATCCTTAGTTGTTCAAAATTACAATTAAAAAATACCATTTTCTGAAATAGCAGAAGCAACTGATTCATCCAAATCTCCAGAATTTCCAATGCATGTTGTGCAGCCATATCCAACAATATTAAATCCTTGCTGATTCAAATATTCCTGCAGTCCACTGCACCAAAGAAACCAAAGTTATTGCATAATTTTCTTAATAATATAAAGAAATAATGCAATAACATTATCTTCGATGTCACTATATCTATGTTCTATAAATTGTATGAAATACCTCTGGAGCAAATATTTAGTAACAACTCCTGAGCCTGGGGCTAGGCTTGTCTTTATCCATGGCTTAACCTGGTAAACAGTTATACATGCAATCATTACAAAAATCCCAGGGACTAATACATATCCTTAGAGCTGAAGGGAAGGCCAAGAAAAACTGGGAGTGGTATGCGAATAGTTTTAGTTTAATGACGTTTTCAAGAGTTTATATGCATAATACATATAACCAACCTCACCTTTAGACCAAGTTCACAGGCCTTCTTCGCAACCAGACCAGCACCAAGCATGACACTGGGGTTTGATGTGTTAGTGCAACTTGTGATAGCAGCAATCACAACACTACCATGCTTAAGCTCTGCTGGCCGTCCGTGGAATGAAAACTTAACCACTTTTTCTTGTACTTCTTTAGGTACAGCAAAGCCCTGCATCACAATAAGACATGTAGGAAAGATGGGGTAAAATTTACTAGAAAAGCCATCATCAAAGGAAGTTAGGATATATGTATGGCATCCTGCCTAAAAATCCAATTTAGGAAGTGGTCTAGATTATCAAGATTAACTCCAAATCCACTTGTTGCAGGAGACCTACAGTACATTTCCTTGACACAGTAATACGGTATATCATGGCTATAAAAAGATATCAAATCAAGTTCACACTTCACTGACACAGTTGCAAAAGTAAGACTGATGGAGAATTAGATAAATATTATTATTTATCTAAATAGTGGTAGTTATCGTATTATGTTTAAAATAATTCTCTCCTTGAGAGATAAGTTTAGGATTTATTTATCATTATCATGTTTTATTTATCATTATCATGATTTAGTTATCTTTTGTTAGCTATAAATAAGTCCCTTTAGAGCCTATTGTAATGAGACTTGATTAATTAATGAATTGAACTATTGGTGTGATTTCCAATCTCCTGTTGCGTTTCTCCCCCTTTCTGTTTCCAATCCCTAATTCTGTCTCTCTCGATCGAATCCCTAATTTTCTCTGTTTCTATCTATCTATCTCTAAAGTCTCTATCTATTTCTTATTACTAGTGTTGATCCTACATCAATTTGGTATCAGAGCCAAATCTCTTTCCATACACACTTCCGCAACCCTACTCACAAAATCAACCATCTACCGTGTCACCAAATACAAACAAAAAAAAAAAAAGACAAATTTTTTTTTTTTTTTTTTTTTTTGAGTAAATGATTCGGGTCTTGAACAATAGAGCTCAATTTATGATGATAAGATTCTAAATAATTGTTCTTTAGAGAATCACGAGCACTCAAGGATAAAGATGTAATTGAGAGGTCAACGGATTTGAACCTAGCTCGTTTATGGAGGATTGATCTATATGCAATGATTATATCAATGGACTATTCGATTCCTATTCGAGTAATTAATTCTATAATGACAAGAGTTCAGTTCCAGTTTTTTAGTGAAATGAATCTGGAATTAATAAATCTAATATTTAATTAAAGAGTTTAATTAAATATTAAAGATTTATTGGAGCTTGAAAGTATAGGTCCATGTGTCCCCATGCCATCTCTATAACACTGTATTGAACATTAAGGTATACCAAGGCTTAGTGATTAATTTGGAATTAATCATCTATACATAAAGAAGTTTATGTATTGTTTTATTTATTAAATAATATTTTGATTATTTAATCATATATATGTATTATATTAATTTATTTTTGGAGTGGTTGAACCACTCATTGAATAAATTTGTAAGATGGTATGTTTACCATCATACTCTCTTTTGTTTCTTTGTTTGTTTTAAAAGGTCAAAAAAGGGAGTGGGCGGCAAGCAAGAAGTCTTCTTGCTTTTCAAAATATGCAAAGCTTTTGTTTGTTTTTTCTACACAATATTAAAAGCAAGGTTGAATATTAGCTCCTACTCTATACTTCCTGATGTCAACCACCCTAGTATTATCATTGCATATAATCCTCACCACCCTAGCTCTCTCTCTCTGTTGTGTGAGTTTAAGAAGCATACAAAGAGAATTTTTTTTATGGGTTGAGTTTTCCCTTTTAGCTTCATAAAAACAAGACAAGAAGAGTTCTTGATTTGAAAAGAAAAGAAAAAAAAAAACACAAGTTCTTAATGAGAGATGGTGATAATAAAGAGAAAAATTATTTTTGAGATCTAAGCCTCAAAAGAATATTGTGAGTAAATGATTCAGGTCTTGAACTAGGGTGGGTGACATAAAAAAGTATAGAGTAGGAGTTGATATTCAACCTTGCTTTTAATGTTGTGTAGAAAAAACAAACAAAAGATTTGCATATTTTGAAAAGCAAGAAGACTTCTTGCTTGCCGCCCACCCCTGTTTTTGGCCTTCTAAAACAAATAAAGAAACAAAAGAGAGCATGATGGTAAACATACCATCTTACAAATTTATTCAATGAGTGGTTGAACCACTCCAAAAATAAATTAATATAATACATACATATATATATATATTTAAATAATCAAATTATTTTTGAGACCTAATGAGGCTGCAGAGACGGTTGATCCATCACTACCCACTTCACAAGTACATGGACCAAGCGGTCATAATCTTGAAGTTCAAGGTGTCAATCACCATCATGAAATATTGAGCATGGTTGTCACTAAACCAATTCAACTTAATGAAACATTATACAAAGGGTTCATAATTGTACCAAAGGGTTCTAAGATTACTCGTTTTCCTATATCTACGATGAATGATCCTTGGGTTAATGAAATAGCTGCCTCAAAAAGGAACAAGCTGCGGTATTTTCTTGTTCGTTGGTTGCAAACCATTTGACTCGACAGGAGTCGAGTTCTTCTTAGTGAAGGAGAATGATGGGGAATTAGATCAATATTATTATTTATCTAAATAGTGGTAGTTATCGTATCATGTTTAAAATAATTATCTCCTTGAGAGACAAGTGTAGGTTTTATTTATCATTATCATGTTTTATTTATCATTATTATAATTTAGTTGTTATCTTTTGTTAGCTATAAATATGCCCCTTCAGAGCCTATTGTAATGAGACTTGATTAATAAATGAATTGAATTATTGGTGTGATTTCAAATCTTCTGTTCTTCTGTGTTTCTCCCCCTTTATGTTTCCAATCCCTAATTCTCTTTGTTTCTGTCTATCTATCTCTAGAGTCTATCTATTTTTTATTTCTAGTGTTTGTCCTACATCAAAGACCTCAGGCACACATGTAGACTTGTGCAAAAGTACATGCAGGGCAAGGGAGAGGAGATAGAGAGATCATATAGAAAGGTCATGGATGTTGATAATATTTGTGAAAGCAGACATAATAAACAAGCAAGAGCATCCAGATCAATAGCGCAGAAATAGTTAACAAGCAAGAGCATCTGGATCAATAACAGATTCATTGGCTATGAGCCTATGATTTTCAGCAATAAGTGGCATTGTCAATGGTTTATGTTAGAGGTACTGAAATTTGTGATGGTTGATCATTATATGTTTGATGTGAGTAAAAAAACCATAATAAAGATGGTTGTTAAAACCAGCAGAAATTCATCCAAGTTTAAACAGTTCAGAGAAAGAGAAAAATGAAATAAACAACATTCATTTGATTGAAACCAAATTGTACGAAAATAATTATTTGGCTACAAGCCAGAACTTTATGTCATAAGATTTACCTTGAATCCGACTTTATTGTCCAGACATGAATGCCAATCTGCCTTCATTTCTTTCAAAGGAACCCGATCATGAGGTCTGCAAAGAAATGCAGTTAAAAGTGGATATATTATAAATCTTATAGATGTTATACATTTGCATCAATGTGTAAAATGGAATCAATTGGTGAAAGTCTGAAAAAGCACAAAGCACACACCTCTTGGGTCCTGAAACACAAGGTTCAACTTCATCAAGGTTCAATTCTAGGTATGATGAGTACACCCTTTCTTGTTGAGGCTGAAATTATATGTAGGGAAACAAATCAAAACAAATTTTGGCAACTGATGTTGTATAATGATAATTGAAAAAGAAAAATAGAATGGAAAGAGGTCTTACCTCATTATAATCGACAAACATTTTATTTGCACGGAGATACCCTTCTATCATTGCCACCTAAATTTAAGGAAGAAGTAGGTCCGTCATCTACTGGTTAAAATTTACAAATTCAATCCTTCTGCATGATGAACTATTATACTCACTGTTTCATCACTCCTTCCAGTCAATTTCAGATATTGCAATGTAACATGGTCTACAGGGAAGAACCCCATGGTTGCACCATATTCAGGAGACATATTAGCAATAGTGGCCCTGTCAGCTAGTGATAGTTCACCCATACCACCACCTATAAGGGAAATGGAATTTGAAGGATTATATCTATCATGTAGGTACAAATGCATTGCTGCTGACAATAATTTCAATTCAACTCCAGGAAATTAAAATTACCATAGAACTCAACAAATTTTCCAACAACACCATGCTTCCTCAGCATTTGTGTCACGGTTAAAACCAGATCAGTAGCAGTTACTCCATTGCGCAGTTTTCCAGAAAGCTTGAACCCAACAACTCCAGGCAACACCATGCTCATAGGCTGTCATTATTGAAAAATATGACATTAGAAACAAAACGCTTGCCATAGGTGATAGGTGTAAATGTTTTGAAGAGAATGTGAAAACAGGATGGTGCATTTAAAGAGAAGGCATTAAAAGAAAGATGATTAAATAAAGGAGTAACTTTTAGAGTCATTACATAATTATAATATTATAGATATAGCCATATGAATCTTATGCGGGATCAAGGAGGGGTATTGAATCACTTGAAAATGAAGAAATGTATTACATTTTGAAGAAGTCAAATTATCACAATTACAAATACAAATAAAAATGGGGTTGGCTGGTCCTATGACCGCACTTTCAGCTCTCCACTATCAGTGCGTCTACATCTACAAATCTTAAAGCACTTGATATATGAAATGTACTGCTACTGCTCAATGATAAAAGGTCAAAAGACTTGAGAATGCATTTCAAGAAACAATGATAACAATAGAAAGACTACTTAAGCACACATCAAAGTTCTGCTGCAATATAAGTTCAAAAGTCATGACTTGCATAATCTTATTTCAGGCTCACATAAATCCCTCTGAGAATTTAGTATAAAAACTTGTATCTGCAAAAATTTAATACAAGTAACAATGGTACTATGAAAAGCTTAAAGTCATCCAGATTCTATATAGGGAATAGAAAAAAATTGACCACCATTCCATAGTAGTGATTACCTGACCAAGCATTGTAGCCTCTGCTTCAATACCTCCAACACCCCACCCTGCAACTCCTAACCCATCAATCATGGTTGTATGAGAATCGGTTCCAACCACACTGTCAGGGTATAGTATGCCTTCAGTATTGAAAACAACCCGTCCCAGATATTCAAGATTGACCTGAAATAACTCAATGTCAACTCACTTCTTGCCAATTCCATTGAAATATATATATATATAAAGAAAAAAAATCTGTCAGGGACCTTTTAAATTTATGGCAAATAACGGTTTATAAATTAAATGATTAAAACAGAGATTAAATTCAATTTGTCACCAACAAAAGAGGCAAAAAATAAACAAGAGTTAATTTCAATTACAAGTCAGTAAAATCAATGCAGGTACATATATGTAATATGCCAAATCCCCAATTGGAATCTTTGATCATGTCCCCAAATTGGCTTACCTGATGCACAATACCGGAACCAGGAGGAACAACAAGCATGTTATGGAAAGCAGTAGACCCCCATTTAAGGAAACCAAATCGCTCTTTATTCCTCTGAAATTCAAGCTCCATATTTGCCTGAACTGCATTTTCCGATCTTGTTACATCAACTTGAACCGAATGGTCAATGACCAGATCAACAGGAACCTACATGCGAGAAACTATATTTATTAGTAGGCAGTAAGAAACCAATAAAAGAGGGCACTGTAAGAAAGCATAGAACTAATGGCTAGGGCATTAGCATTCAAGTGTGGAAATTTATAGAAATAAAAAGATCAAAGTCCATTAAATCACAATATTATACAAATCATTATAGCGGTATCAATTACACAATCCTCTATTATCATCAATTCAGCACAATAAAAATATCCTATATACAGACTATAACGTCACAAAATGCAACTTCAAAATTAAACTTATTAAAATATCCTATAGACAGATTCAGTCAAGGTCAATACGTATCTACATGTAGTCAAGCAGAGAACTGAATTTTTAAATCCATAACATAAAGTATTGAATCACTGATAATCAGATGCTGAATGATCGATCAATGCACTGACTTAGTTCATACTGAATTGTATGCAAACAATTAAAGAAAACGCACCAACGGATTAATCTTGCTAGAATCACTGCCAAGCCTGTTCATGGCATCACGCATACAAGCTAGGTCAACAACAGCTGGCACTCCAGTAAAGTCCTGCCAACAGAAAAACAGGATTTAAGGGTGATGACACTTTCCATCAGAACAACTCTGTAAACTGGTTTTATGACATACACATACCTGCAAGAGAACACGAGCAGGCTTGAAGGGAATTTCAACTTGCTTTGGGGACGAATTTTCCCAATCGATAATTTTCTCAACATCTTCCTTCTTAACTTGGAAGTTGTCACAATTACGAATTGCAGATTCAAGAAGGATTCTGATAGAGTATGGCAGCTTCTCTATTATGCACAGAGGAAAGAGGGAGTGTATATATTAGTCAAACACTTAATGGAAACAAAAAGATAACTTATAGTGTCAGCATGATACAGAATTTATGTACACATGAAAAATAGAAACAGTAATTGAATAATAACGGCAAAGTTAACTTCAAAGCTAACATATATTAGGCAGATAGTAATATTGAAGCTAAAGGAAACCTTATACAGTTTTTATTCTATACAAATTTCAAATAACAAGTGAATGAGATATACCAATCCTTGGATCATTAAGAGCGGGAAGGCTATAAAACTTTCCAAACTCGCCACCCCCTGGCTTTGGAAGACTGGTCAAAATTTCCTTGAATTCATGTTCAGCAGCTGAAACCAGACAGGCAAATAACCATAATTAAGTTAATCCGAGTATAAAATAGCTTCAAGGTCAAGGTGCAGAGAACCATGAAAACTCGATATAACAAAAGCATAATTTTCATATAGAATATCTCTCAAAGATTACTGAGAAGGCACATCAACAGTAGATTATTTTTTTATTATTTTTTTTTAATCAATCAACAAATACTAAGCTCGTCAAATAACAAATACTAAGTATTATTTTATTTTATAATACTTATGCAATTTTTACACAGGTGAATCGACATTTGAACTAGATAATAGATATGATCATTGATGTTGCTAATTCTCCAAAATCTATGGGTCAAGTAAAAACAGAAGTTAATCGACTGCCAAAGAGCAATTTCTTCCTCAATAAGATCCACCAATATCCAGACACTCTATTGCTCTTTTAAATTGTCACGAAAATGGATAAAATAATAACAATAATAAAATCTAAATTGTAATGAGAACAAGAACAATTGACTAAGTAACAGTAACAAATTAATTAATAAGTAAATACACCAAAATTTAAATCTTTATTTGATTGCGACCCGAGAAGCCTAAAGCGTTGACTCACTGAAGAACCAACATAAAAAATCCTTCATTAGTTTTTTTTTTTTTTTCTCATTTTTAATAAAAAAATGAGCTTCAACTATTGCTAGTTCTTGATTAACTTCACTCTAACAAAGCCGATCAAGTCAAAAAATGGAACTCCAAAAAAATCGGAAATCAACGCAACATGCAAAGCACAGTACAGTACCCATAGTAGCGAAGGCGCGTTCAAGGCGTTCGATGGCGGGAGCAACGGCTCTGATCTGAGCGCGAAGGCTGACAGGAGAACGCCAATCGACACGGTGGCTCCAGCGAGGGACAGAGCACCGGAAGGATCTAACCGCAGAGGAGGAGCTGAGAGATCGGTGTTGAGCAGCGAAAGAAGAAATCGGAGAAGAAGAATAAGAAGGGGAGATTTTGGGAGTCGTAGAAGATAAGGTCGATGAGATAAATCTGGAATTCGAAGCTCTGAGCAGCGAAGAAGCTGCGGTGGTTGAGGCCTTTTTATACATGACGACGATTGTGTGTGTCTCTGTGCTTACAACAACGACAAAGGATCACGCACGCATTCACGTAAAATTGCAAATAGATAAGGATTTTTACTGCAGAAAATCAGAAGATAGAATTCCTCTATCAATCAATAAATCAGTTCATGGTTTCTTCTGTGGAATACGAATGGAGAGAGAGAGTGGCGTGTGGAGCGCATATGATGCCTAGGGCTGCGTGCCGTTTCTTCAAGTACTACTCGTTCAGAGCTCGCCTCTGTTGAAACTTTGAAATGGCTGAGTTATGTTCCTCTGCAGTCATGTGTAGCTTCACTAAATTGACCCCTTTATCAGACGGTTTATCTACTATACCCGAACTGTATATGAGAGAGTTGATTTAGTTTTGTTTTAATTTTTAAATTCTTAATTTTTATACACCTTTGAATTTGAATCTAATTACTCTTGAATTGAAATTTAAAGATTAGAAATGAACTCGACAACCATACATATCTTATACTGTAGATGAACCTTTTAATTATTAATGGATTTAGGTAAAATATAGTAACTAAATAATTGGACATAAATAAAAGTATTGTATTTTATTTTGGAAGTTTCCAAGTGGCGTCCTAATATTCCCTCGAATGTGTTCAAATATAGTGGACGGGGTATGATTATGTGTTTGTGACGCTATTAAATAATCATACATTGGGCAATCATCATAGTGGATGGTGAATATCTTGTATGAGACTGTCACATGGTGAGACAATAAGACCGTCTAATGAGATCGTATCAAATTCGAATTTTATAATTTATTTTAATATTCTCAAAATAAATGATGTAATCTCACGGAATGTTTTCACGGTCTCATAACGTGGTAGTCTCATGCAAAATTTTCTCGGATAAATGATATGAACAATTATACATTGGACTAAGAGAATTTTTTTTTTCTTTTTTTTGGCATTATCTATCTATCATAACCATCATTCTAACACGTTACCTTGAATTTCTCAAGGGCCAAACTGGCCATCAAGTCGGAGGACGGGTTCGGACTAGGAGAAATTAATTTATAGAAATGAGTCGGATAGGCAATAAAGAAAGGAAGATCAAGAAAGGAAGATATGCGTCAGATCAACGGTCACCATTCGGCAATAAAGAGATGGGTCGGGCTGGGCCACCAAGTGGAAGAAAGGTTTTGTGAAAATAATCTGCTTTGGGTTTGGTTTTGTGGGCCCAGTAAAAGTTGACGATTCCTTGGCTTTTATTTTAGATTTTTGCTATTCTTGGTTTTTTATTGACCTAAAATTTGTATTAAATTTGCTATGTTTGAATAATATGGTAGAACTGTAGAAGTTGACAACTAAAACTGTTCTTCTTAACAATAGAAAATCAAAAGGGAGTGTTCTTAAGAACTTTCGGTGATACATACCCTTAAGCTTCTATTTGGCTTTTATTGGGCTTCTATTAATTATTTGAGTGAATTTGGAAACAATTTCCAGTAAAATTGTGTGTTTAAGGTTCCTTAATAAATGTATTTTACTTATCAATTTCCAAACATAAATATAGATATGAAATTGTACATCACATTTTAGTAGAGATGGTAGTATACCTTCCTTTCACAGTAGTAGTGAGGGGTTCGAGTCCCACAAAACGCATTTTAAAAGTATATGTAGGGAATTTTCTCCCTGTTTATGAGAATAATTATCCAAGCTGATCTTATTTTCATAGAGGGGTGTTATTGAAAAGAATGTGAAATTTCAATTGGGTTTTGCAATTCTCCCATTTTTATTATCACATTACAATTTGCATTATGATGATTAATTAAAAATAGATATAATGGAATGGGGTTTTATTAAGTCTTCCAAAGAATCAAAAGAACAAGGGGTGTGTGATTGATTACTCTAAATTTCGGAGGAAGTCAATGTTCTCCAACACATGTACCATGTGAAAAGTGCTTGTTCAAAGCCTAATTGATTCCCATGAAAAAGGACTTTTCATTTCTATTATTCTACATCATTATAAACTTTATAGCCTTCTCACATTTTCCAATTGGAAGACCATGCTTTGCTTTTATACATAGATGAATCCAAAAACTTCAGGCAAGAAGGTCAGCATTGATCAACTTAGTAATTCAACCTTCTTGACATGGTAAATATAAGAAATAGAATTTTTTACATATCTATTTCAACCGAAAATAGTATTCGTTTGAACTGTCATAGTACTAACATTATACAATTAGCAGAAAACCAAAAAACATGAGGAACAATCATCGGTATCCAGATGATGCTAAAGCTGTAAATTCTGTTGCGAAAGAGCTCATCGAAGTAGGATGGCGTAAGGCAGCTGACAAACAATATAGTTTACTGCTTGATCAGGTGGCGAATCATGTATGGAAGGATGCCTCCATGACTAAAATAAGCCAATTCTGCCTGCCATTGCGGATTCATATATAGTTGAAATTGTTAAATGAAACTAGAAGACAAATCTGAAGTTAAGAACTAATGTAGATAATCTCAATAGTGATTCATCAAACAAAAATTCTTATAATGAAATATGGACACTTTCTTTCCCTGTTAACATGGTGAGATAACAGCACCCACCAGTGAACAACAGGCGACTAGAAGGCTAATACTAGTTTGTAATGTGTACAGAAGTATAAAATCTTAGCCAAGCACGCCAAAATTTGGATAGCTAAACAACTCAAATTTGTCAGTTGAGCTTTCAAGCTTACCAAATTAGAATAAGTTTGGTCAACGGTATGATAATTGTAACAATATTCTCATGTGAAAGGAAAATATCTTCAGTCCTTTTGATGTTTTACATGCACTAGGAGAAGTACATTGTAACTTTTCATTGTTTTCACTTGATTTTAAGATGATAGGTATAATTTTTCGTCCTGGTTTCCTCAATCCAAGAAAAAATGTGGTATGCTACACCTTGATCTCCATAAATTCAAACACAGTAGCAAAGGAAAATAAAGGAAGTGGGATGTATGTACCTCAGTATCGAAGCGCATTATGCAAGCGAAAGATTTCCCTGTGTCGGTCTTGACAATCACTTCCTGTCCAGGTCTTATCTCGCTAATCTTGCTTGGAAGGTCAATGGTGTAACGCTCATGACCAGTTAAACCCAGTGTGTCTGCAAACTGACCAGACTTGAAACAGAGCGGAATTATACCCATTCCAACCAGATTACTGCGATGAATTCTCTCAAAACTTTTGGCAATCACTGCTTTAACGCCCTGTTACATAAAGTTACTCAAGAGAATAAAATATGACCAACCACATGAAAAACTGAGGGCATATACCCAAATGGCTAAATTTGAAGACTCACCAACAACATTGGACCCTTGGCAGCCCAGTCTCGGGAACTTCCACTTCCGTAATCAGCTCCAGCCAAAACAATAGTGTCATGTCCAGCAGCCTTGTACCTCTAAAATAGAAAATTGATCATGTGGATATAATGATTAGGACCAAAATGTGCTTAATTCTGATGTATCACACTAAAGGAGGTTCATGATAAAGGAAGTAATAGTGTATGATGTCCCAGATATATAATTTTTCTATTATGCACAAAAGAGAGGGGATTCTCATAACAGGGAACCATATTAAATTTAATCATATTTCAGATTGATCATAAATTTTCCCAAGCTAAAAAACACATAAGATTCTATCAAAAACTTGTGCAAGGATCTATTGACTATTGTTATGGAACTTACCATTGCTGCATCAAATACTGGGAGTTTCTCTCCGGTTGGAACGTGAATAGTCTTCAGGCCTACTTCCCCATTTAAGAGCTTGTTAACAAGGCGTATATTGGCAAAAGTTCCCCTTGCCAGCACTTCATCGTTACCACGACGACTTCCGTAGGAATTGAAGTCCTTTCTTTCCACCCCGTGGTCAAGCAGAAACTTTGCAGCAGGACTGTCTTTGTGGATGCTTCCGGCTGGAGAAATGTGATCTGTTGTGATAAAGTCACCTAAGTTCAGCAAGCAGTAAGCATCCTTCACTCCACGAGCACCAGGAGGATCAACTGTCATGTTCTTAAAGTATGGAGGCTCGTGAATGTAGGTTGAGCTGGGGTCCCACGGGTGCAAGGAAGTCCCTGGTACTGAAAGCTGATTCCACATAGGATTGCCTTTCGTGATAGCCTCATAAGTACTTTTGAACATATCAGGCAAAACGCTGGATTGAACAACCTAAATAGTAAAATATACAAAATCAGTCTATTTTACACTGATAGTTAAATATCAGATCACAAAATTCATATGGAATTTGAGATATTACACCTCTGCAATTTCTTGTGTAGATGGCCAGATATCCTTAAAATAGACAGTCTTACCATCCTTCGCGGTTCCTATTGGCTCTTTCTCAAAATCAATGTCAACCTGGATTGTGGATCTCTTGTCACCTCATTATAATTGAAGAAAATTGGCTTACTTTAATCCGTGAAACATCCCACACACAATGATTATTGCAACAAATGCATGAAATTTTACTCCTTGTTTGTAACATAATGAAAAAGTTTGTCATAAGATTTGGCCGGTATGCGGCTATTTACCTCAGTACCTGATTTATTAAAAGTCTACTTTTAATAATGAGAATTTTGCTCTGAAATTATAACCATATAAACACAAGGCTACAAGATATGGACTTCAAGCAAATAGTGTGTGCATGCTGACTCTCCACTGTCTTTCCAGAGATTGAAGGGGAAAAGGGATGTCAGTTGAATATTAATTATCTAAATTCCATCATAAGCAAACATGAGAAACTGACACTGGAAATTTTGTAATTTTTTGGTTTTAGAAACAAATATAATAAATTTTTGATTTCTAGCTAATTGGACTGACCAACTACAACTCCAGGCGTATAGGAAATTCACTCAATCATACAATGCAATGTGGATTGTAACTTCAATGTGAAATGGATCTGGCACTCAAGATAAATACCAAAGGTTTGCCACTATAATATTTCACATATTTGCCTCCTCATCAGGTTTCTGGCAATATGTAGTTGCTGTATTAAATGTTTGCAGATATTGAACAAATTTAGGCACCACTCTTGATAACAATATTTACCGTGCCAGCTAGGGCATAGGCGACCACTAAAGGAGGTGAAGCAAGATAGTTAGCTTTTGTCAAGGGATGAACTCGACCCTCAAAATTCCGGTTACCAGAGAGCACGGCTGCTGCTATAATATCTGCAGAATTTACATGAACAAATTAAAGCTGTCATGTATAAGATGAAGATAACTTACAAAACAATTCAATATGCTAAAGTTAAATATTCCCTTATAGAATATTTACAACTAATGTTTCAAAATACCATTATCTGAAATAGCAGAAGCAACTGATTCATCCAATTCCCCAGAATTTCCAATACATGTTGTGCAGCCATATGCAACAATATGGAAACCCTGCTGACTTAAATATTTTTGCAGTCCACTGAACCAAATAAACTAAAATTAATAGATTTTCCTCTTTTAATACAGAAACAACATAATACACTATAATTTGAACAATTCTAGAAATGCAAAAAAATACCTCTGCAGTAAGTACTTTGTAACAACTCCTGAGCCTGGAGCAAGACTTGTCTTTATCCACGGCTTGACCTGGAGGAAAATATTTGAGTGACCATTAGAAATGTTCCAGGGAATTATCATTTATTTTTACATTCCTATAACCAAAAGGAACGCCAATAAAATTCATTATTCTGTAGAGAGTACAATAGGAAAGGGACTTTTTTTACTCGGATTGCAAGAGGGGAGAAGGGGAGGAATTCTTGTGGAGTTTGGGGTGGACATATAACCATGCCTAACCTGTAAACCAAATTCACAAGCCTTTTTTGCAACAAGACCAGCCCCAAGCATTACACTGGGGTTTGATGTATTGGTGCAACTCGTGATTGCCGCAATCACCACACTACCATGCTTCAGCTCTGTTAGCTGTCCGTGAAATGAAAACTTTGTCACTTTGTCTTGTGCCTCTTTTGGTACAGCAAATCCCTGCATTATTAAATGAAATTAAAAAGCATGAATTGCAGCTATCCTATAAATTCAGTTAAAAAGACTTTATAAGACAGGCAGGAACCTCTTTAATCTGTTCACTGAGAAAGTCTACATATGAACTTGGCTGCAACATGAGAAGAACTTTAATGGCAACAAGTTTTACAGCTCACCTTGAATCCTAGCTTGTTATCAAGGCATAAATGCCAATCTGCCTTCATATCTTTCAAAGGAACTCGATCATGCGGTCTGCAAGAATTGCAGTAAGAGTTGGATATGCTATTAACACCTTAAATGAAGCAAGATAAGAGAAAAAAAAAAAAAAATTATTGACGAATCAAACAATGAGACAAAGCATCAATGTGTAAAGTGGCCTCAATGAGTTAGACTCTACGAATGCACAAATCACATACCTCTTTGGTCCTGACACACAGGGTTCAACATCTGCAAGGTCCAATTCTAGATACGATGAATACACTCTTTCTTCATGGGGCTGAATATGCAGAGGGAAAAAGACATTTAATAGATTTATCTCAAAACAGAACGCAAAAGCAAGTATTAATGCTCAAAAATGATAAAAATGGAAAAGGGAAACACAGCCTCACCTCATTATAGTCAACGAACATCTTATTTGCACGGAGATAAGCTTCTATCATTGCCACCTAAATTGAGTAAGAAGTCGCCTAGTTCTTTAACATTTTCAAACTGAAAGCATCTATCTATACATGATAAACTGAAGTACTCACAGTTTCATCACTTCTTCCAGTCAACTTGAGATATTGAAGAGTGACATAATCTACGGGGAAGAAACCCATGGTTGCTCCATACTCAGGAGACATATTAGCAATAGTGGCCCTGTCAGCTAATGATAGTTCATTCATACCATTACCTGCAAGGCATATGAAAAATGAAAGCCTTATATCTAACGGGGACAGATAATAGCAATTTCAGAATTCAACTCAGCTCATGAAGATGAAATTACCATAGAACTCAACAAATTTTCCTACTACACCATGCTTCCTTAGCATTTGTGTCACAGTTAAAACTAGGTCAGTAGCCGTGACACCATCACGTAATTTTTCAGAAAACCTAAAGCCAACTACATCAGGCAACAGCATGCTCATGGGCTGTCCAGTTAAATAACATAACATCAGAAGCGGAATTGAAATAAATGCTAGTACTAGTGTATCAACAGAATGTTAAGCACAGGCAATGTGTATCTTTTACAATGAAATTTACACCAACATTCTGCTGCAGTAAAAGCTAAATAAATGTAATGTCATGTTTACTTCATGTATCTATCCCAACATTTATAAGACATGTACTTATCGTTCAATTATTAGAAGCACAATCATGTCCTAGTCATGGTGGGTTGAGCTTGAAAACTAGAACAGAATCATGGATGTTCAGTGTAGGAAATAGAAAAAACAAATTCTCTCTCAATTACCAGACCAAGCATTGCTGCCTCTGCTTCAATACCTCCAACTCCCCAGCCAGCAATTCCTAAACCATCAATCATGGTCGTGTGGGAATCAGTTCCAGCCACACTATCAGGGTAGAGTATGCCATTGGTGTTGAAAACAACCCGTCCTAGATATTCAAGATTAACCTGAAATATTCTCCATGTCAACTCACCTCATGCCAGATTTTAAGCGAAAAACCAGTGAAAATTCAAATTTCAAAACGAAGTTAATTACATTTAGCAATTAAAACAAAGGTTTAATTTTAAGTGTAAGGCACAGAAAGGAAAGAGTGAAACGATATATACATGTGACTTTAAAGTCCCTAACATTAACATAGATGTGTATACAATATGTTGAACCCCTACCACATAATCTTACATTTCATTTTACCTTACCTGATGAAGAATACCAGAACCAGGAGGAATAACAAGCATGTTATTGAAAGAAGTGCATCCCCATTTAAGAAAAGAAAATCTCTCCTTATTCCTCTTAATTCAAGATCCATATTCGCCTGCACTGCGTTTTCTGATCTTGCTACATTAACTTGAACTGAATGATCAATAACAAGATCCACAGGAACCTGCATGCAAATAGTCAGAAATCCATAAGTACATTGCATTACGATAAACATTCCCAATAGTATTGATGAAAAAGAATCTCTGTAAGTCAAGGGAAACAAAAGAATGGATGCAGACAAGCTAATTATTTATAATAAAATGTTATTCAACTTAATAGGATATCAAATAAGATTCAATTCTACAGACAACAATTGTTCAAGGTCACATGAATCTACAAGTTACTAAGCCAACATTCGAACCTCAATTTATAATGAAAATAATTTGACTGCTTTTTAGGCCAGGAATTGAATAGTAATGTCGGTTAAAATTCACAAACAAATGATGAAATGAAACTCACCAAAGGATTGATCTTATCGGAGTCACTGCCGAGGTTGTTCATGGCATCACGCATACAAGCAAGGTCAACCAAAGCTGGAACTGCTGTATAATCCTGTCGACATAAAAGAGGTCTTTACAGATGAAAATATGTTAACTACGACAAACTTACATTCCATAAGCTAGATTCATGACTTACATGCATAAGAACACGACCAGGCTTGAAACGAATTTCAACTTGCTTCGGAGATGTGTTTTCCCAATCAATAATCTTCTCAACATCCTCCTTAGTGACTTGGAAGTTGTCACAGTTACGAATAGCAGACTCAAGAAGGATTCTGATAGTATATGGCAGCTTGTCTATTATGCACACACACAAAACAAAAATTGTAAATTCATTTGTTAATTTATCAAAGACAAGAATTTGTTATCTTGGAGATGGTGTTAGACTGATGTTTCTTGAAGAGTTTCCCCTTTTTGACAATAAATGAATTAAAAACTATTTACATGTGAAAAGTTCTCTCCAATCCAATTACTAGTAAAGAGATTGCTGCTTCATGAGCCACTTGATGTGATAACTAAACTCATGTATTCAATCAAATAACAACGGTAATGGAAATCAGATGATGGTGGCAATGTAGTAAAAGCAAAATTGGAAAAAGAAAAGTTAAAAAGAACTAACAAAAAGCAGATTAATCCACACAAAAACATACAAGGCAAAGAAGCCATAATCATATGCTATCCAACTGCGCAACTCGATTATACTAAAGTTTCCCATGACAATACATTATAATTATCAACTGATATGCAGAAAAAAACAACAATATATAACATACTTTAAGTGATCAATAGTAAAAATCCATAGAGAAGTACCAATCCTTGGATCATTCAAAGCAGGAAGACTATAATACTTTCCAAATTCGCCGCCACCTGGCTTCGGGAGACTGGTCAATATCCCCTTGAATACATGCTCAGAAGCTGAAAACATAAACATAAACACTCACGATCATATCACACACTTCCCTCGCAGTGAATTGTGACTATATTTGTTTAAGTGTTTGTCATAAGTATACTCTTGAGAGGTTTTTAATGAATATATTGAGAGAGCAAACGTCAAATACCAATCCAATAGGTTGTGAATAGCTTTTTCATTGCCATTTTCTATGGTTTTGAAATTATTATTTTTCCTGATAAAGAAGCTTCACAATCACACGTTTAAGACAACTAAAAAAAATTGGCGGTAACTTCACCTTTCATTCGAAGCAAGGATTCGCTAGATTCATCTACCCTGCAACCTCTTGAATCAGACGACAAATCTGGTTCTGCCATTAAACTCAATTGTTGTACTGTATCTATGTCTGTGCAGTTGGGTTACTTGTGTATAAAGTGTTTGATGAAATCCGTTTGCCCTTTCAAATTCCGAAATTCTCTCAACAAATTATCAAGCGAGTGTTGGGCCGGGCCACAGAAGGTTGGGCCTAAACCAAAACTGAACCCACATCACCTGTCTCTTTCTTTTTTTTTCTTTTTTTTTTTTCTTTTTTTTTGGGACCGAACCTTCAACCATAATGTTAAAAACCACAAGCTTTAACCAATTGAGCTACTCTAGCTCATTGTTGAAGGTTTGATGATTTAAATGTATATATATAGTTATATAATTTGTTTAAACTAATTTAAATCTATTTATACGTAATTTTTTCTTTCTTTCTTTTTTTTTTTTTTGGAATTTTTTTCTTTTAAAAAAATATATTGTTTCAATTTGATTATATAAAAAAAAAAAAAAAAACCCCATAAAATCAAAGCCCTTAAATTGAAAAGAGAAGAAAAAAACATATATAATAATAATATATAAAAAAAAACATAATTTAAAATAAACTCATATTTATATAATTTAAAATAAACTCATATATAATAATAATATATAAAAACATATTTATAAGAATGAAAAAGAAAATAACAAAACAAAAGGGAAAAAAAAAAAGAAATTTTCAATTTATGGGGTTTGATTTGCTGCGTGTTTTTTTTTTTATCAAATTGAAATAATATATTTTTTGAAAAGGAAAAAAAAAACAAAAAACAAAAACAAAAAAAAGAAAGAAAGAAAAATTATGGGCTTTGATTTTCTAGATTTTGTGTGTTTCCTTTTGTTTTGTTATTTTCTTTTTCATTTTCATAGATATGTTTTTATATATTATTATGAGTTTATTTCAAATTATATGAATATATTTAAATTAGTTTAAACAAATTATATAACTATATATACATTTAAATCAACAAACCTTCAACAATGAGTTAGAGTAGCTCAACTAGTTAAAGCTTGTGACTTTTAACCTTAAGGTTGAAGGTTTGATCCATGATGGAGGTGTTTTAATTTTTTTCAGGGGTTGACCAACTATTATTGAAACTAGATGGACTAAAAGAAATTTTTTTTAAAATAACAATAAATGGTAAAATTGTTTTTTTACACATTTTGTTATAGTTGACCATTAGTTTTTTGGTCAAATGGATTAAAGTGATGTGTTTTGAAAAAATAAGGGACTAAAGTGATTAATATGACAATGACGTTTAAATAGGTGACAATTCATAAAAAAGTAGAGACTTTAGTGATAATACCCCTATATTTAAATATATTTTGTTTATAAATTAATAAGGTTGTTGTTTCAGAGCATATTTGATTAGGGCTTTAGTGGTGGTTTCAGAATTGAGATTCAATCACTCTCGTTTTTACTCCAAAAGAACTCCAATAGTATACTGTGTCGTTTTACTCTTTATGATGGTAATTGTGATTTATGACCTTTTTTTTTTTTTTTTTTTGAGAATGAATTGTGATTTATGACTTGTTACCACTAATAATATTCTATTATCACCGATCTTTTCTACTTTGATAATAAAGTATGCAAAATAAAAAATTCCCGTCAGTAATCTACGACTAAGATGATCACAGATATTTTATAAATAAAACTTTCCCCAGATATTTAAGTAATTACAAATTCACCTCAAACCCAACTACCACTTCGATCTTCTTCCTCCTCCGAGGATGCCATGAAACTGGCTGGTTGGAGGAGGCTTGCGGCCTGCCCCTTTGGCAGGAGGCGTGCGACGCCTCCATATCATATGCATTAAATTAATGATAATATATTTCGCGTATGTTATATAAATTAAATTGATAACCCACAAGTTGGAATATAAGTTAGGATATCTAGTATTAAACTATTAAGGGGAGTATGAGATATCTCAAATGTGGAGTTAGAGAACACGAAATTGAATCCCACATTAAAAATATATAAACCGTTTGAGAAATAAATCACATTGAAAACATATAAACCAATCAATGTCACAACAAAGTATACTGTATACACATAAAAATATCATAAGTATGGAAGATTTAACAGTTGAAAGGCTTTACAATACCCAAAAACTATAATAAAAATAAATTAATTAATGACCCGAAAGCTATAATAATAACAAGAAAATAAAAATCAGTTGAATTGATAGACTATCCTAAGCTCCATGTCTGATCGACCCTAAGCTTCAAGTCAATTGCAAAGATCCAAGCCTCCAAGTCCATGTACGTAGAAGAAATGTTATGATGTGCTAAGACTTACCAAATTATGGTGTGCCACCAGCTTCGGACTTTGGGTTCTCTTCTCTTATCTGGATCAAAATAAAATAAAAGTTAGAATCAGAATATTATGTTAATATAATTACTAAAAAGCAAAGATATAAGTGTATGTAAGAATTTTCCGTTAAAAAAAAAAAAAGTATATGCAAGAATTTTAATGAGGATCAATTGCATGTAAGGCACAGAAATTTAAGCATATGCAAGAATATTGATCTACAGACAAAATCTCAACAAGCATAATTCAAATAAAACTGGAAGGAAATATATTTACTTACATTAACAACAAAATCCACTTGGTTTGCTGTGGCTGATTTGTTTTCCAAATTTTCGCTTTTATTTGGTAATTCATAATTGGGAGATTTGTCACAATCGCAGTCTCTAGAACAAGACGTATTGTAGATATCAGATTCATCATCATCTCCATGGTTGAAATCCTCTAAACATACAACACAACGGTCGCTCTTTGAATCTGTTTCTGCATGGGTTTTTGATTTCATGGATAGAAAAATCATCGACACCATCAAAGTTGGCAAAAAAATAATAACACAATAACAGATAAGAACCAGTGGTGTTATCGGTTGTGGTGCTGTTAACAGAAAATAAATTAATAATATATCTCCCAAAAGAGTCATAGCATAAAAAGAAATAAGACACGCTATCGAGTCTCTGTCCATGGCAAAGAGGATACGGTGATCAAATAGAATTGAGAAAAATTTAAGGGACAGGTTTTGCAAGAATGCCTTCTTCGCACAGAACAGTAAATCTACGAGGGGAGGAAGAGGATGTTGTGTTGTTTGAGGGACGACAAAAATTTTAAGTTTAATAGAATTGAGAAAATATGGTGTTTATTTAATTGAATTTTGAAACTTCATCACGGACAGTTGGAAGAAAAGTAAACCTAGGACTCCTAAGTTCTAATAAATAAGGATTCAGAATTTATGTTGTGCTTTCCTACCCAAACACTTCAAATAATACCCTAAATTTTTATTCTTTTTCAAAATAAAAATCCGGAATAAGAAGTTAAGAACCCAAATCCCTTTAAAAGATGTTAAGCCCTGAAAAAAAATAGGCCAACGTGATAATAAAATGATGCATAACGGCGACGTTTCATTATTAAAGATCTTGAATAGGACGGGGTAAATCAAGAACTCAAGAACCCTTATCGGATAAAAATTATTGGTCCAAGCCCATAAGCCTGCAAAAACCAGGCCATAGACCCAAAAATCTTAAAAGGGTGGCAGTTGTCTCACTAAATTAGTAAACTATTATAGGGATTTAACTACTATAAATGAACAATAAAGTTACTAGGTAATTATGTGAGAAACTGTTATTATTATTTTTTTAATTTTTTTAATTTTCAAATCCTCGATTTTTAAGGCCATTTGATTAAAATCAAAAGACTAAAAACTAACTCAGTAACTATACAAGTCATGTATAGTAATTGAACCTGGGCTAGGATAATTATTGGGCCATAATTGTTAAATTAATATAACTCAATAATTATTGGGCGTAACTGTAAAAGCCTCTAGCGTGTTTTTAGCAAAATGCTTCTTTTTACACTTTAAGGCCTGTTTGGCACACATGATTGACTTTGGATTGGACAATTTTAATCCTTATTCTATGTTTGGTGACATTTTATAATATGGGATTTGTAATACCAATAACAAATTAATCTCATGATCATGGGATAAAATAAACCCACCTCTCCTCTTGTCTTTAGTTATCCTATGACTATTTTTACACATGGATCCCACTTATTTAATTCATCTCTCTTTTATATCACCAATCCCCACCGGCCCCACTTATATATAAATTTAATCTATATATAATAAGTTTTAATTTATAAATTTTATTATCATAAAAATTATATCATCAGTGTCATCCATATCTTTAAAATAAGATTAATATTGAATATTTATTAATGATATTTTTATTTAATAATTTTTCATATATCAAAATTTACTTATTTTTTTTAAGTATTACATAAATTCATGATTTTACAAAATGCATTAGTTTCATATACGTGAAACTAGAATTGTTTTACAAATGCACAAATTTCATATTAATAAATAAATTTACTTATTCCTACCATACTTTATTATTGACAAGTTAATAATTATAAGTCAGCAATAAAATAAAGACGAAACATAGTCACATTAAAACTTCCAAATGAAAAATACAATAACATAGACGTATTAAAATAGTGATAGAAAAAGAAAAAAAAATAACAAAAAACTTAAATAATAGCAATATAACATATTATTATTTTAAAATCTGGTATTGTTTTATAAATGCACTACGTTACATACATTGCTAGAATAGCTGTTTCATTGCCATTTTGTATGGTTTTGAAATTATTATTTTTCCTGAAAAAGAAGCTTCACAAATCACACATTTTAAGACCACTAAAAAAAATTGAAACCTTTAAATTCACCTTTCATCCGAAGCAAGGATTCGCTAGACTCATCTACTCTGCCATTTACTCAATTGTTGTATTGTATCTATGTCACTACAGACTGCAGTTGGGTTACTTTTTTTTTAAATAAAATAAAAATCTAACATCGGGTAGGGTTTACCGAGACCTACTGATACCTACTGATATATAAATTAATGAATGTCACAATACAATATACGCATTATAAAAATTAAAAATATCATAAAAATGGAATTTTTAACAGGTGAAAGACCTTAATAACCCAAAAACTACAATAACAACAACTTAATAACCCGAAAACTATAATAATAACACGAAAATAAAAATCAACGGTTGAATTGATAGACTATCCAATGCTCCATGTCCGATCAACCCAGGACCGGTCCTAACTTTTTAGAGGGTCGGGGTGAAATTCTAAAATGGCCACATTGTTCATATTATCTAGTCATAATTATCTATCATGTTCATTGATATCTAGTCGTAATTCTAAAATGGCCCCATTGTTCAAAATCAAAAAAATTGTTTCACATTTTTTAATCCTTTAATAAAATTGCTATAAAAAAATAAATAAATAAAAAACCCTTTTAATTTTTATTTTTTTTTTAACCAAAACCATTTTCACTTCTTTTTGGGGAACACGTATTATATTATAATGCTTCAATTTTTTTGTTCCCTAAAAATCGTAACAACGCCGCCGCAGGGTAGCCTGAGTGCCGCCTCCGAGAAGCGTGTGACGCACCGACGAAGGTGGGGGACTGTATAGTGGGGGAGAGTTTGGGGAACTAATGTATGCAATTATGTGATAGGTAAACCAAACAAATTTCAAACACGTCATTCGTAAAGTAAACAACTTATAAACATAAGTAACAAGAATTAAAGTAAGTGATTAAAAAAAAATCTAGAAGAATACACGAGTCTTAAACAAAAGAACGTGTATGATATACTGGCCAACTGCATATGCAATAAAAGGTCATATTTTAGTTAATTTAATTATATAAATAAATAATTATAAACTAAAAATGTAAAGATTTTGTGTAATTCATATAATTATATATTTCTTCTTACATCCCAAATAAAATTGTCCAAACCCATGTATACCGTCCACATGACCCACGTATACCGTCCACATGCACATGCAATGCATGATATATCCACTAGTCCACTTATACGATTAAAACACATTTTTGTTAGTGTAATTCTTGTTATCATAAGCTACACATATCAGATTTAGCATAATTTATCATTGTGATCGGAACAGTCAAACTATGGTGCTCCCCGTTCCCTTTCTATTTGAATAATGTTCCATTCAACTTTCATACGAAACAGAAACCATTGAAAGCAACAGAAGATCTCTAATGCAGAAATCCTAAATACAACGGAGGACGAAGGTGAATCAAAC
Organism: Acer campestre; assembly: GCA_954870605.1. Lineage (NCBI taxonomy): Eukaryota > Viridiplantae > Streptophyta > Magnoliopsida > Sapindales > Sapindaceae > Acer > Acer campestre. The sequence goes on along the minus strand of OX940803.1, from coordinate 3,667,695 downwards.
TAGGTGATCTCCTTGGAAATCCTAATAAATATATTGGTAGATCCACATAAATCTGAAGATGATATTAGTAAATATCACCTAATACAAAAACTGTAGATGCAAACAAAATTATCCTCATGAGCAAGTTGTATAATTATCCTTATAAGCAACTTGTTAGCAATTTCTTGAAGAAAAATAAATTATACGTTCTTACCCATCCTTAGCCAAACAAATAATGATCTTGATTACCAAAACCCAGATCAATGTTAAATAAATAAAATAATTTTAATTAATCAATTTATACACAACACCACACCACCATTGAAGAATATGAAAATAAATACCCAATATGAGAAAGTAAGAGGGGGATCTGACTGATGGTAGTGGCGCCCCAAACCTTGCCATTAGTAAAAGTCATTAACCGAATAGGTTTGTCAACGTAACCAAACAAGTTCACCGAATTGGAAGCCTGATATGGAATTTCAGTCGGCTTTGAATAATCAGAAATCAAAATGGCCGGTCCTAGCCTTTTAGAAGTTTGGGTTGAAATTCTAAATGGCCACATTGTTCATATTATCTAGTCATAATTACCTATCATGTTCATTGATATCTATCCGTAATTCTAAAATGGCCCCATTATCCAAAATAATAAAAAAAATGTTTCACATTTTTTTTAATCCGTTAATAGAAATTCATTGTGCATCTTATTCAAATTTCAAAACATTGAGAATAAATTCCTTAAAAAAAATATAAATAAATGACATTGACTATGTCACATGGTATGATTTGAATGGAAAATATACTTTCATATTTGAAATAGGGATGGTAAGGATCATATTGGGGATGGATACTTCAATATCAATATCCATCCCCGTATCCATTTGAGATGTATATTTTTATCCTCATTTCTAAGTAAGTATGGTGGATTCGGATAATTCCTGAATTGAAGTTGAGATATCTATCCCAGCTTCATCTATGTCCGTAGCCAAAGAAAAATAAATGTAAATTTTTTATAGTTTACAAGAGAAAAATATAACTAATATAATTAACGGTACATTTTATCCTATCTAAAAGGAAAAAACAAATGCATCCAGTAAAGTTTAAATAACAAAATTAATAATAACTTATATAATTAGAATTAATAATTATATAATAAAAAATTTATATTTTAAAAATATTAAATTCTATAATGGAGCTGGATGGTGATGGATATGATATACATCTCCATTCATGAATATAAAATGGATATTATAATAACATCCTTTGTCACTCCGTCCCCGAAATCTATTTTAAATTAAGCGAATTCTTATGGATATGGATATCCGTGGATAATATTGTCATCTCTAATTCAAAAGTATATCCGACAAACATTTTTATTAATCTTTTAGTTTCTTATAACTTGACATAACAATATATTTTCAATTTGTAGAATTTCTTGCATTCCATGGATAGGGTGGACAACTTTAGAGTGGTCTGGCTCTCATGGTGCTAGTATAAAAGTCTTCTTTTCTTTTTTCCTTCTTCTTCTTCTCTTTTTTTTTTTCTCTTTTTCTAATTAATGGTTAGTTTAGACTTTTCAGATATATAATACATTTTAACTATTTTCCTAAACTATGGTACAAATATAATTTACTTATATAAATGCCTTTTTTTCAGCTTCTCGCATCTTAGCTTTGAGAAATCTATTTTTAGCTTTTCTCTGGAGTCTGTATTGATTATCCACGTATTCTTGAGTTGAGATGCCTTATTATTCTGTTTTTAGCAAACAAATTTAGGTGTTATGTAATTATGAAAAAAAAATTGCTATCATTTTAAAAAAATCAATTAGTTAATAAAATGATAGTTTTACCTTAAAGCAAATCATTTTTATAAGGTTTAATGGTTAATTATGAATTAAATAATTAATATTTGCGAGGAGATCGATCTATACAATTTTAGATAGATCTATAGTTGCAAAATATTGCGGTATCATTTTAACAATTTTGTTTTATTTAATTCCTAAAATAACCTAAATCTTTAATTAAAATGGTACGGGTTATTTATCTTTTTTTTTTAATAAAATAAAAAATTATACTATATCTCGTTCATATCGTGCTGCTTTTTTATTATATTTATTTTGGTTAGTTAGTTATATTATTATAGATAGTTCGATATTTGCTTTTTTTATACTTTTTGACTAGCGCGTATTCTGGGAGCATTCTATATTTTATATCACCCCATTATATGTGGAGGTTTATTGACTAGATTCTGCATCGTGTGAGTTCTTAATTTGAACTATCTATTTTATTGTAGGTTAACCATACATTTTGTTTTTAATATGTAAATATTAATTTATTGTATATGATAAATATAAAATATTGTACTATTTTCCGACATGTTTTGGGTCAACGTAATGACCTCCATCGTTAGATATGTTGATTTTATATATATATATATATTATGTTTTTTATAGTTGGAAAAATTATTTTGAAGATTATAAAAATATTGTAATAATTTATAAACATTAATTTTATACAAATTGTCTCTTATTTCAAGTATAGCATATGTCTGATGTAGACATTGTACACTAAGGTTAATTTTAACTATGACACATAAAATTTCATAATACATATGTTGACATGACTATACATATAATTTTTAATTTACATTTATATTTTGTTTTAATCTATTGTTTCTAAAAATATAGAGAAGGGCTTCTCCATAGACCATAGTTTAACCAATCTAAAGGATAGTAATTCTTATTACATCGGTTAATCCTTACTTCATTCAAACTATTTGTGAAATTTTTAATAATCTATTGTTTTTATATGTCAATATTTATGTTATTGTTTTTATATGTCAATATTTATGTTATTTAAAATTCAATTCCTTATCATGTATTATATACTTATAATTACGAATATATTATAAGTTTAGATATAAAATGTTTTATCGATATTCCGTTCACATACATCTATTCTCTTTAAACATTAGGTGTTGAATGATATCTGGATGAGCTATTATATGCTTCCTTGGACATTGTTGTGTTTCATACATACGTGATATTCGGTGTTTTACGAGATATATTATGAATGGGATGTGAGGTAGCCATGCTTTATAACTTACATTTTTTTCAGTAATATTTTGCAAAATAGAATACCATACAAAATTAAAGATTAAAACAATTTTTTATAATAAAAAAAAACTCATAGTTACCTCAAGGATTGTTCTAGCCGACTCCATATTTAGAAATGGCTTCTTCTTCGAAACAACAAAGTACTTGTCTTTTCCTTCTTTAAAAACTTTCTTCAATTTCTCATATTCTAGGAATTTTCCTTTCTTCAAATACTCCATAAATTGCTCATCCCCCAGGAATTTCTTACGTAGCTAGAGCTTCTAATCATGGAACAGTAGCAGTAAAAAGAAATCATGCAAGGTATTTCTAGCCAATGAAGACGTGTCTTCTTCGTCCTCATACTTGTACAGAATGTTTCGGAGTGAGGGAATGACAGATAAAGCATCCACAATTCGCTAGATCCTTAAACTCTTCGTTCTTATACCTCTGCATCGACTGATGGCCATGTATGTTAAAGAAAGTTTGTAATCAAGTTTGTAAAAGCTATTAATAGAGGATGTACCGTATTGTATGTATGATAATTAACATATTGTAACATTTGCCATGATTGATAATTAAACTATATGATACTAATAATTTATAGCAACATCTGCCTCGACTGATGGTCAACTTTAAAAATAATCCATATAAATCTCCACCAAAGTTCCAATGTTGTGACCACAAATGCAATTGATCAATTATCCTCGAAGGGGAAAATGTGTAAATGTGTTTAACAATGTAAGTATTGAAGTGCATTATTTCTCGCAATCAAGTATTGTCCCCGCATATTCATAGGCATACAAATTAATAAGTTACTAATACATTAATATTATAAATAAATATATTTTTAAGAAACCAAATTAAAAATACCAAATGAACATCTAAACAATGATAGTCCAGGATGTCTGAGAATATGTGGAGCTAGATAATATGAAATTGAATTCCATATTGAAAACATATAAATCAAGGAGATATAAATCACATTAAAAACATATAAACCGATGAATGTCACAACACAGTATAGACATAAAAATATCGAAAGTATGGAAGATTTATCAGGTGAAAGACCTTATAATAACCCAAAAACTATAATAACAAGAAATTAATTAATGACCCGAAAACTACAATAATAACAAGACAGTTGAATTGATAGACTATCCAAATGTCTGATCAACCCCAAGCTCCAAGCACTGCAAAGCTCCAAGTCCATGTACTGATGTACGTAGCTTAAATGTTATGATGTGCCAAGGCTTACCAAATTATGGTGTGCGGCCACCATCAACTTCAGGCTTTGGGTTCTCTTATCTTCACTTATCTAAATCAAAATAAAATACAAGTTAGAATCAGAATATTGTGTTTAATATAATTTTAAAAAAAGCAAAGATATAAGTGTATGCAAGAATTTTCCGTTAAAAAAAAAAAAAAAAAAAAAAAAAGTTTATGCAAGAATTTTAACGAGGGTCAATTGCAAGGCACATAAATTTAAGAATATGCAAGAATATCTACAAGCAAAATTTCAACAAGCATAATTCTAATTAAAAATGGAAGGATATATATTTACATACATTAACAACAAAATCCCCTTGGTTTGCTGTCGCTGATTTGTTTTCCAATTTTCGCTTTTATTTGGTAATTGACAATTGGGAGATTTGTCACAATCGCAGTCTCCGAAACAAGGCTTGTTGTAGGCATCGGATTCATCATTATCTCCATTGTTGAAATCCTCTAAACATACAACACAACCATCGCTCTTTGAATCTGTTTTTGCAGGGGTATTTGATTTCATACATAGACAAATCATGATAAACACCAAAGTCGGCCCAAAAATAAGAACGCAAGAATAGAGAAGAAACAGTGGTGTTATACTCTGCGGTGACGTGAATAGACAATAAATTAACAATATATCTCCCAAAAGAGTTGCAACATAAAAAGGAACCAAACACTCTATCGATTCTCTGTCCATGACAAAGAGGCGGATACAGTGAATAGAACTGAGAAAAATTTAAGGGACGATAAAAATTTGAGGAAGAGGATGCGGTGTTGCTTGAAGGACGACAAAAATTTGAAGTTTAATAGAATTGAGAAAATATGGTGTTTATTTAATTGAATTTAAATTTTAAAACTTGAGAGTTGGAAGCAAAGTAAACCTAGGATTCTTGAATAAATAAGGATTCAGAATTTATCTTGTTATCCTACCACCCTAACACTTCAAATAATACACCACTTTTTTTTTTTTTTTTTTTTCATAATAAAATTTGGAATAAGAACCCAAATACCGTTAAAAGGTGTTAAGCTGGGCTGCCAAAACCGTAAAGACCTACGTGATAATAAAATGGTGCCCAACAGCAACGTTTCATTATTAAAAGACCTTGAATGTGACCGAACAGGTCAAAATCTCTAATCAGGTAATAATACTGTAATAGCCCATAAACAAGCAAAAACAGGATCATAAGCCCAAAAGATCTTAAGGGTGGCAGTCGTCAGTCGTCACACCAAGTTAGTAAGGGCCTGTCCTGTATCGTTTTACAGGCCTGTTTTCGTTTTTGTTTTCTAAATCCGATTTCGAATACGCGTTCGTTATCGTTTTTCATTTTGTTTTCCATTTTATTTTCAAAAACAAAAACAAAAACAAAAACAACTACAGTGTTAAAAGTGAAAAATTTCCAAAACAACTTTTTGATGTTTTTCATTTTGTTTTTCGTTTTGTTTTTCACTTAAAATAAAAAACTCAAAAAATTTATTTTTTTTTTCTTTTTTTCTTTTTTTCTTCCTTCCACAGATCTCCTCCTCCTCCTCCTCCTTCTTCTTCTTCATCTTCTTCTTCCCGCCTGTCAACTTCCTCCTCCTCCTCCTCCTCCTCCTTCTTCTTCTTCTTCTTCTTCTTCTTCTTCTTCTTCTTCCCGTCGGTCAGACCGACAGCCCTTCTCCTTCTTCTCCTTCTTCTCCTTCTTCTCCTTCCCGTCGGTCAAACTCGCCGCCGTCCGTCAGATCGCCTCCACCTCCGTCAGATCGCGTCGCCTGCTCCCTCCTCCGCCTCCGTCAGCTCCATCCTCCTCCTCCTCCTCCTTCTTCTTCTTCTTCTTCTTCTTCTTCTTCTTCTCCTTCTTCTTCTTCTTCTTCTTCTTCTTCTTCCCGTCGGTCAGATCTCGCCGTCCCGTCGCCTTCCGTCCGTCCGTCCGTTCGTCGCCGTCCGTATCCTCCCTCCGTCAGCTCCCCCCTCCTCCTCCTCCTCCTCCTCCTCCTCCTCCTCCTTCTTCTCCTCCTTCTTCTTCTTCTTCTTCTTTATCAGACCAAACAAAATAATAATAAAATAATTCAAAATAATAATAAAATAAATCATAATAAAATTTAACTCATTAATTTTGGTCTGTAAAATGATACCAGACGCGTTTTTTACGTTTTCATATTCGGAATCCAGCTTTCAGGAAATGTTACCAGACGCGTATTTGGATTTCGAAACTGAAACCAAAAACACTGTTTTCATTTTCATTTTTATTTTCGAAAAACAAAAACAAAAACGGTCTTTCAAAAACGTTACAGGACGGGCCCTAAATTATTATGGATATTCGATAGACGTGCCTGGACACATCAGATGTGACATCGTCAATCACGCCATTAGAAATTAAAATGTAACGTTTCACTCTGTTATATTTAGAAATTCATCCATAATCATATCAATCTTATTTTTAAAACGCTTTTCATTTCAGTTATATAATCAAAGATTGTGGGATAAAATCATTTTTCATGCATTTCATTGCAAAATCAATGCTTAATCTTAATGATATAAGTATATAACAGTTCTCAACTAATAAAATATAAATTTTAATAGGTTAATTAAAACCTTTAAAAAAAAAAAAACACTAATTTAAATCACAAGTAGACACAACACAAATATATTCATCATAATGTGTTTTAAATATAATTATATAGTTATTATATTTAAATCAAAATTATTTACATACTTATAATTTAATTTTATAATATTCATATAAAACCAAATTAACTTATAATAGTTTTAAACAAAATTAAAAAATAAATATTTAAATAGTATACACATAATAGATGAGACAATAAATTATGAAATAACAAGAAAATTAAAATCCTAAAATTAATATATTTTACCTCCTGTTTTCATTGGCAAAAGAATACAGAATAAATTAATTAATTTATTTATACTATTAAAATAACAGAGGGACCAAAATTTATTTCCGTGAATTTTTATTTTTATTTTTATTTTTGTTCGCATAACATTTGCCAGACATGTTTTGTGTGTTTTTTCAACCCAAAAAACGGAAATAGTTGTGAACACACTGTTTCATAGATTAGAGAATCTCAAATACAGATATTCATTTTGAGAAAATTGACTGTCACATAATATAGATAGTTAAAAAGTTAAAAAAAAATATGTTCAATACAATTATTTAACTTCAATATGGGGATGATATGGCAAAAAAAAAAAAGTTAAAGAATATGAAGTTGAGTTTCTAATTCTAGAAACTCTCATAGAAATGTTAACTAGGATTTTTAACTCTTTCCACCGATAATATTATAGCTCATCTATATAATACCTTATAATTGAACCCTCACGGTGACACGTCGTCGTGAGAAAACTTTGACATTAAATTCATATATATAATTTTCTAATATCATTTTCCATTCATTATCAACTAATAGTAATGTTCTAATATTCACTATGACCGGTGTGATAGATTTAAAGGATTTAATTTAATTTCTATTATTAACTAATTTTCTAATATCATTTAATAAGAACAGTGTACATATTCAATGGATTTTAATTTTCAATAAGTATCGCACATGATAATCTCAATTGAGATATTTTATATTCCACTAATATAATATTGGGATAATTACTCCGGTGGCCACCTATTTGTTTCCACATTATCAAAATGACCATTAAATGAAGATTTTGTTTCAAAATGACTATTTTTTTGACGAAAAGTGTGAAGTCATTCTATCAAATTCCGTTAACTTAACATTAAATGAGTGTCATTTTGGTAAATAAGAGGATGACATTAATTTTTATTTTATTTTTTGAAATCAATTTTTGCTTTTGTTTTATGAAATAAATAATTGTATTTAGTGTGTGTATATACGTATAGTATATCTCAAACACATATATATATATATATATATATTTCTTTTCAACTTATAAGAAGGTGCTAGTATATAACTATAGTCTATATATCATCCATGATGTAAATGCATGTTTCTATAATTTGTTGCTCTCTAAGCTTTTCAATTTTTTAGAAATCCCTTGTTATATTACAATATGCATATATATATATATATATAAATATATCGATGATGTTCAAGAACAAATCACGTACAAATTCTACATCGGTGCCTCGGTGGAATGAGCATGAAAAGTACTTTCCAATCTTAGTTATTATAGCAAAAACAGATTCTTTTAACACCAGTTTCTACGGTGGCTGTGGAACAAAAGTTTAGCGCCGGTGGAAATATTCTGGATGCAAGACATTCGCTTTTGAGTCCAAAATCAATTGAGATATCAGCTTGTGTTGATGATTGGACCTAGGTGCAAAACAGACAACAAGAATCGATCAAGATGTACCCTACAATTTCTTCAAAGATGAACAACCGGAGGAAGTGGAACGGATGAGCATGACAATGATTAGTTACGGTGCGTCAGTGCCACCTCACATTGGTACACCATGTGTCCACGTCATCACTAAACCTGCAATAAGAGGTAAGAGAACTATGTGGTTTTTGATTCCGTTAAACCCCAATAGGATACGTTGACAACTTAATTGTAGTAAAATTTAAGTGCAATGCCAATTTTACATTTTTTTTAGTTTTATTTTAATTTATTTTTTTAATTTGTCATATATATATATATTTATTTCGGTTGACCCAATAAAATGCATTTACAATTTTACATATCTAATTTTATTTTTTAAATAATAATAAATATAAGAAACAAAAAATAGGAATTGAACCGCCGGTTTCGAACCAGGAACTGGACCAAACCGGAACTGACGCCATGTCTAGTCTCATTTCATGAGATGGACAATGGATCTCCACTGAATCCATTTTTTAAATTTAATTTTTTTTTTATTTGGTGAGATCCACTTATTTTTGTTATTTAATATATATATAGTGAAGAGTATCAAAGTCATTTTACCTTTTTTTAACCGAAAAGTTAACTGAAAGACTGTTTTTAACAATACGCGAATTCAAGTGTACCAGACGACGATATACCTCAAACTCGATAGACGTTTTTGATAATATTCCTCTATAAATATCACTTGCAATGATCAAGAAACCTAAAGTCGTTGAAGCTTAACTTATTAGGATTAAAATCTTCAATGCACCGGAGTCATATGTACCAAATCCAACAATATCATAGTCCTCAATGATGAGTATTTTCACTTAAAAGACGAAAGTTGAGAAAAAAAAAATTGTAGATATAAATTCAAGAGGCGGACATCAAGAACAAGTTAAAGTATCTAAACGTACCAATTACTCTGAAAATCCTATGTGATTGCAAAACCCAATTAAAATCTGGAAGAAAGATTAAAGTCTTTAAAACGATTAAAGAAAGATGATAGAGATTAAATGGAGATCAAATAAAGTAGAAAAAATTAAAACAATTACTTTCGCAGGTCTTGGTAACAAATGACAAATCTAGCAAATCTTTAGCCGAGTCTATGGACCGTGGACGACTGCAGAACATGCTTTTTTTTTTCTTTTTTTTTTTCCTTTTTTTTTTTAAATTTATTTATTATTATTATTATTTTCTAGATACTCAGAGCATCCCCAATAGGCCGGAATTGGGGACATCCTTGACTATATTTAGGGAGCCACGATTGGAAAGTGATCCAATAGACTCCCTATCCCACTCCCTATCCCGCTCCCTATTTTTAATTCCGACTAAAGCCTCCCTAAATTTAGGGAGCCAAGACAGCCTCCCTATTTTTCAATCCTCTCTCTTTAAATGAAATGGATGGCGAGGATGAGTCCACATCATTCATTTTCAATGGTCCAATTTCATTCTCCCTATTTTTTATTTAACTCAACTTCTTTTAATTTAAACATAAATAATTCATTATTTTCCTCCATTTTATTCTTTTCCAACGGTTAAGCACTGCAAAATTCAATTTTTTTTTTTAACCCAAATTGCTAGTTTGCAACAATTTATTTAAAATATAGCCATTAAATATATGACCGTTAATTGTAAATAATAATATTTTAAATTTATTTAAAAATAATAATTTTTTAATTTAAAAATAAATAAATAATAATAGAGAGCCATTTTTAGGGAGGCTTGTTGGAATCTTCACTCCTTATATGGCTCCATATTCCTAAAAAGTACAATTGGCTCCCTAAATCTAAGGAAAAAAATAGGGAGCCTTGTTGGGGATGCTCTCACACATAGAATGACTAGACTTAAGAGTAGACTTAAGAGTTATTGCTCTGATACTCTTTGATTTTCTGGTCCAATATTGTTCTTTCGTGGCCAGGTACCCAGTATTTTTTTATTCGGGTGGATTAAAACAAAACTATATATAGATATATATAATTTCAATAAAATAACATTGCCATCCCCGATATTATATGAAGAACTTGATCTATTCCAACCCGATAATTGATTGTTATTTTTTCACAAAGTATGAATGTCGGATTATTTCACATTGTATCATAAAATTATAAAATAAAAAAATTTGGTTAAAGTGGTACTTTATAAATTATAATATAACACTATAAATGATAAATTGCTATCGAAAAATATTCATAACAAAAATAACAAAACACTAGAAATTATGAATAACGAATCCAAAACTCTAACTTATAAATTTGAAAAAAAATAAATTTTAACTAAAAAATACATGAAATGAAGAATAAAATATGATTATTATTATTTTGGTTTGAAAAGAATATGAATATATTTTTATATACATTGAGATTTGAGAGAGAGAGAGAGAGAGAGAGATGGTTGGATGTGTGATTTTTAATTTTTAATTTAATTTAATTTAATTTATTTATTTTTAACAAATGGCTGACCCTGCTACAGCTGGGTCAACCCTCCATTAGAGTCTGCCCCTGATATTTATCATGGCTATATATGACCTTTGTTCATCAATTAAATGCAAAACATAAGTCTTGGTTGCAATAATTTCACACAACTTGGAAGATGACAGTAATCAATAATTTCTATCAGGATAGGACACATAGAAGACCAAAACGACTTGGTTGCAAGTTTTATTTCAACATACAATATTAAACAACATATTAATCCAACATCATGTATACGTACTATTGTCATTATATATCACTTGAAATGACCTAAGAAATCTAGAGTCGTCGAAACCTAACTTATAAGGAGAAAAGTCTTCAATGCACCGTGGAGTTCGTAGCAACATATCCAACAATATCATATCTTGAATGAATATTTCCACTTAATAAAAATGTTAGGAAATATTTTTGGAGGATATAAATTGAAGAGAAAGGCATCAAGAACAAATCAAAGTCTAAATGTAAAGCAGAAAATTTTAAAATAATTAGTTTCACAGGTCTTGTAAACAAATCGAACAAACATTTGGCTGCGTTGGTGGAAAACCAAAAAACATGATTTTTTTTTATTTTTTTTTAAAACAATTACTTTTCCCCTTATTTTGTTATTTTTTTTTAATTAAATATTTAGTGAAGGGTATCAAAGTCATTTTACCCTTTTTTTAACAGAAAAGTTGATAGAACTACTACTTTTAACAATACGTGAAACTAGTGTACCAAACGACGGTATATACCTCAAACTAGATGGACATTTTTGATAATATCCCTATATACAGTATATGTATGTCAATTACTAATTAGGTCATGAACCTTTTTTTTTTTTTTTTTTAATAATTCCAAGTTGTTTGCGACTTTACAAAAGTGACCAAATTGGTCTTTACATTCTTCCCAAGTGTCATATTTTTTTTACAGTATCTATCTATCTACCTATATAAACCAGATATATATATATATTTTTTTAAAGTTTTTTTTGCTATTAATAGGATTTGAGCCTCTGACTCGTGAGTCATTTGTTCAAGTCTCAAGCTCGTCCATCTACCAGCTGAACTACATCATGGGGGCACCAAGTGCCAAATTAGTGAGGACCAATTAATTAGTAAGGAAAAATGTAAAGACCAATTTAGTCACTTTTGTATAATAGATCTTTTTGTAGTAGGGCTTCTAGTGAGTGAGCTTCTAATAAAAAAGACTTTTGATTGTGTAAATTACAAAAAAAGTATTGACAATGTATTTTTAGAAATAACTTTTGGTTGAGTGAATTACAAAAAGGGTGTTGACAATGTATTTATAATGAAAGAGGTATAGTGGAATATCTAAAATTTATAAAGGATAGTTGAGACAATTCATATGTTTTAAAAAAGCTCAAAAAAAGCTTATTGGAGAAGCCCAAAAAATAGAGTAATAGACATAAAATAGTTTTTTTAAAGGGTAATTGAGACAATTCATATATTAAAAAAGATGTTTTGAGTTTTGCCAAACAACCTAAAAAAACTTTAAAATAGCTTATAACATTAAAAAAACGTTTTTGATCATTTCAAAAGCTATACCAAACATACACTAAATCGTAAATAACTTGAATTTTTTTTTTTTTTTTTTTTTAAGTTTAGGACCTAATTAGCAATTGTTATATATATATATATATATATCTCACTTGCAATGACCAAGAAACCAAAAGTCATTAAAGCGGATTAAAATCTTCAATGCACCAGAGTCGTATGCGTCAAATCCAACAATATCATAGTCTTCAATAAATATTTCCACTTAACAACAAAAGTTGAGGAAAAAAAATTCGTGGATATAAATTCAAGAGACGGACATCAAGTTATTCTCAAAAAAAAAAAAAAAAAAAAAAAAAAGACGGACATCAAGAACAAGTTAAAGTATCTAAATGTACCAATTACTTACCGATTACTCTGAGGTTGCGTTTGTTGTGCGGGATAGGATTGGACTATTTTTAAGACATGGGATTGGATTTGATTGGATTTGATTGGATTTGATTGAACTGATTATAGTGTTTCCCGTATTTGGTGTAACATGAGATTAGACTAAAAATAGTTCAATTACGTGTTTGGTATGTGATGGGATTAGATAAAGAGAATGTAATAATAAATCATAAAAATAATTTATTTACCAAAAAAAAAAAAAAAAAAAAAAAATCCAATTAAAAATTGTATCTTATCTCTTTTCACCCTTATCTAGGTCTCCCTTCTCACTCTCTCCCACGTCTCTTTCTCTCCTTTAACTTTCTATTCTCTCCTCTAGGCTCTATCTCTTTCTCTTCTTTTCCCTATTTACCACGTTTTTCTGGTTTCTTAAATTGATCTCATATGGCCGCCTTCTTCAACGATCACTTTTCTTCCTTCCCTCTTCTTCATCGATCACTCTTCTTACTTCTTACTTCTTACTTCTTACTTCTCTTTCTCTACTTTAATTGACACCAGTGGTCTGTTTAATTGCTTTGAAGATGGATCTGTGGTGGTAAAATCATTCTGGGTTTGAATGGGTTTGGATGATTTTTTGGTTTGTTTGATTGCCTGGGTTTTTTGATTTTCTGAGTTTTTTGAGTTTGTTTGATTTATTGGGTTTGAATGGTTATTGAGTTTTTTTTTTTTTCTTTTTTTTTTTTAATATGATCAGTCAAATGTTAATATGATCAATCGAAAAAATTGATTATATATTTTTGGAAAGAGATTGAAGATTGATGAATATATGCTTGGATTAGAGATTGTATTTTTTGGTTTCGTTTTAATTGATCAGGAAGAAGAATCGAAGAACAATCAAAATTGGAGGGGATAAAATAATCCCATCGATTTGGAGGGGATTATTTTATCCAGCTTTGGCAGGATAAAATGGAAAAGGGGATAAAAATAATCCCAACTCAATGGACTCACCAAACAATCAGATTGGACTAAAAATAGTCCAATCTTGTCAAACAAACACTGCCTGAAAATCCTGTGGGATTGCAAAACCCAATTAAAATATGGAAGAAAGATTAAGGTCTTTAAAACAATTAAAGAAAGATGATAGAGATTAAATGGAGATCAAATAAAGCAGAAAAATTTAAAACAATTACTTTCACTCACAGGTCACAGGTCACAGGTCACAGGTCTTGGTAACAAATCTAACAAATTTTTGGCAATGTCTGTGGACAATGGCCGACAGCAAAACATGCTGTTTCTTTTTTTTTCTTATTACTGATACACATAATGACTCGACTGATTAGATGCAAAACATAAGTCTTTTACGGTAACCAATAAATATTATTTAATTTAAAAGACCTTAAACTTATTTAATTTATGATGTGGGCCTATGGGGTAGACTTTTCAAATTTTAAGATAACAAATTCTACCCGTCTATTAAGTTGGACAAAAACTGAAAACTTGTTATGTTATTATCAACTACTCTGACAAGTCTTTGCCTCTTTGGGTTGATTCACACTTAGACAATGACAATAACCAATAGTTACTTTGACAAGTCTTTAGCTTGACCAAAACGACTTGGTTGCAAGTGCCTATAAATTAAAGCACCTCCATTCTACTGGCAAGTAAAAGAGAGAGTTGAAGAGATTTCTCTTGTTTAATCAAAGACATGATGGGGCTTTCTGTTCCATGTTTCTTCTCTTTTGTGCGCTTTGTCTTCTGCCTTTGTTTTCTTCATCTTGCAGTTGCTCATTTTGCTTCTTCAATGCAGCAACTTTGTCACGACGATGAGCGATCTGCCTTGTTGCAATTCAAGCAACGCTTTTCAACTGATAAGTATCTTTGTTTTAATCCCTTGTCTAGTAATCCTAAAGTTGAATCATGGAAGCTGGAAGGAGGAAATAGTAGTAGTGCTGACTGTTGCTCATGGGACGGCGTCAAGTGCGATGAGGAAACCGGTCATGTCATCAGCCTTGACCTCTCTAGTAGCTGTCTCTCTGGTTTTATCAACTCTACCAGCACCCTTTTCCACCTTGTCCATCTTCAATGGCTTAGCCTTTCTCATAATTTCTTCAATTACTCTGAAATTCCTGCTGCAATCAACAACCTTTCCAGGTTAAAACATCTAGACCTCTCTCATTCTTACATTTCTGGTCAAATACCACCACAATTGCTAGACCTCCCCAACTTGGTGTCTCTTGATTTATCGGGTAATTTGTTTACTGTGGTTCCAGGAAATCAAACGCATTATTTAGAGCTTCGAGAGCCAAGTCTACAAAATCTATTTGACAAGTTAACCCACCTCGAAGTGCTTAATCTTGATAGAGTCAATATCTCCACCCCCATAACTCATATGTTGGCAAATCCATCTTCTTTGACTTATTTATCTTTACAAGGTTGTGGATTACAGGGTGAATTTCCTTCCAAAATTTTCCAGTTACCAAACCTTTCCGTTCTCAAACTGACTGGCAATAGCAATCTCACCGGATACCTACCAGAATTTGAAAGGAGCAGTCCCCTTACTGAATTGGCTATTGGGTCGTGCGGTTTTTCAGGAACAATTCCATCGTCCTTGGGTAACCTCACCAACCTCGTTTACCTCGGAATTTCTTTTAGCAGTTTTTTGGGTGAATTGCCTATTTCAATTGGAAATCTTGCTTCTCTGAAAGAACTACGTATCAAGGGCTACAACTTCTCGGGCCAAATTTCGTCTTCATTAGGTAATCTCACACAACTTACTTATTTGGACCTTTCTCAAAGCCATAACAAATTTTCAGGCCAAAATTCTTCATCACTGTCATGGATTGCTAAGAATACTAAACTCAAGTTTTTATACCTTAGTGATCTCAACTTAGTTGGTGAGATTCCCTTATGGCTCATAAACCTAACACAACTTACTGATCTAGACATGAGTCATAACCAATTAACTGGTCCAATTCCATCTTGTTTAATGAACATCAACCAGCTATCATTTCTATATCTGCAGTCAAACCAATTAACCAGAAATATCCCATCCGAAATTAGCAACCTAACCCGACTGGTTCAGTTGGATCTTTCATCAAATTCATTGCAGGGCCCGATTCCTAGTACCATCTTTGAGCACAAGAATCTTCAATCTCTTAAGCTTCGGTCAAATAACTTGAGTGGCATAGTGGTGTTCGACATGTTTCTTTCTCAACTCAAAAATTTAGAAGTTCTAATCCTCTCATCAAACAATCTTACGGTGCTCATAAACAATACCAATTCTCAGAAATTAAGAAGTATAGGATTGCGTTCATGCAACCTTTCAAATTTCCCAAATTTCCTCCGCAACCAAGATTTGTTAGAAGTGCTAGACCTTTCCTCCAACAGTATAACTGGAAAAATCCCTGGGTCGTTTCTAAATGTTACTGTGTATAAATTGGTGTACTTAAACCTTTCTCACAATCTTTTCACTGGGTTTGACAGACATCCCAGCGTTCCCCAAAATTTACGTACTTTAGATGTTAGGTACAATAAACTAGAAGGACCACTCCCAGTTATTCCATTGATGGCCATCTCCGAGTATCTAGTTTCAAACAACAAGTTGACAGGGGAAATTTCGCCCTTGATATGCAAGTCGAAGCATCTTTATTCTCTTGACCTATCAAACAATAACTTAAGTGGCGTGCTTCCACAATGTTTGGCCAATTTCAGTAATGCCTTATCAATATTAGCATTGCATAGTAATGAATTTCGTGGAAGTATTCCACAAACCTTCATGAATGGAAACAATCTAAAGATGATTGATCTAAGCAACAACCAGTTGCAAGGAAGGATTCCAAGATCATTGGTAAATTGTACCAAACTCGAATATCTTCATCTTGGAAATAATCAAATCTTTGATATTTTCCCGTCTTGGTTAGGAGCTCTTCGGGAATTAAAGATTCTTATCTTGAAATCTAATAGACTCCATGGTGTGATAAAAGAACCTGAGGTGAATTTTGAGTTTCACAAACTTCAAGTCATCGACCTCTCTCACAATAACTTTACGGGTGAACTTCCAACAAAACACTTCCAATCTTGGAATGCAATGAAAATTGTCAATGGGAGCCACCTTTCATACATGCATAATGAGATACAACCACTTATGACTTATGTTGATGTTACCTTCTACGAAATTTCTGATTATGCATATTCGATGACAATTATCAACAAAGGTATAGAGATGATTTATGGAAAGATCCCAAATTTGCTCACTAGCATCATTCTTTCGGGAAATAAATTTGAAGGAGAGATTCCAACATCCATTGCAAGTTTAAGAGGTCTTAATAATCTCAATCTTTCTCACAATAATCTTGAAGGCCACATCCCATCATGTTTGGGCAACATCTTAGCACTAGAATCATTGGACCTCTCAAGTAATAGGCTGTCAGGAAATATTCCTCAACAACTAGTAGAGATTACATACCTTGAAGTTTTTAATATCTCATATAATCATCTCACGGGACTTATACCAAAAGGAAAGCAATTTGATACATTCGAGAATAATTCATATCATGGGAATCCTGGATTATGTGGAAAACCTTTGTCAAAACATTGTGAAACCTCAATGCCCTCAAAGAAAGAAAACGAAAACTCGGAATCTCCATTTGTCTTTGGTTGGAGAATAGTTTTGATAGGGTTTGCTAGTGGACTAATAGTTGGAATGGTTCTTGGTCTGGAATTCTACACAAGAAAACATGAATGGCTTTTGAAGATTTTTGGGATGCAAAGCATGAAGAGAAAGAGAGGACGCAAAAATTGAATGTAATCAGCTCTACTTTTTATTTTTATATATGTATTTTTTTTTCCATTGTTGCGTTGCATGCATATGTTTTTCTTACTTTCTGGAATGTAATAGATTTTTGAAGGGTAAGGCTCATTACGTCCCCCCTTAACTAGGTGTATCTATCTTTTCATTTTCAATAAAGTTTTCCTTGTACCGTCGAGGTTTCACCCAAACAAAAATTAGAATGAGTTCAATAAATGCAACAAAAATTTAAGAAATATGTACTACAATATTATAGAGAGGCTACTAACTAATATCATCATAGTGTGACGAATTCCTAGACGATCTGTTTCTAACAAATCATTTATGGGGGTGTATTCAACTGAGAGTTGGTTGGATTTCATAGAATTCGAAATCTTGGTGTATTCAACTCAAATTTCATTGGATTTTTTTGAAATCCAACTAAATTCAGGTGTATTCAACTCAGATTTTGAAGGATTTCAAACAAATCCAAAGAAATCTGGGTGTATTCAAAATCCCATGGATTTGTTTAAGTGATGGATTTGGAAAGGAAAAATATAAATAGAGAGATGATTCTCAAATCTTGCCATTTATGCCAAGATTTGGATGGATTTGGTCTGAATCCAATTTGACTCCTCTGCTCAAGAACACCCAATTTGACAACTCTGCTCAAGAACACCGCCTATAGAAAATTTTGTCTGCTCAAAACCTCAAAATTTTCTCAGCTCAAAACCTGGATAGATTTGCTCTAAATCCTATTTTTTTACTCCTCCCACCAATCCTAAAATCCAGCCACCACCATACAACAACCCAGACTAATCCAACAACCACCACCACCCCCAAAATCCAGCCACCACCCACCAAACCAGAAACAAGAAATTGAGCTTCAAATCCAATTTTGATTATATAATGAGAACAATATATAATCAAACTTATTAGGTAAGGTGTCGTGATCATATAAAGCTGTACAATTTTTCATTTGTTTTGGAACCTATTGCAAATAGTTCTTGACTTGGATGAAACTTTTAGTATGGACATTTAGTCTTCCTGCTTCTCTTCGTAATCAAGCTACAGAAGCAGGATTGAAAGGCTCTGCTGCTGTATTAAGCCAATGAAGTTCGTTAAGAAACAAGAAATTGAGCTTCAAAACCTTCGAAAAGCCATTTGAGAGAAAGAAGAAAAGCTAGAAACATCTCTGACAATTAGGAGACATGAAGAGAAGAAACAATCATACCTTTTGAGGGCAAATCAAAGAGAGAAGAACAAGATTTGGGGTTTTGGTTGTCGAAGAAGAAGAAGTTAGGGATTTGGATATGAAGAATTTGGGTATTTTTTGTCTATAAGACTCGAAACAGTGTCGTATCGAAGCTCTCTGTTGGGTTGGGTCATCAGCAAACTTGGGACTTGAAGCAAATAGTGTGTGCATGCTGACTCTCCACTGTCTTTCCAGAGATTGAAGGGGAAAAAGGATGTCAGTTGAATATTAATTATCTAAATTCCATCATAAGTAAACATGAGACACTGACACTGGAAATTTTGTAATTTTTTGGTTTTAGAAACAAATATAATAAATTTTTGATTTCTAGCTAATTGGACTGACCAACTACAACTCCAGGCGTATAGGAAATTCACTCAATCATACAATGCAATGTGGATTGTAACTTCAATGTGAAATGGATCTGGCACTCAAGATAAATACCAAAGGTTTGCCACTATAATATTTCACATATTTGCTCCTCATCAGGTTTCTGGCAATATGTAGTTGCTGTATTAAATGTTTGCAGATATTGAACAAATTTAGGCACCACTCTTGATAACAATATTTACCGTGCCAGCTAGGGCATGGGCGACCACTAAAGGAGGTGAAGCAAGATAGTTAGCTTTTGTCAAGGGATGAACTCGACCCTCAAAATTCCGGTTACCAGAGAGCACGGCTGCTGCTATAATATCTGCAGAATTTACATGGACAAATTAAAGCTGTCATGTATAAGATGAAGATAACTTACAAAACAATTCAATATGCTAAAGTTAAATATTCCCTTATAGAATATTTACAACTAATGTTTCAAAATACCATTATCTGAAATAGCAGAAGCAACTGATTCATCCAATTCCCCAGAATTTCCAATACATGTTGTGCAGCCATATGCAACAATATGGAAACCCTGCTGACTTAAATATTTTTGCAGTCCACTGAACCAAATAAACTAAAATTAATAGATTTTCCTCTTTTAGTACAGAAACAACATAATACACTATAATTTGAACAATTCTAGAAATGCAAAAAAATACCTCTGCAGTAAGTACTTTGTAACAACTCCTGAGCCTGGAGCAAGACTTGTCTTTATCCACAGCTTGACCTGGAGGAAAATATTTGAGTGACCATTAGAAATGTTCCAGGGAATTATCATTTATTTTTACATTCCTGTAACCAAAAGGAACGCCAATAAAATTCATTATTCTGTAGAGAGTACACTAGGAAAGGGACTTTTTTTTACTCGGATTGCAAGAGGGGAGAAGGGGAGGAATTCTTGTGGAGTTTGGGGTGGACATATAACCATGCCTAACCTGTAAACCAAATTCACAAGCCTTTTTTGCAACAAGACCAGCCCCAAGCATGACACTGGGGTTTGATGTATTGGTGCAACTTGTGATTGCCACAATCACCACACTACCATCCTTCAGCTCTGTTAGCTGTCCGTGAAATGAAAACTTTGCCACTTTGTCTTGTGCCTCTTTTGTTACAGCAAATCCCTGCATTATTAAATGAAATTAAAAAGCATGAATTGCAGCTATCCTATAAATTCAGTTAAAAAGACTTTATAAGACAGGCAGGAACCTCTTTAATCTGTTCACTGAGAAAGTTTACATATGAACTTGGCTGCAACATGAGAAGAACTTTAATGGCAACAAGTTTTACAGCTCACCTTGAATCCTAGCTTGTTATCAAGGCATAAATGCCAATCTGCCTTCATATCTTTCAAAGGAACTCGATCATGCGGTCTGCAAGAATTGCAGTAAGAGTTGGATATGCTATTAACACCTTAAATGAAGCAAGATAAGAGAAAATATTGACGAATCAAACAATGAGACAAAGCATCAATGTGTAAAGTGGCCTCAATGAGTTAGACTCTATGAATGCACAAATCACATACCTCTTTGGTCCTGACACACAGGGTTCAACATCTGCAAGGTCCAATTCTAGATACGATGAATACACTCTTTCTTCATGGGGCTGAATATGCAGAGGGAAAAAGACATTTAATAGATTTATCTCAAAACAGAATGTAAAAGCATGCATTAATGCTCAAAAATGATAAAAATGGAAAAGGGAAACACAGCCTCACCTCATTATAGTCAATGAACATCTTATTTGCACGGAGATAAGCTTCTATCATTGCCACCTAAATTGAGTAAGAAGTCGCCTAGTTCTTTAATATTTTCAAACTGAAAGCATCTATCTATACATGATAAACTGAAGTACTCACAGTTTCATCACTTCTTCCAGTCAACTTGAGATATTGAAGAGTGACATAATCTACGGGGAAGAAACCCATGGTTGCTCCGTACTCAGGAGACATATTAGCGATAGTGGCCCTGTCAGCTAATGATAGTTCATTCATACCATTACCTGCAAGGTATATGAAAAATGAAAGCCTTATATCTAACGGGGACAGATCATAGCAATTTCAGAATTCAACTCAGCTCATGAAGATGAAATTACCATAGAACTCAACAAATTTTCCTACTACACCATGCTACCTTAGCATTTGTGTCACAGTTAAAACTAGGTCGGTAGCCGTGACACCATCACGTAATTTTTCAGAAAACCTAAAGCCAACTACATCAGGCAACAGCATGCTCATGGGCTGTCCAGTTAAATAACATAACATTAGAAGCGGAATTGAAACAAATGCTAGTACTAGTGTATCAACAGAATGTTAAGCACAGGCAATGTGTATCTTTTACAATGAAATTTACACCAACATTCTGCTGCAGTAAAAGCTAAATAAATGTAATGTCATGTTTACTTCATGTATCTATCCCAACATTTATAAGACATGTACTTATCGTTAAATTATTAGAAGCACAATCATGTCCTAGTCATGGTGGGTTGAGCTTGAAAACTGGAACAGAATGATGGATGTTCAGTGTAGGAAATAGAAAAAACAAATTCTCTCTCAATTACCAGACCAAGCATTGCTGCCTCTGCTTCAATACCTCCAACTCCCCCAGCCAGCAATTCCTAAACCATCAATCATGGTCGTGTGGGAATCAGTTCCAGCCACACTATCAGGGTAGAGTATGCCATTGGTGTTGAAAACAACCCGTCCTAGATATTCAAGATTAACCTGAAATATTCTCCATGTCAACTCACCTCGTGCCAGATTTTAAGGGAAAAACCAGTGAAAATTCAAATTTCAAAACGAAGTTAATTACATTTAGCAATCAAAACAAAGGTTTAATTTTAAGTGTAAGGCACAGAAAGGAAAGAGTGAAACGATATATACATGTGACTTTAAAGTCCGTAACATTAACATAGATGTGTATACAATATGTTGAACCCCTACCACGTAATCTTACATTTCATTTTACCTTACCTGATGAAGAATACCAGAACCAGGAGGAATAACAAGCATGTTATTGAAAGAAGTGCATCCCCATTTAAGAAAAGAAAATCTCTCCTTATTCCTCTTAAATTCAAGATCCATATTCGCCTGCACTGCATTTTCTGATCTTGCTACATTAACTTGAACTGAATGATCAATAACAAGATCCACAGGAACCTGCATGCAAATAGTCAGAAATCCATAAGTACATTGCATTACGATAAACATTCCCAATAGTATTGATGAAAAGGAATCTCTATAAGTCAAGGGAAACAAAAGAATGGATGCAGACAAGCTAATTATTTATAATAAAATGTTATTCAACTTAATAGGATATCAAATAAGATGCAATTCTACAGACAACAATTGTTCAAGATCACATGAATCTACAAGTTACTAAGCCAACATTAGAACCTCAATTTATAATGAAAATAATTTGACTGCTTTTTAGGCCAGGAATTGAATAGTAATGTCGGTTAAAATTCACAAACAAATGATGAAATGAAACTCACCAAAGGATTGATCTTATCGGAGTCACTGCCGAGGTTGTTCATGGCATCACACATACAAGCAAGGTCAACCACAGCTGGAACTGCTGTATAATCCTGTCAACATAAAAGAGGTCTTTACAGATGAAAATATGTTAACTACAACAAACTTACATTCCATAAGCTACATTCATGACTTACATGCATAAGAACACGACCAGGCTTGAAACGAATTTCAACTTGCTTCGGAGATGTGTTTTCCCAATCAATAATCTTCTCAACATCCTCCTTAGTGACTTGGAAGTTGTCACAGTTACGAATAGCAGACTCAAGAAGGATTCTGATAGTATATGGCAGCTTGTCTATTATGCACACACACAAAACAAAAATTGTAAATTCATTTGTTAATTTATCAAAGACAAGAATTTGTTATCTTGGAGATGGTGTTAGACTGATGTTTCTTGAAGAGTTTCCCCTTTTTGACAATAAATGAATTAAAAACTATTTACATGTGAAAAGTTCTCTCCAATCCAATTACTAGTAAAGAGATTGCTGCTTCATGAGCCACTTGATGTGATAACTAAATTCATGTATTCAATCAAATAACAACGGTAACGGAAATCAGATGATGGTGGCAATGTAGTAAAAGCAAAATTGGAAAAAGAAAACTTAAAAAGAACTAACAAAAACCAGATTAACCCACACAAAAACAAACACAAAAAAACATACAAGGCAAAGAAGCCATAATCATATGCTATCCAACTGCACAACTCGATTATACTAAAGTTTCCCATGACAATACATTATAATTATCAACTGATATGCAGAAAAAAAACAAGAAGATATAACATACTTTAAGTGATCAATAATAAAAATCCATAGAGAAGTACCAATCCTTGGATCATTCAAAGCAGGAAGACTATAATACTTTCCAAATTCGCCGCCACCTGGCTTCGGGAGACTGGTCAATATCCCCTTGAATACATGCTCAGAAGCTGAAAACATAAACATAAACACTCACGATCATATCACACACTTCCCTCGCAGTGAATTGTGACTATATTTGTTTAAGTGCTTGTCATAAGTATACTCTTGAGAGGTTTTTAATGAATATATAGAGAGAGCAAACGTCAAATACCAATCCACTAGGTTGTGAATAGCTTTTTCATTGCCATTTTCTATGGTTTTGAAATTATTATTTTTCCTGATAAAGAAGCTTCACAGATCACACGTTTAAGACAACTAAAAAAAAATTGGCGGTAACTTCACCTTTCATTCGAAGCAAGGATTCGCTAGACTCATCTACCCTGCAACCTCTTGAATCAGACGACAAATCTGGTTCTGCCATTAACTCAATTGTTGTACTGTATCTATGTCTGTGCAGTTGGGTTACTTGTGTATAAAGTGTTTGATGAAATCCATTTGCCCTTTCAAATTCCGAAATTCTCTCAACAAATTATCAGGCGAGTGTTGGGCCGGGTCACAGAAGGTTGGGCCTAAACCAAAACTGAACCCACATCACCTGTCTTTTTTTTTTTCTTTTTTTTTTAAATCTAGGGGTATTATCACTAAAGTCCCTACTTTTTCATGAATTGTCACATATTTAAACGTGTTTACCATATTAGTCACTTTAGTCTCTTGTTTTTTCAAAATACATCATTTTAGTCCATTTGACTAAAAAACTAACGGTCAACTATAACAGAATGTGTAAAAATATAATTTTACCCTTTTTTTTTTAATTTTCTCTTTTAGTCCCTCTAGTTTTAATAATAGCTGGTCAACCTCTGAAAAAAATTAAAATGCCTCTATCAGGGATCGAACTTTCAACCGTAATGTTAAAAACCACAAGTTTTAACCAACTAAGCTACTCTAGCTCATTGTTGAAGGTTTGATGACTTAAATGTATATATATAGTTATATAATTTTTTTAAACTAATTTAAATCTATTTATATAATTTAAAATCAAAACCCGTAATTCTTTCTTTCTTTCTTTTTTTGGAATTTTTTTCTTTTAAAAAAATATATTATTTCAATTTGATTAAAAAAAAAAACCATAAAATCAAAGCCCTTAAATTGGAAAGGGAAAAGAAACATATATAATAATAATATATAAAAAACATAATTTAAAATAAACTCATATATAATAATAATATATAAAAACATATTTATGAGAATGAAAAAGAAAATAACAAAAAAAAGGAAAAAAAAAAAGAAATTTTCAATTTATGGGGTTTGATTTTCTGAGTTTTTTTTTTTTTTTTTTTTTTATCAAATTGAAATAATATATTTTTTTGAAAAGAAAAAAAAAATACCAAAAAAAAAAAAGAATGAAATAAAAATTATGTGCTTTGATTTTCTAGATTTTGTGTGTTTCCTTTTGTTTTGTTATTTTCTTTTTCATTTTCATAGATATGTTTTTATATATTATTATGAGTTTATTTCAAATTATATGAACATATTTAAATTAGTTTAAACAAATTATATAACTATATATATATTTAAATCAACAAACCTTCAACAATGAGTTAGAGTAGCTCAACTGGTTAAAACTTGTGACTTTTAATCTTAAGGTTGAAGGTTTGATCCCTGATGGAGGTGTTTTAATTTTTTTTCAGGGGTTGACCAACTATTATTGAAACAAGAGGGACTAAAAGAAAAAATTAAAAAATAACAATAAAGGGTAAAATGGTTTTTTTACACATTATGTTATAGTTGACCATTAGTTTTTTGGTTAAATGGACTAAGGTGATGTATTTTGAAAAAATAAGGGACTAAAGTGACTAATATGACAAAAACGTTTAAATAAGTGACAATTCATGCAAAAGTAGGGACTTTAGTGATAATAACCCTATATTTAAATATATTTTGTTTATAAATTAATGGCAGAATTTCATATAAGTCCTACATTTTTGGTGATTTGACACCTTTATAAATGTCTTTTCAAATTTATTACTTTAGTCATTACTTTTTTCCAAAACTCATCATTTTAGTCCATTTGACCAAATATGTGAAAGTCAATTATTTTAAAACTCGTAAAAGTATATTTTTACCCATATTATTATTTAATTTAGCTAAAATGATTATCTTAACTTTAAATTAAAATAAAAAATAATAAAATTCTCAATAATAAAATCTTAAATAAATATATTAGAAAAAAAAAAAGCTTAAATAAATAATTAAAAAAATCCATTAGTTTTTTCTTATTTTGTATTTTTTTCATAATGGATTTTATTTAGCTAAAATGATTATCTTAGCTTTAAATTAAATTGAAAAACAATAAAATTCTCAATAATAAAATCTCAAATAAATAGATCACCAAAAAAAAATTATAAAAAAATATCATTTAAAGTTAAGATAATCATTTTAGCTAAATTAATATCCATATTGACAAAAATAAAAAATAAAAAAAATTAATGGATATTATTATTATTATTTATTTAAGATTTTTTTGTAATATATTTATTTAAGATTTTATTATTGAGAATTTTATTATTTTTCATTTTAATTTAAAGTTAAAATAATCATTTTAGCTAAATTAAATAGTAATAATGGCAAAAATGTACTTTCATAGGTTTTAAAATACTTAACTTTCACATATTTGATCAAATGGACTAAAGTGACGAGTTTTAGAAAAAGTAAGGACTAAAGTGATGAATTTGGAAAGACATTTATAAAGGTGACAAATCATCAAAAAGGTAGGACTTATGTGAAATTCTGCCTAAATTAATAAAGTTGTTGTTTTAGAGCATATTTGATTAGGGCCTTAGTGGTGGTTTGAGAATTGAGATTCAATCACTCTTGTTTTTACTCAAAAGAACTCCAATGATGTGTCGTTTTACTCTTTATGATGGTAATTGTGATTTATGACTTGTTACCACTAATAATATTCTATTATATATCACCGATCTTTTCTACTTCGACAATAATCGAATGCGAAATAAAAAATTCCTAGCAGTAATCTACGACTGAGATGATCACAGATATTTTACAAATATAACAAATCCACCTCAAACCCAACTACAACTTCGATCTTCTTCCTCCTGCGAGGATGCCATGAAACTAGCTGGTTGGAGGAGGTTTGCAGCCTGCTCCACAAGAAGGTGAAGGTGAAGGTGCGATGCCTTTGGCAGGAGGCGTGTGACGCCTCCATATCATATGCATTAAATTAATGATAATATATAATTGATAACTCATAAGTTGGAATATGAGTTAGAGCAACCCCAAAAGACTCTTCAAATGAGATATTTGTTAAAGTCAAAAGAGCCACATCAGCATATTTTGCTCCAATAGACTCTTCAAATGAGATTCTTCAAATAAGATTTTGCTTCTCTCTCTTCAATATTGAAGAGCAACTTCTCCCTCTTCAATTATTATTATATTATTTTTTATATCATATCATCATTAATATTTGACATCTATATCTTTTTATCTTTTTAATTAAATTCAATTAATATATAATAAGTTTTAATTTATAAATTTTATCATCATTAAAATTATACCATTAGAAATATCTCATTTAGATCTTTAAAATGAGACTAATATTGAATATTTAATAATAACATATTATTATATCTAACTTGAAAAAAAAATGAAGGGTAGTTAGATTTGTTGGGGGAGGAATTTGAGTGCTTTTATTAAAATAATATAAACATATTTCTAATTGAATAGTCTTTTTGATGAGCTTCTCTTTTTCCACTCTTCAAATTGCCACATAGGTAAGCAAAAAAACATTTGAAGAGTGAAAATAGAAGAGTCTTTTGAAGATGCTCTTAGGATATCTAGTATTAAACTATTAATGGGAGTATGAACAGGGCTGGCTCAAGGGTATCTGAGGCCTTAGGCTAAAAAACTAAAATTAAGCCTTTTTGTAATTGATATTGAATTTTCTGTTAAATAAAATTTATTTTAATTTCCATAGTAAAAAAAATACTCAAATTTTGTATTCTATTTCTTTCTAAGAAGGTTTATTCAATATTTACTTTTAATATTGATATATTTTTTTTTATTGTATTTACACTATCTTGACGTAATATAATCACTCTTATTCGATGGTATTTGATGAAAGATAAATAAAACTTGTTGGGAGAGTTTGATAAGAATTAAAAAGAATAGTCACTTCCCAATGTGGATTGATGTTAAAGAGCACCAATTCCGTCCTGATATCGAAGAACGTGGACTATAGATTATGGAGTAGTTTTGAGTCAAAATATGTAAATCTAATGGTCCATATTCTTTATATCAGGACGGATTGACAATAGAAAAATTATATATATATATATATACTGTACTCACTATTTTTGGAATTATAAATCTTTTAATTTAGTTAATATTGGATTACAGTCTAATGAGAATTAAAAAATCAATTGGGAAATTAATGAAAATGTGTGATA
Organism: Acer campestre; assembly: GCA_954870605.1. Classification (NCBI taxonomy): domain Eukaryota; kingdom Viridiplantae; phylum Streptophyta; class Magnoliopsida; order Sapindales; family Sapindaceae; genus Acer; species Acer campestre. The sequence continues at coordinate 3,639,413 of OX940803.1, read as the reverse complement.
ATCAGAAAAGTTATTCAATATTCAAAAATAAATTAAAGTGTTTGAAAGTTAAGAAACTATCTAATTGGATAATTTTAAAATAAAAAATTGGGGCCTAAGTTTGTAGAAGTTTTAGGCGGGGCCTTAGGCAACCACCTCGGTTGCCTAGGCCTCCGGTAGGCATTGAGTATGAGATATCTCATGTGGAGCTAGAGAATACGAAATTGAAACCCACATTAAAAATATATAAACCGTTTGAGAAATAAATCACATTGAAAACATATAAACCAATAAATGTCACAACATAGTATACTGTATACACATAAAAATATCATAAGTTTGGAAGATTTAACAGTTGAAAGGCATTACAGTAACCCAAAAACTATAATAAAAATAAATTAATTAATGACCCGAAAACTATAATAATAACAAGAAAATAAAAATCAGTTGAATTGATAGACTATCCTAAGCTCCATGTCTGATCGACCCTAAGCTTCAAGCTAAGTCATTGCAAAGATCCAAGCCTCCAAGTCCATGTACGTAGCAGAAATGTTATGATGTGCTAAGACTTACCAAATTATGGTATGCCGCCAGCTTCGGACTTTGGGTTCTCTTCTCTTATCTGGATCAAAATAAAATAAAAGTTAGAATCAGAATATTATGTTAATATAATTACTAAAAAGCAAAGATATAAGTGTATGCAAGAATTTTCCGTTAAAAAATAAAAAATAAAAAAAATAAAAGTATATGCAAGAATTTTAATGAGGATCAATTGCAAGGCACATAAATTTAAGCATATGCAAGAATATTGATCTACAGGCAAAATCTCAACAAGCATAATTCAAATAAAACTGGAAGGATATATATTTACTTATATTAACAACAAAATCCACTTGGTTTGCTGTGGCTGATTTGTTTTCCAAATTTTCGCTTTTATTTGGTAACTCACAATTGGGAGATTTGTCACAATCGCAGCCTCTAGAACAAGACATATTGTAGATATCGGATTCATCATCATCTCCATGGTTGAAATCCTCTAAACATACAACACGACCGTCGCTCTTTGAATCTGTTTCTGCATGGGTTTTTGATTTCTTGGATAGAAAAATCATCGACACATCAAAGTTGGCAAAAAAATAATAACACAATAACAGATAAGAACCAGTGGTGTTATCGGTTGTGGTGCTGTTAACAGAAAATAAATTAATAATATATCTCCCAAAAGAGTCATAGCATAAAAAGAAATAAGACAAGCTATCGAGTCTCTGTCCATGGCAAAGAGGATACGGTGATCAAGTAGAATTGAGAAAAATTTAAGGGACGATAAAAATTTGAGGAAGAGGATGTTGTGTTGTTTGAAGGACGACAAAAATTTTAAGTTTAATAGAATTGAGAAAATATGGTGTTTATTTAATTGAATTTTGAAACTTCATCACGGACAGTTGGAAGAAAAGTAAACCTAGGACTCCTAAGTCCTAATAAATAAGGATTCAGAATTTATGTTGTGCTATCCTACCCAAACACTTCAAATAATACCCTAAATTTTTATTCTTTTTCAAAATGAAAATCCGGAATAAGAAGTTAAGAACCCCAAATACCTTTAAAAGGTGTTAAGCCCTGAAAAAAAACAGGCCGACGTGATAATAAAATGGTGCATAACGGCGACGTTTCATTATTAAAGATCTTGAATAGGACCGGGTAAATCAAGAACTCAAGAACCCTTATCGGATAAAAATTATTGGTCCAAGCTAGGGTTGCACATTTTACCTCGGATCCTCATTTCCCCGCTTCCCCATCCCCATTTGGGGGAGATTTTTTGGGGGAAAATGGGGAAATGGGGAGGGATGGGGATGGGGAGACCTCCCCCCATCCTCATTTCCCCATTTCCCCCACTAATATAGTGAAATGGGGATGGGGATGGGGATGGGGGGAGGTACCCCCATCCCCATTTCCCCATTTCCCCCAAAATATTATAAAAATAATTATATATATTTATATATATTTTGTAATGTATTTTCTTTGACATTATTTTGTAATGTGCATATATATATATATATATGAAATTATTTTGTAATGTATTTTCTCTTACATTTGTAATGGAATGTTTTTTTTTTTTTTTTTTTTTTTGTTTAATTTGTAATTTTCAGCTAAATGGGGAAATGGGGAAATAGGGAAACGGGGAAACGGGGAAAAACGGAGATAATGGGGAAATGGGGATGGTGATGGGGGGACCTCCCCCCAAAACTCCCCCATCCCCATTTTCCCCAAATGGGGGGGGGGGGGGGGGGGGATGGGGAAGGGTTTCAAAAGTGGGGATGGGGATGGGGGGACCTATATCCATCCCCATTTCCCCAATGTGCATCCCTAGTCCAAGCCCATAAGCCTGCAAAAACTAGGCCATAGACCCAAAAATCTTAAAAGGGTGGCAGTTGTCTCACTAAATTAGTAAACATTTATTGGGATTTAACTACTATAAATGAACAGTAAAGTTACTAGGTAATTATGTGAGAGACTGTTATTATTATTTTTTAATTTTTTTTAATTTTCAAATCCTAGATTTTTAAGGCCCTTCGATTGAAATCAAAAGACTAAAAACTAACTCAGTAACTATACAGGTCATGTATAGTAATTGAACCCGGGCTAAGATAATTATTGGGCCATAATTGTTAAATTAATATAGCTCAATAATTATTGGGCCGTAACTGTAAAAGCCTCTAACGTGTTTTCAGCAAAATGCTTCTTTTCACACTTTAAGGCCCTGCTTGGCACGCATGATTGGCTTTGGATTGGACAATTTTAATCCTTATTCTGTGTTTGGTGACATTTTATAATATGGGATTAGTAATCCCAAAAACAAATTAATCTCATGATCATGGGACAAAATAAACCCACCTCTCCCCTTGTCTTTAGTTATCCTATGACTATTTTTACACATGGATCCCACTTATTTAATTCATCTCTCTTTTATATCACCAATCCCCCCGGCCCCACTTATATATAAATTTAATCTATATATAATAAGTTTTAATATATAAATTTTATTATCATAAAAATTATATCATCAGTTTCATCAATATCTTTAAAATAAGATTAATATTGAATATTTATTAATGATATTTTTATTTAATAATTTTTCATATATCAAATTTTACTTTTTTTTTTTTTTTAAGTATTACATAAATTCAGGATTTTACAAAATGCATTAATTTCATATATGTGAAACTATAATTGTTTTACAAATGCACAAGTTTCATATTAATAAATAAATTTACTTATTCCTACCATACTTTATTAATAATTATAAGTCAGCAATAAAACAAAGACGAATCATAGTCACATTAAAACTTCCAAATGAAAAATACAATAACATAGACATATTAAAATAATGATAGAAAAAGAAAAAAAAAATAACAAAAAACTTAAATAATAGCAACATAACATATTATTATTTTGAAATATGGTATTGTTTTATAAATGCACTACGTTACATTACATTGCTAGAATAGCTGTTTCATTGCCATTTTGTATGGTTTTGAAATTATTATTTTTCCTGAAAAAGAAGCTTCACAAATCACACATTTTAAGACCACTAAAAAAAATTGAAACCTGTAAATTCACCTTTCATCCGAAGCAAGGATTCTCTAGACTCATCTACTCTGTCATTTACTCAATTGTTGTACTATATCTATGTCACTGTAGACTGCAGTTGGGTTACTTGTGTACGAGTGTAAAGTGTTCGATGAAATTCATTTTCCCTTTCAAATTCCGAAATTCTCGCAACAAATTATCAGGCGAGTGTTGGGCTGGGTCACAGACGGTTGGGCCTGAACCAAAACTGAACCCACATCACCTGTCTCTTTTAGTTTGTTTTTTTTTTTTTTTTTTTTATTTATTTAAAAAAAAAATCTAACATTGGGTAGGGTTTGCCGAGACCTGCTGATATATAAATTAATGAATGTCACAATACAATATACGCATTATAAAAATTAAAAATATCATAAAAATGGAAATTTTAACAAGTGAAAGACCTTAATAACCCAAAAACTACAATAACAACAACTTACTAACCCGAAAACTATAATAATAACACGAAAATAAAAATCAACGGTTGAATTGATAGACTATCCAAAGCTTCATGTCCGATCAACCCAGGGTCGGTCATAACTTTTTAGAGGTTCGGGGCAAAATTCTAAAATGGCCACATTGTTCATATTATCTTGTCGTAATTATCTATCATATTCATTGATATCTAGTCGTAATTCTAAAATGGCCCCACTGTCCAAAATCAAAAAAATTGTTTCACATTTTTTTTAATCCTTTAATAAAATTGCTATAAAAAAAATAATAATAATAAAAACCTTTTAATTTCTTTTCTTTTTTTAACCAAACCATTTTCACTTCTTTTTGGGGAACATGTATCATATTCTAACACTTCAATTTTTTTGTTCCCTAAAAATCGTAACAACGCCGTTGCAGGGTAGCCTGAGTGCCGCCTCCGAGAAGCGTGTGACGCGCCGACGAAGGTGGGGGACTGTATAGTGGGGAGAGTTTGGGGAACTAATGTATGCAATTATGTGATAGGTAAACCAAACAAATTTCAAACACGTCATACGTAAAGTAAACAACTTATAAACACGAGTAACAAGAATTAAAGTGAGTGATTAAAAAAAAATCTAGAAGAATACACGAGTCTTAAACAAAAGAACGTGTATGATATACTGTCCAACTGCATATGCAATAAAAGGTCATATTTTAGTTAATTTAATTATATAAATAAATAATTATAAACTAAAAATGTAAAGATTTAGTGTAATTCATATAATTATATATTTCTCCTTACATCCCAAATAAGATTGTCCAAACCCACATATACCGTCGACATGACCCATGTATACCGTCCACATGCACATGCAATGCATGATATATCCACTAGTCCACTTATACGATTAAAACACATTTTTGTTAGTGTAATTCTTGTTATCATAAGCTACACATATAAGATTTAGCATGATTTATCATTGTGATCGGAAAAGTCAAACTATGGTGTTCCCCGTTCCCTTTCTATTTGAATCACGTTCCATTCAACTTTCATACGAAACAGAAACCATTGAAAGCGGCAGAAGATCTCTATTGCAGAAATCCTAAATACAACGGATGACGAAGGTGAATCAAACTGGGTGATCTCCTTGGAAATCCTAATAAATATACTGGTAGATCCACATAAATCTGAAGATGATATTAGTAAATATCACATAATACAAAAACTGCAGATGCAAACAGAATTATCCTCATGAGCAAGTTGTATAATTATCCTTATAAGCAACTTGTAAGCAATTTCTTGAAGAAAAATAAATTATACGTTCTTAGTTCTTACCCATCCTTAGCCAATCAAATAATGATCTTGATCACCAAAACCCGGATCAATGTTAAATATATAGAATAATTTTAATTAAACAATTTATACACAACACCACAACCACCATTGAAGAATATGAAAATAAATACCCAATATGAGAAGGTAAGAGGGGGATCTGACTGATGGTAGTGGCGCCCCAAACATCGCCATTAGTAAAAGTCATTAACCGAACAGGTTTGTCAACGTAACCAGTCAGGTTCACCGAATTGGAAGCCTGATATGGAATTTCAGTCGGCTTTGAATAATCAGAAATCAAAATGGCCGGTCCTAGCCTTTTAGAAGTTTGGGTTGAAATTCTAAAATGGCAACATTGTTCATATTATCTAGTCATAATTACCTATCATGTTCATTGATATCTATCCGTAATTCTAAAATTGCCCCATTGTCCAAAATCAAAAAAAAATTGTTTCACATTTTTTTTAATCCTTTAATAAAATTGCTATAAAAAAAACCTCCAAAAACCCTTTTAAATCTTTTTTTTTATTATTATTTTAACCAAAACCATTTTCACTTCTTTTTGGGGAACATGTATCATATTCTAACGCTTCATTTTTTTTGTTCCCTAAAAATCGTAACAACGCCGCCATAGGATAGCCTGAGTGCCGCCTCCGAGAAGCGCGTGACGCGCCAACGAAGGTGGGGGACTGTATAGTGGAGGAGAGTTTGGGGAACTAATGTATGCAATTATGTGATAGGTAAACCAAACAAATTTCAAACACGTCATACATAAAGTAAACAACTTATAAACACGAGTAACAAAAATTAAAGTGAGTGATTAAAAAAAAATCTAGAAGAAACACATGAGTCTTAAACAAAAGAACGTGTATGATATACCGTCCAACTGCATCTGCAATAAAAAGTCATATTTTAGTTAATTTAATTATATAAATAAATAATTATTAACTAAAAATGTAAAGATTTAGTGTAATTCATATAATTATATATTTCTCCTTACACCCCAAATAAGATTGTCCAGACCCACGTATATCGTCCACATGCACATGCAATGCATGATATATCCACTAGTCCACTTATACGATTAAAACACATTTTTGTTAGTGTAATTCTTGTTATCATAAGCTACAAATATAAGATTTAGCATAATTTATCATTGTGATTGGAAAAGTCAAACTATGGTGCTCCCCGTTCCCTTTCTATTTGAATCATGTTCCATTCAACTCTTATACGAAACAGAAACCATTGAAAGCGATAGAAGATCTCCAATGCAGAAACCCTAAATATAACGGAGGACGAAGGTGAATCCAACTGGGTGATCTCCTTGGAAATCCTAATAAATATACTTGTAGATCCACATAAATCTGGAGATGATATTAGTAAATATCACCTAATGCAAAAACTGCAGATGCAAACAAAATTATCCTCATGAGCAAGATGTATAATTATCCTTATAAGCAACTTGTAAGCAATTTCCTGAAGAAAAATAAATTATACGTTCTTACCCATCCTTAGCCAATCAAATAATGATCTTGGTCACCAAAACCCAGATTCTCTATGCATAACCTAGAAAAAGGAAAAAATTAATAAGAGGAAGAAAGTTCAAAATGAAAAGAAATTAACAAATACTTAGTCTATAAAGATAGAACATATGACATACCTCAATTCCCAATCTTCATACATGTCCCAATAGATCATCAATATGTTGTTCAAAACACATAAGGCGAACCAAAGATGCTGAAATTGAGAAAGATACTTTTGAAGCATCGGAAGACTAACCACAAATACTGCAGTCAAAAACTACAAAGCTGCTACCCATAAGCAAACAAAGTTATAACAAATAACGGAATAAAAATCATTAGATACATTTCCAATTTATGCCAAAATAGAAGATTATATAATTTTAGATATTGAATTTACATGAAAACTAAACCTAATTAATATATTACACCTAATCAAATAAAGTTAAGTGTTGACAAGGTCTCTACACTCCTTAGTAGTGTGGTATTTTTATAGGCATCGGAAAAAAAAACGAAATAGAAAAGACATAAATTGCACTTCGTCGGCTTCTATATAAACACTGCCACAAATAGAATCAACATGAAGTGATGAACTAGTGGCAGCATGCACCCATTGTTAAATGATACGATGTACTAATCGGTAAATTTATGAGGAGATTTTGTTTATTTTTTCTTTGCTTATTTAATTATGTATGATAATTTTTGGAAAGACCCGTTACAAGAATAAGGACAACAAAATTCTATGATTAACATAGATAAATTAAAATACACGTCAAATAATAATTTTCTTAAGAGCTTTTATAATAAGTACGTGGTATTATTGTCTTTTATTAAAAATACGAGGGTATTATAGAAATTTTAAAATAACAAGATAGATAATTTATTTCATAATCAAATTTAAAAACAATTATCAACTGATTCATAAAAATCCAACAACAATTTTACAATAATCATTTTTCTAAAATGTTTAGAACATTTCTCAAATGAGTCTATATATTTTAAATCAATGACAACTATTTTATGACATTTTTATTTTTATCAAATAAATTCCTATGTTTTCACAAGTCATGACTACAAAATAAATTCATAAATATATTAACGGACCAAAAATAATATAATAAAATGCAGCACGATATGCACGACATATGATATAATTTTTTTTTATTTATAAAAATACAAATAACCCTTATTATATTAATTAAATATTTGAGTAGAACTTGCTATTTTAGGAAATAAATAAAACAAAAAATATTAAAATGATATCGTAACATTTTGTTACTACAGATCAATCTAAAATTTTATAGATTGAACTCATCGCAAATATTAATTATTTAATTCATAATTAACCATTAAAAATTATAAAATGATTTAATTAAAAGCAAAATCGTCATTTCATTAAGTAATTATTTTTTAAATGATTGTAATTTTTTTCATAATTGTATACCACCTAAAACAATTTATGAAAAAGCTTGATCTAAAGATAAAAACAAATTTTATATATTAATAAAAACATAAATTATAAAACTAACCCCAAAAGTTGCATATAGTTGTAATCAAACCTAAAATCGAGTTGTGTTTGTGCAACTAGCCCTAGTACAAATCATCATGCAAATACTCTAGAGTTAGCATAAACAAACATATTCATGAAAAATATAATGATGCATGCTGTGAGAAGAGAGAAAAATAATAATAGAGGAAGATAAACTTACAGATGCCAATACACTAAAGCAACATAAAATAGGAGAGATATCCGTTAGAGATAAAGCTTAACTTCGATAATGTAGAAAAATTAAGCAGAAAATGAAAATGAATAAAAGCTTGAATTTGGAGTGCACTAAGATATTTGGCTATTTGTTTTTGTATATTTTATTTTATTTTATTTTTTTTAAACGGTAGCAACCTCACATGGCATGTCAAAGAAGTTGTTAGAAGAATGTGAAGAAAATGATGTGTTAGCATGTGAAAGGAGAAAACATTAAGTAAAAAAATATGAGAGCTTCTCCTTACAATCCACAAATTGTCTATTTACACTCTAATTTAAATTTTTTTATTAATGACAATTTTAACCTAAATTAAAATTACTAAATAAGACAAAAAAATTTAAAGACACTCCAAACTAATTAAATTATTAAAAAAAGAAATTCTCTCTCCTAAATCATTAAATTAAATATTATGTATTAAACTCTCTTTCCTAAATATGTTATTACCATATTAAACACTCTCTCATAATTAATCTCTCTCCATTTTTTTTCTTAAAAATAATCATATTTCCATACTTTCTCAATCAATCTCTGATTAATAGTTAAAGAAAAAAAAAAAAAAACTTAACTTTTTTTTTTTAAAAAAAAAGACATGAAAGCTTGAATTGTTACAACTAGATTCGATTAAACTTAGAATTTCTAACACTAATAAAATAATTAAAGTTCTCTAGACAATGACATACCTACAAGAGTAACAAAAAGCATTTTCATATTTCGATTTAAATTAAGAAAAAAAAAAACAAGGTACTTATTTTTTGAGTTTTTTTTATTATTATTTTAAATATATACATAAATCAAGCTTATTAGTAAGTTTTTTTTTTTTTTTTTTTCTAAAATTAGAGATATATATTGGAGGAGAGAGAGTTTAATATGGTAATTAAAAATTTAGGAGGGAGTATTTAATATGTAATAATTAATCTAATTATTTAGGAGAGATAATTTCTTTTTTTAATAATTTAAATCAAAAAAAAGATAAAAGGATAATTTTGTAACAAAATGAAGTGTCTTTATAATTTTTTTAAATTTTAATTTTAAGAATTAAGTGTTTTTAGAAAAGAAGTGTAAAAAGAAAAAATTGGATTGTTAAAAGAAGCTCTCAAAAAATATATGGGTCATCAATTTTGGTGTTGCGACGCATAACAATCTTAATAAAGGTCTGGAAAAAAAAATAGTATAGTATAGGATCCAAACCCTTAGTAAAAATGTTACCAGTTTTAAGCTTAGTAGGATATGCATGATGTATCTCCCATCTCGATTTCGCAATACTACATGGTGAAAACAAAATAAAAAATGCATCAAGCATCAAATGCATGTTAGATTCTCTCACTCTAGTAGGGATATAACAATGTTTAATTTGTGAGTGTACTAATGAAGCTACATTGGATCTAGTGGGACAGTAGGACATGTGCCCCACACGTATTCTTAAGAAAAATTTAAGTTTTGTTTATATATATATAAAAATTCATTGGGTTAAAATAAAAAACATATCCCGAGTTTTTAACTATTATTGGATGTAGAGAGAATACTTTTATTCAACAATTTTTCATGAAATTTAACACCATTAGGTTGATTTTAGTTTGACCAATAAGAAAACGTAAAGCCCTTTCAATTTTTTCATTTTTTTTTTTACTTTACAATAAAAAATATTTTATAAAAATATTAATAAAAAGATACAACTTTATAAAATTATATAAAATAATTATAAAAAAAAGTAAAAATCAAAATCAAAACCAAAATTAATTTTTATAGGGTATTACTTTATTTTTTGAGTTTTTAGTTTTTGGTTTGATTTTTATTTTTACTTTTTTTTAATAACTTTTTATATATTTTTTTACAAAGTTGTATTTTTTTTAAACACAATGTTTTTGTTTTGGAAAAGTAAAAATAGGACAAAAAAATTGAAAGGGTATAATGGTCTTTTTATTAATCAAACTAAAGTCAACCTAGATGTAGGAGATCTAAAGATATTAAATCTGTGTTTTTTTGTTTTTTTCCTTTGTTTTACGATTTTTAACAAGGGGATTTTTCATCCTTTTACTATTCTGAAATGGTCAAAACAGCTGATTATCACTTTTACGGTCAAACTTAACAAGCGGGAAGGTTAGTGCGAGTATTTTTAATAAATCGTTCCAATTATAAAAAGCCAAACCTTAGGTTAGTGCGAGTGTTTTTATGGTCTTTTTATTGATCAAACTAAAGTTAACGGATGTACAAAATCTAAAGATATTAAATATGTTTTTTTTTTTCATTGTTTTACGATTTTTAACTTGGGGATTTTTCGTCCTTTTTCTATTCTTAAATGGTATTCTTAAATGGTCAAAACAGTCGGCTATCACTTTTACGAAGGGAAGTTTAGTGCGAGTATTTTTAAGAAATTGTTCCGATTATATAAAGCCAAACCTTAGGTAGCTTTATTGTAATTTGATCTCTCAAAAAATACCCATGAAAATCCCGCGCCCCACTCCCTCTTTCAAAACCCTCATTTCATTTCCCGCCTTTCTCTCCCTCGTTAAAAACCCGCCTCCCTCTTCTCTTTCATAACCCTAACCCTAACCGCCATTTTTCTCTCAAATCTCTCTCTCTCTCTCTCTCTCTAATATGGAGCGAAGGATCCGGACTGCACGCAGACAATCGATGGTCCGACCCGAGCCATTTCTCAAGTACCTTAAACCAGGCGCTCTTGCCCGGCTTAGAGACTCGAAAATCATCGCCAGATCGCAAAGGGTCAAGTCGATTCCCCAGATCTCTTCTCACAGGATGTCGCCTCCGTCTTCGCCGCCGTTGTCAAGTGATGGTCAGCCCCAGGTCAATGTGCCCGATGGATTCCCTTGCTTTTCCGGGAGGGTGTGCGGATACGGTCCACGGTTTCCTCAAAGGAAGAAGCTAGTTGCAGCGAAAGCGGTGATGTTTTTTAGCTCAGCACAGACGGGTCCTGTGTCGGATCTGCCCGATCCGGTCATTGACGTGTTTAGTAGCGACAGTAACATCGTTGCTGCTCATTGAGTGGGTGAGATAGTTCAATCAATTTGTGAATCGACTTCTGTTGTTAATTTTTTTGTAGATTTGTAGTTTTAGTGGTTGGTACCTCAAAAGGAAAAACAGTCCCTAAGTGGATTACGTTTAAAGTGTCATAGAACTTAAATTAATAAATGAAACTTTAAATTTTCCAATTTAGATCTCGTATTTGGAGTTTGATTTCTGATTTTGTTCATTGTTTGGTTGATTTTTTGCAATAAATTATTGAATTCAGTGGACATGATATAACTGTTTGGCAACTGTTTGATGTATTGTCTATTAATCATTTCGATAGTGTAAAATCATAATTTTTTTTTTGTAACTGTTTGATTATAACAGTTCAATTATACTTCTAATCACAACTGTTTGGAAACTGTTTGATTATACAACTTTAATGGTTTAATCATTTCTAGCTTTGAATAGCATTATAGCATGTAATTATTGATTATGTAGATCCGTATTAACTAATGTTTGGTATTGTTCTGGCGTTCTATTTTTTGTTGATTTTACTGTGAGAAAAGCTGGTCAAGCATTGTGGTTAATGCTTATACCTTTTTTCCCTTTGTATTGTACTGCTCTATTTTGAGATGGTTTAGTGCCTGGTAGGAAGAAAAAGCGATACCATTTTAGAATTTCGAAGATATCATTACGTTATTGGGATTTGTTTTTACATCCATAGCTTGCTCTTGAGTGGTTGGAGTTTGTCGGATGAAGTGATTCAGGTTTATGTTATTTTGGTGCTTGTTGGGATCTTGTATTGAAATTCATTTGGATTGAAATGCCTCCTGATTTGTTGAGAGTGGACTAGTTGGGAGCTTGTATTGAAATTCATTTTGGATTAAAATGCCTCCTGATGACATTTTCACTCATTTGGGGAGAGTTTTGAAATAACAATTCCTAGAGCTTTTTGTGCACGGCAACTCAAGCACTTTACATTATTCCACTGCTTCTTATTTCACTCTGATGTGACTTTTCTTTTCCTCACACTTTCATCTATACTACCCATGGTGCAGTTTCATTATCATTTTAGTTGCTAGATAGTTGTATTTGTTAGCTCATTGGACCGATAGTTATGTTTTTCTTTGCACTGCATCTGTTCTATGAATACTCTGATCCTTTTGCATTGTAAAACAAGTATGAAGCTGGAACTGCAACTTATTTCCATCAATTTGTTTATCGATCTGCTTTGTTCTAAAATAACAGTTCTTTGTGCATGGCAACTCTAGCACTTCACATTATTCCAATGCTTTTTTTATTTCACTTTGATGTGCTTTTCTTTCCTCACATGGATCTATACTACTCATGGTGTAGTTTTCTTTTCCATTTTAGTTACCACTGCTCTTTGATTTCACTCCGATGTGACTGCAAACGACAGGAGATGGAGATGGGAGAGAAGAATTGAAATTCAAAGAATAATCATCTAGATCAGCTTTAGCTATGGTGCTGATATTTTTTGGAGTTGCTGGAACTTTTTCTGTTGCTGGAACTTTTTCTGCAAGAGCAACAATAGCCTGATCTGATAATACAGAGCATCTTATATTACTCACATTCAAAAAAAACCTGACACAGCATCTTATATTAATCACAAAAAACAAAAAAACAAAAAAAACAAAAAAAAAAAAAGAACTGAAATTCACTAAAACCATAAAACAGAGAGAGAGAGAGACCTTAAACAACACATGAGATGATGAGAAGGAGAAGCCATTCTCTACAAAAGAAAAAAAACAAGACCCAGAAAATGCTTTCATAAGCATTGAAACAAAGTTTCGGCATCAGGAAGGTTTGGCTGAGGGCTTTTTCGGTGGAGCTCCAGAATTGATGGCAGAGGATTGCTGATGATGATGCCGATCGGTTGTAGGCGCATTTGAGACTGCAAGCAAAACGAAAAAAAGGAGAAGGGAGAATTGTAAATGACTTTGACTTTTGATCAAATGTCAAATCAAACCATATGGTTTGAACAATCAGTCAAAAAAAACATTTACCATTAGTTAACGGTTAGTTGACCGTCAGTTAACTTTTATTAAATTTGTGCTAATTGCACCTCACAATTATTTTAATTGTTGATGGACTTGAACTTATTTCAGTTACTGTACTTGCCTTTAGATTTGACCTGTCAAACTTAAATTAGGGAGGGTATTTTCGTCATTTTCATCAAAGTTTTTTTCTTAAATAATATAAATTGAAAAAAGTTTTCTTAAAAAAAAAAAAAAAAAAAAAAAAAACCGGTGGAGATCAAAAAAATTAAAATAGAAATTCCCTTAAAAAAAAAAAGATGGGTTACTCTATTCCAAATCTGGGTTCAGTACAAACAGGGGAGGCTTCAGCTGACAGCACTAATGGATTAATGGTGGCTTTAGTGGGTTTCTTTCTACAAATGCACAATGAGAGGAGTTAGAGAGAAGTTTATAATATACAAATCTTGAATCCTAAAGTTGTCCAAGACCGAGCAATTCAACAAGTTATCATACCAACATAATTGGTACTGCAACTCAAATCAGTTTGGATTTATTGAAAGGAAGGGAGGTGGGTTGGTAGTAGAAGTGATGTCGTGTAAATTCTTGCAATGAAGCTCCGCTGGACCCCGATTATGTCTCCAATGCTGCCGTCGATACCACCCAACAATCTAGAAACTCTTCAAAAATTTACACCTTGTACTTTTTTTTTTAGCACTGTACCTCCCGAACTCTCACAAATTGGTAAAAGCCGACCGTAGATGCCCCTCACAAAGGGTAATAAACTCAAGTGTTTGCCAATTAAATGAGAGTTCAAGGGGTTTAGTAAAAAAAAAAAAAAGTACAGGGGTTATAGTGTAAATTTTTGAAAAGTTTATGGAGCATCGGTACTAATTAGCCTAAATAAAATATTAAAAAATTGTTTTTTTTTTTATCTCAAAAGACCTCCCATTAGACCTCCAACCTCCATGGGAGGTGGAGGTTGGTTCCAATAAAATAGAGCATTATTTTTCTCGTTACAGGGATAAAGTTGACAACAATAAAAAACTTTTCGGAGTTTAATAAAATAGAAAATCATATACTTTTATTTTATTTTAATTTAATTATTTTCAGTAATTTCCTCTAATTAATGGAATAAATCAAATATTTGACTAGTCTGTAATTTAACTTAATTTTTATTTTATTTTTATTATTTATTAATTACGTGAAGTTATTAGGGTAATTATCATTCTCCCCCCTATAGTTTGTCATATTCTCCATTTTCCCCCTCTAGTTTCAAAATTCTCTAAATTCCCCCATCCCATGCACAAATACAACCAATTTCATCTTATAAAAATAAGCATGGGAGGGGGGAATTTAGAGAATTTTAAAACTAGAGGGGGAAAATGGAGAATATGGCAAACTACAGGAGAAAGAATAATAATTTCCCAAGTTATTATTATAATTTGATAGTTGTGGAATGTGGATATATGTGAAGTGCTATGGAGACACCGAGACAATGTGGACATGCATGCATATGGCGCAAACTCAGCAAAGAAATATGCGATGCTTGGAGACTTGGTGTGTAAAATGTAAATGCAGAGATCAACAATACTGATTACTGAATAAACAAGAAATATAACAATTTGACTTTGAATCCACAACCGAATACACAAGAAAAAAATTTACTAATTTAATTGTGATCAACAAAAGATAACATAAACAACTTAAAAAAATAAAAAATAAAATAAAATAAAATTTGAGTTACTAATTAACATGGACGGACAATCCAAGGAAACAGAATACAAGGCGAAAACAATATAAAAATCAATGCTGCACGAATGACGAAATTTGGTTCTTTTGGTCCGGAAAATTCTAACAAGCCTTTGGAAACATATTCCTATATGATCAAACAAAGAAAAGCAAAATTAAATATAATAAAAAAATTTCAGTATATATATATATATATATGAAGAAAATATAAGGAATGGTTGCGGAATTAGATTTATAATTTATAAATAAATACCTCTTGAAGTGAGTTTAAAAATCGACAGGCCGGATAGTAAGATCTGGTGAATGACCACCTAGTGATGCATTCTTTGTGATAGAGATGGTCGCAAGGGTAAAGAAGCCCACAATTATCTTCATCGTTGAATTTACCCAAGCATATAAAACATATACAACACTTTGTGATGTGTCTACCAAAAACGTCTGTATCATAGCAGTCTCTGTACCTGAAAAAAGTCCTAAAAAACATTTGATTAATTCTTGTTAGATCTTCCTCCAGGAAATCATTCACCATCCGTCTGAATATCGGATTCGCAATAGTGAATATTATGGCCATGACTGAATATCCCGCAAAAATAGCTTCCCTCGTTGTCAACTGGTTCCCGCACATGTTGACGAGAATGATTGTTTTTTCTGGTTGAAACTCCATAATCCATTCAAGTTTTTGAGTCCCTTGTTTATAATTACACATGTGTTAAACTTTTATTTTCCTAAGGAGTCTTTACAGTTTTATTTTTATTCCAAGTAGGTTTCCCAAGGTGGACCGTCCCTCTTCGTTAAATTATAATTGCATAAATGGTTTTAAGATTGACTATTTGTAAATTCTGTCTATTCGCATTTGTCTCCTCCAGTTTTGTACTTTTTGCATTTCCATGCTGATATGATTGTATTCCCAAAATAACCCTATAATATATTTTCTAAACCCATATTCGCGTACGTAAACCCTGATTTTCTTTTCTCCTAATTAATTCTAGATCTTCAACAAAACTGGAATCTCCTAATTCTCATAGCTTGAGCGGCCGAATTCAACAGTAGTAGCATAGATGCTAAGATGGCATAATATTACACTGTTTCTGTGATAATGAAATCTTAAAAGGGTGGTGGCAGCAGTCACACTAAGGTTGCGTTTGATTTTTGATTTGAATACCGAACCTATTGAAAAAATAATAATATGTAATTTACTAATTATAGATCAAAATTATTATGTATTAATAATATTTCAAATTTATATAAATAATTTGAAAAAATCAAATAATTTAATTTAAAAAAATTAAAAACAATGTGATTGGTAAACACCACCAATAATGTAATTTACAGAACAAGTAAAAGAGATGTACTTAACCTCTAAAATAAAATTAATAAAACTAATTATTACAGAGATTTAACTATTATATAGGACCAGTTTTTATAAACCTTTGGATTGAAATCCATACACTAAAAACTAACCCAGCAATTATATAGGTCCTGTATAGTAACTGAACTAGGGCTAAGATAATTACCGGGCCGTAACTGTAAAATTAATGTAGCTCAACAAGTATTAGGCCGTAACTATAAACGCCTACAAAATTTATTTATTTATTTTTTTTATTTTTATTTTTTGCATAATGTTTGTTTGACATGTTTTTTTTTTTCAACCTAAAAAACGAAAATCCTTGTTTTGTTAACACCATTGAATACATTGTTTCATAGATTCAGACATGAAATATAATAGCTGTACTATGTTTGGCAAGTCGGGAGCTTTGGAGGACTGTTTAATTTTGTATCAGTTTATAAAATTTACAATAGTAATAGTGATAAACTGAGAATTATGAAAAATGTTCACAAAAATTATATGAAATTTGTCTTTAACTATGAACGAAGTTTGAGTTTTTAATATGTAGTAAACACATTGTAAAATTTCAGTTCAATCTATAACTAAAAAATTATTGAAATACCGCTCCAAAAAAAAAAAAAAAAAAAAAAAAAGTTTTCACATTTTTTTCATCCTTAAATAGAAAATTGTTGAAATACCCTCCAACAACCCTTTTAATTTTTTTTAACCAAAACCATTTTCACTTTTTTTTTGAGAACATGTATAACATTCCAACATTTTATTTTTTTTGGTTCCCTGAAAATTGTAACAACGATTCTGCAGGGTAGCGCGAGTGCCGTCTCTAAGAAACACGTGTTGCGTTGACAAAGGTGGGGGGTGTAGAGTGGAAGAGAGTTTGGGGGAGGCAATTACTTGTTAATTGAAATTTTGTTTATGATTAAAATTAAATTCTAATGTATTGGGCAGCTTTTGATATTTTTTCCCCAAATTAATAAACACCCTACACTAATATATATACACTTACATATGAACTAATATATGCAATTATGTAAACCAAACAAATTTCAAACACGTCATAAGTAAAGTCAATGACTTATAAACACGTGTAACATGAATGAAAGTGAGTGATCAAAAAAAAAATCTGTGAAGAAAACATGAGTCCTAAACAAAAGAGCGCATGATATACTGTCTAACTGCAACTGCAATAAAAGGCCATGTTTTAGTTAATTTAATTATATAAATATATAATTATAACCGAAAAATGTAAAGATTCAGTGTAATTCATGTAGTTATATATTTCTCCTTAAGCCAACAGAGGAGTAACTTAGCTAGTAGATGGACGAGCTTGAGGCTTAGACAAATGACTCCTAGGTCGACGGCTCAAATTCTACTAATGACAAAAACTTCAAAAAAATATCTGATCCGAATAAATAGATATTGTTAATATTTATATATATTTCTCCTTACACCCCCAATAAGATTGTCTATACTATCCACATGCACATACAATGCATAATATGTCCACTAGTCCACTTATACGGTTAATAAAACACGTAGTTATTAGTGTAATTCATGTTGTCATAAACTAAAAATATAAGATTTAGCATAATTTATCATTGTGATCGGAAAAGGGCAAACTATGGTGTCCCTTTTTGTTTGAATCATGTTCCATTCAATTCGCATATGAAACAAAAACCATTGAAAGCAGCGAAAGATCTCCAATGTAGAAACCCCAGATACAACGAAAGTGAATCAAACTAGGTGATCTCCAAGATGATATTAGTAAATATCACCCAATACAAAAATTGTTGATGCAAACAAAATTATCCTCTTGAGCAACTTGTATAATTGTCCTCATAAGCAACTTGTAAGCAATTTCCCAAAGAAAAATAAATTATACGTTCTTACCTGTCCATAGCCAATCAAATAATGATTTTGGTCACCAGAACCCAGATTCTCCATGCATAACCTAGAAAAAGGAAAAAAAATCAACAAGAGGAAGAAAGTCCAAAATGAAACAAATTAACAAATACTTAGTCTATATCGACTATAAGGATAGACCACATGACATACCTGAGTCCCCAATCTTCACACATGTCCAATAGATCATCAAAATGTTGTTCAAAACACATAAGGCGAATCAAAGATACTGAAATTGAGGAAGATACTTTTGAAGCACTGGAAAACCAAACACAAAATAATGGAATAAAAATCATTAGATACGTATCCAATTTATACCCAGATAAAAGATTATATAAATTTATATGAAAACCAAACCTAATTAATATCTTACACTTAATCAAATAAAGTTAAGTGTTGACCAGGTTTCTACACTCCTTAGTAATGTGGTATTTTTGTAGGCATCGAAGAAAACGAAATAGAAAAGGCATAAACTGCACCCCGTCAACTTCTATAAAGCCATTGCCACAAATAGAATTAACATGAAGTGATGAACTAGTGGCAACATGCCCCATCGATAAATGATACGATGTATTGATCGGTAAATTTATGAGTAGATTTTGTTTATTTTTTATTTGCTTATCTAATTATGTATAATACTTTTTGGAAAGGCCTGTTAAAAGAATAAGGACAAAAAAAAAAAAAAAAAAAAAAATCTACGATTAACATAAATAAATTAAAATACATATCAAATAATCATTTTTTTAAGAGTTTTTAATTTTTTTTTATTTTTATTTTATTTTTAATAAGTATGTGGTATTATTGTTTTTTATTAAACATATGGGGGTATTATAGAAAATTTAAAAGTAACAAGCTAGATAATTTATTTCATAACAACTATCAACTAATTCATAAAAATCCATCAACAATTTTGCAATAATCGTTTTTCTAAAATGTTTAGAATATTTATCAAACGAGTCTTTATATTTTAAATTAATGCCAAATATTTTATGATGTTTTTATTTTTATCAAAGAAATTTCTATGTTTTAATGAGTCATGACTATCAAATAAATTCCTAAATATAATAAACTGCAGCATGATATGCACGACATATAGTACCATTTTTTATTTTATTTATAAAAAATACAAACAATCCTTACTATTTTAATTAAAGATTTGAGTAAAACTTGTTATTTTAGGAATTAAATAAAACAAAAATATATATTAAAATGATATTGTAACATTTTGTAATACATATCAATCTAAAATTTTATAGATTGAACTCATCCCAAATATTAATTATTTAATTCATAATTAACCATTAAAAATTATAAAATGATGTGCTTAAAAGTAAAATCGTCATTTCGTTAAGTAATTGTGTTTTTAAATGATCGTATTTTTTTTTTTCATAATTATATACCATCTAAAACAATTTATGAAAAAACTTGACCAAGGATAACAAATATAATTATATATCAATAAAAATAAAAATTGTAAAAATAACCCCAAACGTTTTTATAATAACCCCATCACTGAAAACTTATTCAACTAAGAAAACTGAAAAGTTGCACATAATTGTAATTAAACCTAAAATCGGGTTGTATTTGTGCAACTAGCCCTAGTAAAAATCATAATGCAAATTCTCTAAAGCTAGCATAAACAAATCACATTCATGAAAAAGATAATTTATCGGGTTAAAAAAAAAAAAAAAAAAAAAAACATACCTCGACTTTTTAACTATTATAGGATGTAGAGGGAATTATACTTTTATTCAACAATTTTTCTTGAAATTTAACACCGTTATGTTGACTTTAGTTTGACCAATAAAAAACGTAAAGCCCTTTAATTTTTTTTTAATTTTTTTTACTTTACAATAAAAAGATATTTTATAAACATATTAATAAAAAATAAACTTTATAAAATTATATAAAATAATTATAAAAAAGTAAAAATCAAAAGCAAACAAAAATTAATTTTTATAGAGTGTATTATTTATTTATTTATTTATTTTGTTTTGGTTTGATTTTTTTTCTTAATAACTTTATATATATATATATATATTGTTTCACAAATTTGTATTTTTTTAAAAGATAATGTTTTTGTTTTGGAAAAGTAAAAATAGGAATTTTTTTTTTAAAGGGCATAACATTCTTTTTATTGATCAAACTAAAGTCAACCTAGCCGTAGGAGATCTAAAGATATTAATTTTTTTTTCCCTTTGTATTACAATTTTTATTTTATTTTTTTCGAATTTGTAACTAGGAGATTTTTCGTACTTTTACTATTCTTATACGGTCAAAACAGTCGACTATCACTTTTAAAGTCAAACTTAACAAAAGGGAATGTTAGTGCGAGTATTTTTAATAAATCGTTCCGATTATAAAAAGGCAAACCTTAGGTACTTTATTGTAATTTGTTCTCTCAAAAAATCCCCGTGAAAATCCCGCGCCCCACTCCCTCTTTCAAAACCCTCATTTCATTTCCCGCCTCTCTCTCCCTTGTTAAAAACCTGCCTCCCTCTTCTCTTTCACAACCCTAAACCTAACCGCCAATTTGCTCTCAAATCTCTCCACCACTCAACTCTCTCTCTAGTATGGAGCGAAGGATCCGGACTGCACGCAGACAATCGATGGCCCGACCCGAGCCATTTCTCAAGTACCTTAAACCAGGCGCTCTCGCCCGGCTTAGAGACTCGAAAATCATCGCCAGATCGCAAAGAGTCAAGTCGATTCCCCAGATCTCTTCTCACCGGATGTCGCCTCCGTCGTCGCCGCCTTCGCCAAGCGATGGTCAGCCCCAGGTCAATGTGCCCGATGGATTCCCTTGCTTTTCCGGGAGGGTGTGCGGATATGGTCCACGGTTTCCTCAAAGGAAGAAGCTAGTTGCAGCGAAAGCGGTGATGTTTTTTAGCTCAGCCCAGTCGGGTCCTGTGTCGGATCTGCCCGATCCGGTAATTGACTTGTTTAGTAGCGACAGTAACATCGTTGCTGCTCATTGAGTGGGTGAGATAGTTCAATCAATTTGTGAATCGACTTTTGTTAATATTTTTTTATTTTGTAGATTTGTAGTTTTAGTGGTTGGTACCTCAAAAGGAAAAATAGTCCCTTAGCGGATTACGTTAAAAGTGTCATAGAACTTAAATTAATAAATGAAACTTTAAATTTTCCAATTTAGATCTCGTATTTGGAGTTTGATTTCTGATTTTGATCGTTGTTTGGTTGATTTTTTGCAATAAATCATTGAATTCAGTGAACACGATATAGCTGTTTGGCAACTGTGTGATGTATTGTCTATTAATCATTTCGATAGAGTTCAAAATCATAAATTTTTTTGTAACTGTTTGACTATAACCGTTCAATTATACTTCTAATTACAACTGTTTGGAAACTGTTTAATTGTACAATTTTAATGGTTTAATCATTTCTAGCTTTGAATAACATTATAGCATGTAATTAGTGATTGTGTAGATCCGTATTAACTAATGTTTGGTATTAGTGATCGTGTAGATCCATATTAACTAATGTTTGGTATTGTTATGGTGTTCTATTTTTTGTTGATTTTACTGTGAGAAAAGCTGGTCCAGCATTGTGGTTAATGATTGAGAAGAAAATCATCTGCTTTTTATTCCATTAGTTTGGTTTTGAAGTAGTTGTTGGCTTATTTCTTATTGAAATTAGCTACAATACCCTGTTGATACCTAAATTACACACCAGGAATTTAGTTCAGTTCAACATCAGTGAGCCTGTTAATGCTTATACCTTTTTCCTTTTGTATTGTACTGCTCTATCTTGAGATGGTTTAGTGTCTGGTAGGAAGAAAAAGCGATACCATTTTAGAATTTTGAAGATATCATTACGTTATTGGGATTTATTTTTGCATCCATAGCTTGCTCTTGAATGGTTGGAGTTTGCCAGATGAAGTGATTCAGGTTTATGTTATTTTGGTGCTAGTTGGGATCTTGTATTGAAATTCATTTGGATTGAAATGCCTCCTGATTTGTTAAGAGTGGACTAGTTGGGAGCTTGTATAAATTCATTTTGGATTAAAATGCCTCCTGATGACATTGTCACTCATTTGGGATGAGTTTTGAAATAACAATTCCTAGAGCTTTTTGTGCACGGCAACTCAAGCACTTTACATTATTCCAGTGCTTCTTATTTAACTCTGATGTGACTTTTCTTTTCCTCACACATGAATCTATACTAACCATGGTGCAGTTTCATTACCATTTTAGTTGCTAGATAGTTGTATCTGACTATCTGTTAGCTCATTGGACCGATAGTTATGTTTTTCTTTGCACTGCATCTGTTCTATGCATACTCTGATCCTTCGCATTGTAAAACAATTATGAAGCTGGAACTACAACATATTTCCATCAATTTGTTTATCGATCTTCTTTGTTCTAAAATAACAATTCTTAGTGCATGGCAACTCTAGCACTTCACATTATTCCAATGCTCTTTTTATTTCACTTTGATGTGTTTTTCTTTCCTCACATGGATCTATACTACTCATGCTGTTGTTTTCTTTTCCATTTTAGTTGCCACTGCTCTTTGATTTCAATCTGATGTGCCTTACCTTTCCACACTCCACACACATACATGTATGCTATTCATGGTGTAGTTTCATTCTCATTTTAGTTGCTAGAAAGTTGCATCTGTTAGTTCATTGGACGGATAGTTCTGTTTTCCTTTTCACTACATTCGTTCTACTAGACTCCTTTGATCCTTTTGTATTGTAAAACAAGTACGAAGTTGGAACTACAACTTATTTCCATCAATTTGTTTATCGACGTGCTTTGTATTGAGATCCCATCTCTGGTCTTTGGTTAGAAATGGTGTAAAGATTGGCCTTCTTTCTTAGATAATTTAGGCTGTTGATGTTTTTTTATGCCCTTGATCAATACTCTTAGTTGCTCCTCAGTCTTCCAGGTTTATTAGAACTAAGGATATTGGCTCCTTCCAAAGTGGTGGCTTAACCTCAGTTTGGTAACCAAAATCAATTAATTATGCTACGCATGGATGATTTTCCTAATGTGTCCATGCTTTGTCATGAATTGAATGTTTCTCATTAGATACTTTTTTTTTTGATAAATTTTGGTAGAGGTGCATGATTTTCGAAAATTTTCTTCATCATTTAACACAAGCAACATTTTCAATGTTGTTGGGTCAAGCCCCTTTTAAGTGCTTTCATCAATTATGACAGCGTTTTATTTTCAATGATGTTTGGTTAAGCCTGTTTTCAAGATGCCGTTTTAGGCTTCCATCAATTATGAGTCTGACAACGTTTTATTTTTAATGATGTTTGGTCAAGCTTTTTTTAAGATGTCGTTTTAGGGGTGTATTCAATTTAGAGTTCGTCGCTTCGTTGGAGTTATTATATGGAATTTTATTTTAAGTGATAAATTTTGGTGGAATACACATATTCTATATAGATTTTGACATAATCCTATATATTGTTTGTTGGACTTTTATATAGAGATATAGAGAATTCGATGGATTTTGTAATGATATGAAAAAAAATAAAAAAAAAATTGATTGTTTATCACATAGTAGTTTGAGAGACTACCTATTATTAATAAATTTATACAAGAATTTTATTTATTTTAGTCATATTAATGAAATTTTGATATTATAAAAATAATTTATTTTTAAAATTTTTAATTAACAAGCTCAATTATCAAATATAAATATATATTTTTTTGGATAATTTCAATACGTCATAACAGTCAAATCCATTAAAATTTATATTATAGGGACAAATCTGTTACGAGCTTTTATATTTATAAATCTTATTTTAAAATCAATCGAATGAGCAAAATCTACTAATCCCAATTGAATATACTCAACTTTTAGAATATTTAAAATTCTAATTAATTCTAGATCAAAATTTCAAATAAACCTCCTTATTATTTACTTGTCTAGTTGTCTATATACAATTTTGCCTTTGTTGATTGAGGGCATAATACGACGACGTTTTATCGTTTCCCCGTTTGCTTTGGAATCTTGAATAATAAAACGGGCTTTTATTTATTTATTTATTTATTTTTAAACGCTCGTCTTCCAGTCTCACTCACTGCGTAAGTAGCAAGCGAACCCAAATAATTAATTAAACAAAAAAAAAAAAAAAAAAAAAAAAAACTCGCAGAGAAATCCACCAGCAACACAGTGCTCTAATGGCTGAGCCGAAAATCAAATACGATCGCCAGCTCAGGTACCAAAAGCGCTCTCTCTCTCTCTGTGGCTATCATAATCGATATGATTGTTTTTGTTTTCCTCGATTTTCATTACCTTGTTCTTTCGCTTTCTCTTTTCTATGTGTTTCTTCGTGGACTGATAACATTCTACCTTGAATAGTTTTCATTTAGCTTCTGTTTGTTTTAACTGAAAATAATTTCCAGGAAAATTTTCCGGGAGAAAAGAATTGTAACTTTACATTGCAAAGAAATTTCTTTTTTACTCAACGTATAGTTGGAGTGACATGACCGATTATTCATTAATTCATGGTGGAATATATTCTCCAGAACAAATAATAGTAATTAATTGTGGATTGATATACCAATGAATCTAATGAAGTTTATTCATGGTTATTTCACAATTTTTCATGTTTATGTCACTTACTTAAGTGATACTAGGGTTTTTAATCATACTTTTGACAAAAATTTTATTAGTTTCTTTTGAAGTCACTTTTGTACTTTTTTTTTATTTTTTATTTTTTAATAAATTTGAAATATTTAATATATATCAGCTTCATTTTCTATAGAAAAAACTAGACTCCTGGGTTATTTGGTAATACTTTAACAATGTAATTTTTTCAAATGCAAAGAATGGAAAGTGATTATGAGGTAATTACTGGGCATAATTTATAACAAGAATGCAAATCAGTAAAATTACTTTTTGAGAAGTAAAAATTTAATAAAATCAAAGGCCGGACTAAATTGTGTTATAATAATTTTTTTTCCCTTCCAAGGTTTCTATTTCTTTTATGAAATTTGATGTTATGTTGAAAATGCAGGATCTGGGGTGAGCAAGGGCAGGCAGCCCTTGAAAAAGCCAGCATATGCTTGCTCAATTGTGGCCCTACGGGTTCTGAGACATTGAAAAATCTGGTTCTTGGTGGGATTGGAAGCATTACAGTAATTGATGGGTCTAAAGTTGTACTGGGGGACCTTGGAAACAACTTCATGTGTATGTTTTTTTTTTTTTTTTTTTTCGATCTAGCTACTTGTATTTATAATTTGCTTTCTGCGTTTACCCCATTTTGCTGCTGATGGCAGTGGATGAGTCATGCGTCGGTGAATCAAAGGCCAAATCTGTTTGTGCATTTCTTCAAGAGCTAAATGATGCTGTTAAAGCTAAGTTTATTGAAGAGTATCCAGAAGCACTAATTAAAACAAACCCGTCATTCTTTTCTCAGTTTACTTTGGTAGTGGCTACTCAGGTATAGATTTTGATGAAAGTATTTAGATACTTTCCCTCAGAAAATATTTTTGGTCTTGGGTTGTGTAGCTATGTTAATTTTCCATGTGCTTATTACAGTAAAATTAATGAAATATTGTTAACTTCAACATCCTTTCATACCATGTTGTTCAGCATTTGTGAATTTAGAGTTGTTGCTTGTTTACATTGATAGTTGACTAATATTTTCATTGTGATAAAGTGCAATATCTTTGATATATTTCTCTCAATTTGTCTTTCAGCTGGTGGAAGACTCAATGATAAAGCTTGATAAAATTTGTAGAGAGGCAAATGTGATGCTAATTTTTGCTCGCTCCTATGGCCTCACTGGGTTAGTACGAATTAGTGTGAAGGTATAAATAGTTGAATGCTAAGTTTTTTACTTTATGGGCCTGTCATGTCTGCAGTATAAGTATCTTAGATTTGTTGATCATAAGCATCTTACTGTTTTGATATGAAAACAAACAAAAACCTTTTTATGTTTGATACTCTATCAGTCATTAATTTGAGAAGCAATGGGCGACTTTAGGAATTTTCATGTGTATCATAGTGTTGTATTTTAGTTGATTATTATTATTATTATTTTTATTGGAGACAGGAACATACAGTGATTGAGTCAAAGCCTGATCATTTTCTGGACGACCTTCGATTAAATAATCCATGGCCTGGGCTCAGGAAGTAAGGATTTTTTTTGGTTTGCTTCTTTTTGGCTTGCTTAATCTGTTTACTTTTTGGTGTTTGTGTATCAATGTTGTGTTCCCTAAACCATATCTATTGAAGTAATGTGGAAAACATACCTTTAATGCTCTGTTTCTCTGATTCTGATTGGTATTTACCTACTACAGGTTTGCTGAAACTATTGATATAAATGTGCAAGATCCAGTTGCCCACAAGCACACCCCTTATGTTGTCATTCTTCTAAAGGTGGCTGAAGAGTGGGCCAAAAGCCATCAGGGTAGCCTTCCATCAACTAGAGAAGAGAAAAGAGAGTTTAAGGTTTATTTGGATTCAGCTTTATCTTTTAGGTTTTAACTGCTGTAGATTAATTTGAATTAGTTGGAGTTTTCCTTATTTTAGGAGCTTCTTAAATCCAAGACGATTGCCTTTGATGAGGACAACTATAAAGAAGCTGTTGAGGCCTCCTTCAAAGTCTTTTCTTCTCGAGGAATAAGTAAGTTTTCATTTTAGAAGCATGGGTTGGAGTTCTTGAGGATACAATTTTATAGGACCTTTGCATCTGGAATTTTGACGAGATTAAATTTCCATCATTTATATGTTGCCTGAACTTGTGTTGCACAATGTGCAAATATTAAAAGGAATGGCTTCAAGCCTAGTTTCTAGTTGACTGAATGTAAGGTCATTTGATATAATCCAATTAAAAGGATTGGCTGTGGGCCACGTAATCCAGATAATTCACTCTTTCCCACCAGGGCTGGATGGGAATAATTTTGGTGGTGCCTACATGCTTAGGATTTGGGAGTTTGGACCGGTTTTCCTTTGAGGCTTGAGCATCTCACTCTTTATCCATGCACTTGAAATAATCTTAACATGAGGGCTTTAAATAAGAGCCTAAACATCCGAGACAATGATTTGTAAATATCTATATTTAACACTACAGAGATTTCGAACAGATTGAATGGTGAAGGTTATCCTTGCTAAAGAGCTGGGTTGCTTCATTTGGATATTTTCAATATGAAGTTGGAAGACTTTAGGTGTTTATCATTGCCATCATTATTTTATTTTTAATTTGGCATCATCAATGGTTTACCTTTGGCTGTGCATAACAATCACTCACTGTATTGGATTGCATATGAATAGGTGTTTGACTTCTCTCTATCTGTCTGGCATCGCAGGTCAAGATCTTAAACAGATAATTGATGATAGCCAAGCTGAAGTTAGTTCAAATTCATCAAATTATTGGGTGATGGTGGCTGCTCTAAAGGTTGGTAATTTAGAGCCCACTTGTTTTCTCGTAGTATCTTGCATTAGATTGCTTCCCTTGGATGTGGTTCACCCTACAGTAATATGTGTTAAGAGTCTTGTGAATGATGCTCTTAGAGTTGTTTTCCTAAATGGAATACTTACAGTACTAGCCCTTGGGATGTCTTGGGGAAACAAAAATTGGGCCTACTAAATCTTGATTGTGAATAATGAGATATATGAGAGTTTATATTAGTCTTGTAAAGTCCTGACCTTTATTATACACCCATTACAAAATATGATCCCTATACACATTAAATGCTGGGAAGCTAGAACAACAATTTGTTTGTAGGAGAGTAACTTGGAGATGTAATAACTCAATATATCTCATTTTATATCTGAATGTACAAAATCTTCCTGAACATCTGTATTAATCATTTAATCAACATCATATTTATAGAGAATATTCAAAATCCTTCTTTTATGGTAGGTTCTAAGTCCATAGATTTGTAAATGCCTTCATTAACCCCTTAAATTTGTGAACTCTATGCAGGATTTCATTGTGAGTGAAGGCGTTGGGGAGGCACCCCTTGAGGGCTCAATACCAGATATGACATCTTCAACCGAGTGAGTGGCTTTATCTGCGGAGTCTTTTTTTTTTTTCATTTGTTCCCTTTTAAGAACGAAAAAAAAAAAAAAAAAAAAGTCAGTAACACAATCTGTACCATATTTTCTGTAGGCATTATGTAAATTTGCAGAAGATCTACCAAGCCAAGGCCGAGGCTGATTTTCTTTCCATTGAGCAACGGGTGAAGAATATTCTAAAGAAACTTGGAAGGGAGCCGGAGAGCATCTCCAAGGCAACAATAAAAAGTTTCTGTAGAAATGCCAGAAAACTCAAAGTAAGTTCTTGACTTGTATTGTGAATGTTATTTGTTATTTGTTATTAGATCGTTGTTTCTGTATTAGATCGTTATTTGTTATTGTGAATGTTTAATAATCCATTTGTATTCCCTGATCAACTTGACTGGTAATTGTAATATCTTCACATCTGCAACTATGCAAGCATGTTAGTCAAACATGTTGGTTGGTGTTCCTTTCACCGTATCCATAATGTAGAATGCCTTTTGCTATGCAAGCTACATATAGATTATTAGGTTTTCTATTGGCTTCAAATTTCTTTCTATCTTTAATATAACTGTTAGCATTTTCTCTTTTTAGCTGTCTTGTAATCTATTTGTTTTCAAGTGATTGCCAGGACTTTGTTGAAGTGATGGCATGTAGCGCTCTGCCGCTCTCTATATGACCAAGCTGTATTATCTATAGTATAACATTTAGAACTTTACTGTGTTATAGTGTTGACGATTTAAATTAAAGAAGAATCGCACCGCTTAAGTCCAGCAGCTATATAGTTGTGTGCAGGCATTTCATTATAAACCGAGCCTTGATTAGTTATTTCAACTCTTTGAAGGATTTTCTTAAGCACAATTTACAGCCACTCCAACTTTGATCTGTTGTCTTTATTAAGATGTTTAATCCTTACTTTGCAGGTTTGTAGATATCGCCTTATTGAGGATGAGTTCAGTAATCCTTCCATAGCAGAGTTGCAGAAATATCTAACAGATGAAGATTACAGGTGACATGAGTTTATTGTGTTTGACGTAAGATATTGATATTATCTGTATTGTACAATCTTCTTAACACAAAATTTATGTCCTGAAATCCCTTAAGGTATTCTTTGATCAGTTTTATAGCTCAAGTATCGTGTCAAATGTATGCTACTGTCTTTTAATTAAGTGGCTTAGCCAAGCAAATTCTAACGATGAGTCCAGTGAAATCAGTAATTTACATGTAATGAAATCAGTGTTCGATTATAATGACTATAAGTTTCACTCGTTCCCTGCTGATGCAGTTTGTGTATTAGGATTAACTTTTGGTTGGGGTGTCCATGGACTGTGTCGTTGTTTGATTACAAAGACACGATAGTTTGTAGAGGTTGTAGACCAGCAACTATTTAAGTGCAGAAGTTGAGTGTCATCTAAAGTAACTGCTGCCAATGATCTTGATTAGATTAGCACTGTACAAATTGCTTACAGCCTATGAATTATGACTTCTCCTTGTATCTGCAGTGTTGCTGTGGGGTTCTATATTCTCCTGAGAGCCGCAGACCGTTTTGCTGCCAATTACAACTGTTTTCCTGGGGAATTTGAGGGGTAAGACCTCATATCATAACCAACCATAATTTTTCCTCGAAAAAGTTGTTCCATGATTTTTTCACTCTGAGCCTCCACGTTAACTTTTTGGTAAATGTTTCACAGCCCATTGGATGAAGATATATCTCGTTTGAAAACTACAGCTGTTGGTGTGCTCAGTGACTTGGGTTGCAATGGATCAACAGTGACTGAGGATCTTATCAATGAGATGTGTCGATTTGGTGCTGCAGAGCTCCATGCTGTTGCTGCTTTCATTGGAGGAATTGCATCCCAAGAAGTGATTAAGGTTTTTTTTCTTCTTTCTTTTTTATACCTGATAATAATTTTAACGAACTGTTTCGTATTTGGCTTATGAGATTGTTGTACTTTCTTTAAATGCAACTAATATTACATTTGTTTTGTCTACCACAGCTTATAACAAAACAATTTGTTCCCATGTCTGGAACTTTCATTTTTAATGGCATCGATCACAAGTCTCAATTGTTGTCGCTGTAGCACTCATTTCAAGGTTGGAATGCTGAATTAGCCAATATGTATTTATCTCTTATCAAGTCAAAATACTTCCTTCTATGCATCATCTCATTTGAAGCTGATTTTGAACTCGTCTTTTTATTTGCAGAGATCTCCTTCTCACGCGATGGAATGATCAACTTTTTTCAGTTCTTAAGGTTTTTCTTTTTCTATTTGTCATATATGACATGTATGATTTGAGGCATTCTTTGCATTAAAGCGCGGCACCACAGGTAGTGATGGAGTTCTAGCGATGAATTTCATATTGTAACATCTTCCTAATGTAAAGACGGTGAAAATTAACGAAGCATATAATTAAGGTTTACATTGGATGGATTATCTTTCAATATTTCAACTAGCAGCATAGATTTATTCTCCTGTCCAGGATCAAACATGGAATGAAAATAAATTGTGCTTCATTTTCTCTGTTTGACCATTTTCGTAATCTGCTTCCTTAAATAACAACATATTATGCATGCAAAGTTGTTTCTCATATGCTTAACCGAAAAATATAGTAAGGGGGGACATTGATATTAGTCACGTGGTCTTAAAAGGGAAGGTTGTGGACTTTTTCAATAACGAAGGTATTCCCAAATTGAAGCTTAGAGAATGTTGTGGGCTTCCTTCTTTCACCAATTAAACACTAACTGGACGAACACAAATTGAGAAATGCAGGATCTAAATCAGGTCTCTGATTGACCTACCAATAGACTGATTTGAATTGGAAAAAAATTGAATGAAACCGAGATGTTTATGTTACAAGATACAAAACTTGAGAGAAAACGGGCATTTCTCGTACGTTAATTGAGAGATTTAGAGGAGCCTAACCAAGTTGCATAAGTGGTTGTTTTAGTTGAAACACAAGGGGAGCAGATCAATGATATTGAAGAGAAGAAGCTACATCAAGTCTTCAAAAGAAGCTGTTGTTTATATCAATGGTGGCACAGATCGGTTGTTCTATGCAAATGAAGAAAAAGAAAAGGAAGAACCTAATATATATATATATATATATTTTTTTTACTTTTTGTTTGACTTAGTTATTTCTGTATTACCTTAAAATGATTTTTTGATAGGACCGAGATTTTTGTTGTTTAAGTTTGCTTGCATTGAACTATTGAAGAGATTTTCTATGAAAATATATAATATTCTGATTTCTTTTTTTTTTAAGAAAACAAAATCCTGTGAGCTATAATTTTATTTTTAATTTTATTAATGATTTATATCTCTTCAATTTCTTTTAAAGATTTTATTATAATTTTATTTATTATTTTTATTATTTAAGTATTATTTAATATTTTAAATTTGATATTTTAAAAGTAAAGGGTAATTAAGACTTTTTCAAATAAAATGTAAGGACATTTGTGACCTTTTCTATCTAAACTTTAGTCAACAGTTAATTGAGATGAAAGTCACAGGAAGCTTTGCAAGTATGTTATTGCAATTAACCCTAAAAATATTCACCAATTTGATCAAAACCATGAAAGTAAGTGATGCATGTATGGGCTGAAAATGCTTTTTCTTTCTAATGCATACAAAGCATGATAATGCTTTTACCTTCTAATTCATACAAAGCGTGAGTTCTGATAAAATGAATTCAGCATGACTCCTTGCTTCCATGGTAACATTCTATTTATAAAACTAGATTGCTTCTGTAATTTGTTTTTAGGAAAAGTGGGGACTAAGAAAACATGAATTGGGTTCACTTGAATTTATAAGACACATATAAGATATTGGAAGAAACTATTTTGATATGATCCTTATCAACCAAATCATTAACTAGCCACAATTTCTTTCCCAGCTCAAAGCCTCTCATCTTCAACGACCAGATCCAATGAGTCTTTCTTTGTAACCTGTTGTATAAATATATATTTTTGAAATAAATAGCGTTGTATTTTAGTTTATTATTATTATTTATGTTGGAGACATAAACATACAGTGACCGAATCAAAACCTGATCATTTTTATTTTTTGAATAAAAATATGTTAAATAATCCATGGACCAACCCCCCAAGCTCAGCAAGTATGGATTTTTTTTTAATTAAATGAGACAAATCTCCGATAAATTCAGCTAACGATCCATAAATAGACGAGGTCAGTAACACTTTCTTTCTAAATTGTTCACCGACTTAAAAAGAATTTGTAAAGGAAAAAAAAAAGAATGAAACCAAGATGTTTATGTTACAAGATACAAAACTTGAGGAAGAACGGATACTGCTAATGAAGAGCGTAATCTCTGCTCTGTAGCACCTCTTGTACGTTAGCTCGTAGCAGCAACATAAGCATCAGCTGTTTTCTTGACAGGCCCGTAGACACTGAATTCACCGAACTCTCTTCTGCCACTGGCAAAAACAGTTCTCACAATCAAATCCTTGGGACAAATAAAGAAAAGTTCAGTTACATATATAAAAGTTGTTAAGATTAAAAAAGAACACCTAATTTATGACATTATAAAAATCATCTTAGCGGTCCGAAGAGTATTTAAAATAATTAACCAAGTTATAACACTTTTTCAAGAACATGAAAATGGTAAATGGATTTTTCTATTATTACATTTAATTGATTAGATATGAGACTCTTCTTTAATAAATCTGAGTGATAACTTCGTTATTGCACCTAGCCTGTAAAATTCTTTACCCCTATAGTTACAAAGAAATAGACACCAATATTGAACTCTTCTCTAACGGATCGTTGGAGTGGCTGCATTGGTATATGACAATTCTATAGAATTCTTGATCAAAGCACACTGATTGCTAATGTAGGCACACAAAAAAGCAGAATGATAATGAGATAACATCATACCTGTGCATTATATCCCAACCAGCAGGTAAAAAACGAGGATGGACAGCTTCAACAAAAACTTGTCTCCACCTTTGACAAAACTGACGAATGCCCTCTTCCCCGTATTCCTGCATTAGATAATCAACAACTTGTTTTCCATGCGGTCCATGTCCTAATAAAGATAACTTCGAACTGTGTTTCGGCAAGCCATTTCCATCAGATCTTGGCTCAAGTAAGTCAACTGTTCCATTTGGGAGATTTCTACTTTCACAATCATTGTCATCATCGTCATCACAATCATCCTTTGTATTAGACACTTCAATTTTATTGGAATCAACCCCTGTATCTGAACATGTAGGGGTGTTGCTTACATCACTTTCTGCAACAGTCAAAAGATCTCCGCTGCCTTCTTCGTGAAATGATTCTGAACTGTCGGCATTAACTTCTCCTCCATCACCCACAGTGGCAGATTCTGCCATACCAGCAGTATAATTCTCATGCTCTTTATCTGAAAGAGCTGTATTTGTAGAATGTTTTAAAGACAGTCCTTTCTTCTTCTCAATTCGTCTTCTCTCACGAGTACTCATGCCAACTAGCAGAGCATTTTCCAAGTCTTCCTCAAATATTTCCCTTCCACCATAATACCTCATGACAGTCTGCAACAACAACACAAAAGAGACCGATGAAAGAACATTCAAAGAGCATATAGTTTGAATAATGAAGAAAGCTTCTGAGCAACAAATAGCACAATAGCAATGCAGAAGAGACAATACCGTATGATAATAAATAATAAGTTCTGTATAATGATTCTATCTTTTGAATGGAAAACAAAAATGTTAAAATGCAAGCATGGGCTGGAGATAGATGTTCTTGAAGTGAGTAGTTAATAAATCAATATTCATCTATTTAGGACTTATTATCACTGGTCCATGAGAAACTACCAACTGAACATAAAAAAGTTATTTTGTTAAAAGAATCGAACAGATGCCACAACAATTCCGATAATATACAAAAACATCTTCAAGTTTATCTGAATAAGAGACAAAGCACCTCGTTTTCTCATATGAAATAGAGTTAGCTGCCAGCTTCTTATAATCATAATATTTGAATGATAACCTAAAGTAACCTCGTATCAGTATAGCACGGGAGCTGAAATGGGATATCATTGGTGCTTACTGATGCATATAGTAGTTAATAATGTAACAATACATCCATAATATCTACAACTACAACATTGGCCAAAGACAGATGAATTCAAGAGTTAAAGATATGTTTGCACACCTGTGTCAGTTCTTCACGACGATTGGATGGCATTCTAGGTCCATGGCGCAAAAGAGCCATAGCAGCTGTTCGCAATTGTAAAGGAGACACGCCTGTCTCCTCAAAGTTCATTGCTGATGCAGATGACCCAAGTCCAACCTTTTCTTTTCCTGAATCAGCAACTCTATGGATGAAAAGAGGAATGCCAAATTCTGCAGCGATTTGCTTCTTATACTTCTCTGCAGCAGCATGAGCAACTTCATGACAGTCCACACAGAGTAGGACAATATCATGAGAACGATGGCTTTTTAAATGCTCAGAGAAGTGCATTCTATAGCATGAGGGAATTATTCGGTAGCGCAAATAGTGATTTCCTTCACCACAGCCGACACATATATTTTTCTTACTTTGAATGTAAAAATCATTCCCTTCATCTTCTGGACGGCCTTTAGGTTCAAACAGAAGCATTATAGCAGGTGGGTTGTCATCAACAAGTTTTGCTAGATCTCGACGAATATACCTGTAGAAGACAACTTTGTCAAACACAGCATATTTGTAGTTGAGGAAAATAACATACACAGTCTACCAACCATTCAAGCTTTCTCTGGTCACAGTAACAAAGCAACCGTCCATCATTGGCATAGATTCTACAATTATGATAAACTGGAGATTTGCAGGAAAATTTTTGGACGAACAGCTGCCGTGATGCCTTCCGAGTTTGCTTTGGATTTTTAACCCTATTTTGTTTTGAAAATAACCTATTGCTCTGAGTTAGTTTCAGGTTGCTTTTAGCCAACAACACATAATTAAAAGCAGACAACGGACAGCTCCCATTTAAACCCAGACACTTTTGAAGAATTGCTGGGAAGATATCATCAGGGTTTCCTAACTTGTTATGGATCAGGTGATAGAAGTCATCCAAATGACTGCAAACGATAGGAGAAGGAGATGGGAGAGAAGAATTGAAATTCAAAGAATCATCATCTAGATCAGCTTGAGCTATGGTGCTGATATCTTTAGGAGTTGCTGGAACTTTTTCTGCAAGAGCAACAATAGCCTGATCTGATAATACAAATCTTGAGCTCTCATCGTGCACACGAGCCTGAAATGAAAAGAACACCGCATGCAAAATTTAAAAAACTGTGATGCAGTTTCCAGTGTGTTGACACCACAGACAAAGAATAGAAAACGTGCAACATCACACGATAATAGGAGAGGAAGATTGAAAATGTATGTCTAGTTTTGTTAAAAGAAACACAGCTGACATAAATATATCAATACTGATTAGTCTAGAAAAAACGCACTGAGAAATCCAATTATAAGGCATCTAAAAACATCTAAAACGATATACATTGACCATTAACAGAGTTCTCATTAACCAGTAAGGGATATATTAACTTCATTCCTCATACAATAAGTAAACTATTCTCAAAAAGGTAGCTAAATGAAAAGTTACCGCTTACCATCAAGTCCCTCCAAGTGCACAATCGTCTTACAAGATCCTGAAACTGAATTTAAGAATCAAGCATTAATCATCACATTACAATTTTAGAGATTACTCTCTATGGACTTAAGTGTAGATGTTTTCTAGAAAGCAGCGGACCTGGTTTTCATTAGAAGAAATACTTCCTTGACCATTGGAATGTCGGAAAAATATTGATGATGCAGCTGCTTCTCCAGGATAAGCTTCAATCTCTTTAGTGTAGAGTTGCAAACAAATCATGTTTGAACGCCGATTTGCCTCGAGAACAGAACTGAATTTGTCATTGGGGCAAGATGAATTTTCTGATATGTTGATCTGCTTATCATTTGATGCTCAAAGAGTAAAAAAGATAAAGGTTTTAAAGAAACAATCAATTTGGAAATGTCATATACCATTGTCCAGTTGTTTGAGCTCAGCAAGTAAACAATTAGCAATATGCAGTAAATAGTGTGCATCGGTTCGAGCATATTGCACCATTTCTGGGGACAATGGGCGCTGTCTCCAGTCTTCACGCTACAATGCAGTGTGAAGAGTTAACAAGTTGATATCGGTTTCTTATGAGCATAGTTATATCACAAACACAAAACAAATCGATTTTCATTTAACTACATTCATAACATGAAGTACGCAAACACAAAAAGTCTTACAAAAAACGAAAACAAAACAGGCACATGCAGAAGCAGTAAGATTTCTGAACAGCAAACCTGTAACAATTTGTTTGTTGCCACACCACAGTAAGTTTCAAGTAAGTAAGCTAGGGATTTATGTGGTTTTGACAACACCTCACAAGCCTGCAGAATAATAACACAAACTCAAAATCACTTTCAAGAGATTGCTAAATGCACCATCTCCCCTTTCCCTCTATGCAGCAATGGTGCAGGGTTAGATGATATCTAACACAAGATCTAAAAGAAATTAATACTTGAAACTTACCTTTGCAGTATCAAATAAATTAACAACATAAATATGGAAGTCTCTCTGTAGCCACAGAACATCATTATCAGCCCCATGGAAGACCTACACCATAAAACCTCCTGTAAATTACAGGATAACAATCACAGTATTTCTCCTAATACCGAGTCTAATATATGTAGTTGAAAAATATTTATTAAGGTTTTATTATTGGTATATAAGTTAATTGCCATCATCCACAATCAATGCAACAATTATTCATCCGATTCCACTTCTCCTTCAAAAGTGAAACCCTGACTTTGCGCCTGTATGTATATATGACCTTGTAACAACAACACACAAACACTAAACAAAAATACCTTGCAAATATTAGGATCAGCAAAGACCGGGCGAAGAATACTCATTTCGTCATGCAATGCGATTGTGTCCACCAAATAATCGTCCTTATCAATAGAAATCTGCTCATATATATATATTTTTTAATCAACAAAATGGCAATGCACATCAGACACAACGTGAGAAGAAATGTTACAGAGGAATACCACACAGACCCGCAAAGTCGCAATGCATCATACAATTCAACAGTTTACCTGTATTAGAGCGGTAAAACCAAGAAACGACCGAAGGCTATGCTGTTCAGTATCAACAGCAAAAACGCTTTCACCACTCAACTTATTAGCAAGTTCCTCCAATTGTGATTTGGTCTCAACCCAAACATACAAATCACTCATTTTCAAGTCCACATCATCAGTCACAAAATTAAATTCAGGTCGAAGATTCTCTGACAACGCTTTAATCTCCACTTCATAAGGATGCAAACTGGAAGATTTATCTGCCATAAACACCTCCAAATTAAACACACTCTCCTCCATTCACTTGCTAAGAACTAAACTTGACCAAAACAAAGATTCCGAGAATTCGAAAACTTGGCTACACCAGTGTGTCTATCTAAGAAAATTCGAGGAATAATCTCCTTAGCTCTATTAGTTATACATATTACTATATGATGTATATATCCTAGAACATCTATGATCTATCCTTCATATAAAAAGGTAAATAACAACACAGCCAAAAAAATAAATAAAGCATGAATTTGAACTCCGAAGTTATATGCTAGCTACTTCTACTTTCCAATATATATCTTTTTTTCTTTTCTGTCACCACATTTCTCAGTAACCAAACAGACCATTAGAATTTAAGTAAAAAGAAAATTAAATAAAATGTACCGTAATTAGCGTGTTTGAACGGAGAATACGAGTTATCAGCTAAAACGCGCTTGAAATTGTGTTGTGGCTTCTGGTCCGTTTGTAAATAACACGAACTCGGAGTGCGTTTCTGCTTTCGTCGTCTTCTATATTGCTCGGTGAAGAAGATCGATATTGCAGCTAAAGAAGCTATAGTGATTGCGATTTTGATCTTGTCTCTCTTTTCCATTTGCTTCTTTTTTAATTTTTTAATTTTTTCGTTTTCGTTTTCTGTCTTGTTTGACGACGATCTTCAAAGCTCACAAGTTCGACTGGTCGTGAGAGAGGGAAGTGTTTGTTTTTGTCTGCGGCGCCGCGTTTTAATGGGCTTATAAAATGTTTGGGCCGTAATGGGGCTGAAAGTCCAATATTTATTGGGCCTCAAGTCCGGCCCAAATATTTTAGTAACCGCTTTTTCGGTTTTCAAAAGTTACTTGTGTAGCGTTGGCTGTGTAAATTTCACTTGCAACCAAAAACAGAGGAAGAAATTTCACTGCAAAAGCAACAAAAATGGATTCCATTGAAGCAAAATTGGAATCAAGGGAAATTGATGTAGACATTATGGAACAAATTGCCCTTTCGGATACGTCGGAAGCAGAAATTGCTGGTTCCAAATTACAAGATGACACCGAAGATAAGTCTAAAGTTTACAACAAGATTGTTGGAAAATTTGGAAATGTATTAGTTTCTCTGAGAGGAAATTTGTCTGTGATCAAAAGGGTTGTTCAGGATTTCTGGTTTCAGTACGTTCGTGACGAAAATTCAGATAGAATTAGAGCTTACCATGTTTGGCCAGGAAACAATGTATATATATATATATATATATCTATCTCTATTATAGTGATTCAATTTAGAACTAGAATTATTTTTATCAAAATTTTATTGATGCAACGAGTAACCTTCTACAGGTTTTTTTCTTCCACGGGCGATTTGTATGTGGACCGGATCCAAGAGGGCTGATATTGACAACTGTCTCTATAATTCTTTCAAGTTGGATTTTTGCAGTTTATACAGGAAATGGTTTATCAAATCACTCCAGGCTTATTGTCACTATCTCTGTGATTTTAACAGTAATTGTTAGTACTTATTTGAAACCTTGAAAACATAATCAGATAAGAAGCAAATTCAAATTCAAATGTATGCAATAAAAAAGTTCTTTTTTGATTTGTATTTGTGATAATGCAGGTTCTTGTCAACTTGATTCTGGTTAGTGCTAATGATCCTGGAATCATTCCTAGAAACGATCAAGCGTCTGTTGAAGAAGTCGGTACCAGTGATAGAAACAGAAGAAAGAAAATAACTGTTAATGGGGTGGAATTGAAACTAAAATATTGTCGAATTTGCAAGATTTTTAGGCCACCAAGAAGTTGCCATTGCGCTGTTTGTGACAACTGTGTCGAGAAATTTGATCACCACTGCCCATGGATCGGTCAGTGTATTGCACTGGTAGGATCAACACAAATTGCTCTCTATATTTATTAATATACAGCAAATTAAGTTTAAATTTTTTGCACTTGCAGAGAAACTATCGATTCTACTTGGCATTTGTGATCTCCGTGTTGATCTTCTTCGTGTACATATTCGCCTTCTCCGTCTTGAGAATCCACCAGAGAATTGAGAAAGATAACATTGGATTCATTGGGTTGCTGAAGAACTGCCCTGAAACACTGGCTCTGGTGTCTTTCAGTTTTGCCGCGACTTGCTTCCTAGGTGGCCTTGCTGTCTTTCATGTGTATCTCATTGCAATGAATCAGGTTGGTTTTCTTTATTCAAATGTGACTAAAAATCATAACACCATTATCAATTCATGCTCTTGTTCTTTGGAATAATGCAGACAGCTTATGAGAATTTCCGGCAACGCTATGCAGATTCTAAGAATCCTTATGATAAGGGAATAATAAGTAATTATAAGGAAGTGTTGTTTGTGCCATTGCCACCTTCTAGAGTTGATTTCAGAGCTGAAGTAATGCCGATTTGGCAGATAAAGTCTACAAGGGATGTGTTAAGGTGAAAATTTGACTTGAAGTTAATCTTAATTGTGTACAAAATTCAATATAAAAACATACTTTAAAGATGTCATTTTGCAGTAATATTTGTTGGCAAGGTAATATGTTACATCTAGTATCTTAGTTTCTACTCATACTTATTTGTCTTCACATATCAAACATTGATGTAACTTCTCCAATTGCTTGAAAGCAAGATGTGATCTTGATCATTCCTTCACTCAAATCTCAAAAATCAATGCCATATTTTACTCTATTGAGCAGAAGCTGAAACCTGCAAGTGCCTTTTTGGGGTCATTGTGTTCTTCTTCTTTGTGAGTGTATAAATTTCAATGGACAGAAACCACATGGTGCATGGGGTCCTAGACTAGACAAAGTGTGGTGGATTGATGAATCTAGCTGGTTGAGATGGGCATCAATCTTGGCAATTATGGAGGCCCAGTAATGTGGACTATATAGGGTATATAATATGTCTTTTCTGGGTCTACCTGATAAAGGAGAAGGGAAAAAAAAATGGAATCTTGAGAGAGTTTTGAGAGTCCTTTCATGGGATTTGAGATAGTAAAGAGTAGTAGAAATCGGTTGCTCTCACACTTTTTTCATGTGTTAATATGACAGGATCAGAAAAGGAAAATAAAGGAAGCTTGGCAATTCTGCAGCACTTTAATATTTTCATATTTAAGTAGTCCTCTACTATTCACAGTTTATTAGAATGGTCAGGTCTCTGGCTTGCTCCCATAAAGTATAAAGTTCGAATTCCTTCATGTGTACTTATATAATCAAAAGTCACAGTTTCCTATTTCTCAGAGGTTGTAAGGTTCGGCTAGTATTACAGTTTCGAACTCGGCTTCACTAGTAGCATGTTGAGCATGTGTAGCCATGCCTGATTCTATGGCAGTTCAAATCCATAAAAATAAAGTCTATGAAATGCATTATATTAAAATCTATAAAGTGACTAAGAAACATGAGAGTAAATTCAAAGTTTATAGTTATGAAACATATGCATATTTTTGCATCATTTGCATCATTTAAATAATTTGTTTTACAAAATGTGGAAATCTCATGGTAGGGTGTGATGCTTCAATTTGAGCAATAAAGGTGAGGTGTCTTGAATAGTTGTGTAAGAAGTTTTAGCTAGGGTTGTGAGAATCCAATAACTGCTACTACATATGATATGATCAACATTAAATTCAAATCTTTGTGCTGTTATGGTTTATGCACCAAGAAATTATTGGAATTAAATAAAGAACCTATTTAATTGGCCCTCTATGTCAAATGGGTGTAGCTCAGCTGGTAGATGAACGAGTTTGGGAATGATGAAAGCTTTTAAAAAAATTCCTAGTCCTGAATTAATAAATATTGTAAAAAAAAAAAAAAAAATGGTCCCTCTATTATCATTTACAATTTTGTTCCTGTTTTATTTATTTATTTATTTATTTATTTATTTTTAATAGAGGTATTTAAGGTTCTTAAAAGTCCAAAGCAACTTTTAGACTAACTAGACCTTGGACAGATTTGGAGCTATATTAATTTGGTGGGTCCAAGAGATTTGTCTTTAATTTTCATCTTACTCTAATATATTATTTTGTCATTATTTGAAATCATGTCCTACTTTACCACTTAAATCTCCATACTCTATCTAGGATTAGGATACGGTGTTCTCTTTTATTCCCTTCTTTTTAGTGATGAGCACAATCTCCATCTTCAATTTTCATCATCTTAAGCAAAGAAAGTACATATTTTAACTAAAAGCAAATGGTAATCATTCTCTTATCATGGTCATTATTGTGGTAAAGAAATGGCTTCGGTTGCTCTAAAGTTGAAGATTTTGAGTAGGTTTTTGGATAGGACA
The DNA here is from genome assembly GCA_954870605.1 of Acer campestre. Classification (NCBI taxonomy): domain Eukaryota; kingdom Viridiplantae; phylum Streptophyta; class Magnoliopsida; order Sapindales; family Sapindaceae; genus Acer; species Acer campestre. The sequence goes on along the minus strand of OX940803.1, from coordinate 3,597,205 downwards.
AGAGTACCCTTTTGAACTGTAAATAAACAATTAAGGATGCGTTTATTAATCGATAATGAAATGAAAGGGAATTAAGTTTAACATAAAAGGGAATTAGGAAAGAGAATTTGATTACTTAAAGCATCTCCGAAAAACTATTCAAATAAGATATTTATTAAAGTCAAACGTCCCAGATCAACATATTTGGCTCCAACATACTCTTCAAATAAGATTCATCAAATAATATTTTGTTTCTCTCTCTTCAATATTGAAGAGCAACTTCTCTCTCTTCAATTATTATTAAATTATTTTTTATTTTTTATCTTTTTAATTAAATTCAATTAATATATAATAAGTTTTAATTTATAAATTTGATTATCATAAAAATTATACCATTAGAAATGTCTCATCTAGATCTTTAAAATGAGATTAATATTTAATATTTAATAATAACATATTAATAATTTGGAAGATTATTCAAATGATTTTCATATCCACCTAAAAATAATACTAGTTTCACATGTATAAATCTAGTGCATTTGAAAAATTATTATTTCTAACTTGAAAAAAATAGAGGGTAATTAGATTTGTTGGTGGGGAGTAGGGAATTTGAGCGCTTTCATTAAAATAATATAAATCTATTTCTCATTGAAGAGTCTTATGGAAAAGCTCCTCTTTTTTCACTGCTCAAATTGTCACATAGGTAATTTGAAGAGTGAAAATAGAAGAGTCTCTGGGAGAAGGGAATTAAGTTCTTTTTCCGACAGGAACTTAATTTCTAATTTGTGCGTAAGACCCACATATAGTAATTTAATTCCCAACAAATTTTAGTAAACAGTAATCACAAATCACAAATTAAGTTCTCTCTCCCTCGTTAGAATTCCTAATCAAAAAATTTTGATTAATAAACGCACCACAAGAGATAGTGAAGAGAATGAGAGAGCAATAGACTTTGCTTTATTTGGTTGAAAAAGTTGCACCAACGACCAACGACCAACAACCAACAAATTCTCTCGTGAATTGGCAGCTTTGGTTGGGGTTTGCTTAAGAAGACTCGCAAGTGGAGTTGTAAAGCGACAGGGACTCCTATTACAAGCAAGGCATCCATTAATCACCTAACCAATTTTACACCACCACAGTCACCACCACCACAATCCACAGCTTTTCATGTGATTGAAAAGCCTGCTTAGAAGTGCTTTTCTTATAAGCATTTTCAGCTGAAGCACTTTCCAAATAACTTCCAAAAGCATTTATCAAGTGTTGGTTTGGGTGGAAACACAGTAGGTAATCAAGGTGGCTTAATTGATGAAATCATTCTCTGTCACTTCTAAATCATATCATATCACACATGGAATTTCTGTAACCTGTCAATACAGGGAACATGCATCTACTAAGTAAATATAATTTTCATGAGGCCCACCAATAGTAACCAATTGAAATATGTTTCTATGATATACCAAACCTTGCAACAAATAATCTCTCACCAACAACCTTTGATTTCAGCAAAATTGTCCAACTCAAAAGAGCTACTAATCTACTATTTTCTTCAAACTTCCCTTTCATTTTCTTCAATAAAAAAACAAATATTCTTGATTTCTTGTTGAAGAACATTATTGCAATACACCTACTAATATCAAACATACACATAAAATCATATATACTTTACTATTCAATTTACAATTAACTTCCAAAATCGACTTTTCTATAATTTTTTAAATCAATTAAATTCAAATCGAACATAAAGTTTGAAAAAAGAAATATGTAGTCTATGTATAATTGTATAAAATACTTGTAATGGTATGTATTCGAAGTTTACTTTTAGAAGGCTTTATGAGTAATTATTTTAAATTGAGGTAGAGTAAAAAATTCTTATATATATCTCTTCAAGACTCCTCTTTCCAATAATCCAATCTATTGCAACAAAAGGTTGCTAACAAATCTTAATTGCATGACAACATGTCGACAATATTACTCTTTATATTCAAGTTTTAATTAATTGTCATGCCTAAATATATGAATCCCACATGACATCATCCTATTAAGATAAGAGTATTTTTTGAAATCCACACCCCCATTTGATTTCAACTCTCGAACATTGAACGGTAATCATAATCTTAATCTTAAATTAATCAAATTCGATCACACTTAAATGTATTTAATCCAAACCGACCACTTTTGTAATTATCGATTTTAGATCTAATTTTTTTAAAATCTAAGTATTTTAATCTTATATTATGGAGCCAGATCTTCACAAAATTTGAAATATGACATATTAATCCTATTTAATCTCTTTGTGAAACTTTTGTATTAAATCCTTCGGAGGCAAAACCAAGATTCTTGTTTCCATCACAAGAAAAAATTAAAAAAATATGATGTCATTGTGAAAAGTCTTATTTGCCCTCAGGAACCAATAGGGTAATGTCCCCATAACGTTTGGGATGTCCACTTTTTAGTGGATGAAGTAACATCAAATTTTGTGCAGGCAAACGAAATCATGGCACGTGTCAGCGTTGCCTTGTGAGGTGGGTCCGATCCCATGCAGACTTTTACAGCTTCCACGTGAGCTAGAATGCGCCAATGTGTTACATGAATCATGAACACAGTAAAGAGCATTATCCAACAAGATTGCGCCACGTATCAAGTTACTAGATCTGATCACGTGTATCCAAAATCCCAGCTGACTTGTTGCTTTTGCATTTGCATAATTATTATTATTATTTTTTAATTATAATCTTTTATTAGCAACTGTTTTTTTAATAAAAAAAATTATGAACACAATTCTCGAAGGAATCAATTAATAAATCTATTCGACTCGTATAAATAATTATAGACCGTGACTCTGTGAGGCCTTTAATTTCTCTGAGTGTCGTTCATGCATGTTTGGCTGTCGTTTAGACTTGGTTTATATATGAATTTGCATTAAACAAAAACAGTAGACTTTCTTGAGAATTAAAAAATAAAATTTCTTGTAAATTCAATTATTGGTCAAAGCATAGATAGTGAGTGACCAGCGATGTCTTTAACAGTTTAACTGCTTGAACGTGTTTTTTTTTTTTAATTACATATATACAGTCTTTCTAACAAATGCATATAGTCAAGTTAAATCATTTAAATTCAATTACTCACATATAAAGAACTGATATATTTTATATCAATTCGAACTAACAATAGAAAAATTATATATATTGAAGCTATCTTCTAATTCTATATTATGCCTTTGCAAACCATTTAATTGCTATTTGCTAATTAATTGCTATATTAATCTAAATCTACTCCTACTCTCTTAGCAAATTTTCTCACACGTTCTCCTTGACCATTTTAGTAATAGGGGTTCTAGTATGTACAATGTTAGAAGACTTTTCACCGGTGGTGGGAATTGTATTTTAAACTGTACTTACAAAGTTTGATTTCGTCATCTGACAATACTCGGTTGATATGAAAAAAAAAAAATGAAAAAAAAAAACCTAATAATTATGCTAGCTAGCTGTTAAGTTATAAAGCATCCCATCGTGCATGAAACTATCATAAGCTTTTGGACATTATAGTGCATGAAAACAAGAGAAAGTTGGTCGACACACATGAAAATTTAGAAGTGGGGTATGGAATTTATCATTCCTGTTTTATATCAATTAGTCTTAATAAATAATAATTAAGCAGCTGGAGCAGTAATATATATATATATAATTATTAGGTGCTAATATGTGCAGTTTCAAAGTTAAAATCATTCCAATTATTCCGATTTGAATAATTATTTTTTCATATATGAACAAAATAGAGAGAAGACATTAAATTTCCAATTTCTTGATATAAATGAACATGTCTTGATCTGCAGTATTTGATAGTGAAATATGGTAGCTGACTAACTGTTTTGAGTACACTAGTTGTCATTACTATGGGTTATGTGTTCATCTACTTACACAGAAGGACCACAAAAAAATTAACCTCTCACTTATTTATTCTAAAATGTGAAGGAGGAACAGGTCTGGCCATGTGTCCCATTAAAATCATATGTGTACCATCTTGAAGGGACGGTTCATGGTTAGTTATTAATGGGTAGATACAAGAATAAAATTCAATTTTTCTAAATTTTTTATAAGGTGTACACTTTTTATTTTCTCTCAAAATAATGTGGGAATTTTGTGCAATTTTATTTTTATTTAATATCTAAGGTTAGATTACTCTAGTTATATATAGAAACTTTGCATGAATCTTTCAGCAGTAATAATAATAATAATAATAATAATAATAATAATAATAATAAGGGTTAATATTAAAAATGACCCCCCCCCCCACCTTTAAACTATTATTGGATGTATAGTTACAAATGCTTTTATTTTAGAAACCCCCCTTATGAATTTACATCGTTAGCATTCCGTTTGTGTTGACTGAGTTTGACTATTAAAAAAACTGAAATGTCCTTATTTAAGCTTCAATTGTAGAAAAATTACAAATGAACTTAAAACATTGAAAATGAGTATTTGCTTTGATTTATTAAAAAAGACAAATAAATACATATTCCAGTTTATTTTCAATGTTTTTGGTTAAATTGTAATTTTGTTATTTTAAAGGATAAAATTGTCCACAAAATAAATTATCCTTTGCAAGTTAACATTCCCACATTTTGTATCATTTTATTAATTTTTATTTGGTAAACGTATTATGGTATAATGGTCAATTCATACAATTAAAGCTTAAAAAATTTAGATTTTTTAACGGTCAAACTTAGTCAATACAAACGGAATGTTAACGGTGTTAGTCCATAGGGGGGTTTTTAAAATAAAAGCATTTTTTATTATATATCCAATAATAGTTCAAATGTGAGGGGTTTTTATTAATATTAACCCTAATAATAATAAAAGAAGGTATACACATGTCACTATTTGAGCTTGCCTTAAATAGGTAGTACAGTTTCTTCATGAGACCATTTGTCAACAAAAAACAACGATGAAGAATTTATTTATAAATAAAAAAAAATAAAATAAAAAGGGACAGGGGCATTATTGTCATTGTAGGAGACCGATGCTGTTGTTTTTTAACCGAGGCAGAAAAAAATTAATAAATACGGAAGGTTTGATAAGGACAGTTTGGTAATTTGAAGACGAGAGAGAGAGAGAGAGAGAGAGAGGAGAAACAGAGCGGTTAGTGGGTCTTCCTCTCACCGCTGTAGTTCAACATCCCTTGCCTGCAAAGTAGTAGTAGAAACTAGAAACCAAACTTTTACACGCACAAAGTGAAAGTCTTTCTAGATTCTCTCTCTCTAGTTTAGACAGAGAGAGTTAAAAAAGAAGGAATAAGAACAACTTCAAAGCAGAGTCTAACGATAAAAAGAAAGGAACAAACTAGACCAGCATAGTGAAAGAGAGAAGAAAAACAGCAGCAGCAACTCACAAACCCTGCTTTATATTTTGTACTTTTGTCTACATTTTTAGTCATGTGTCTTGTCTTGTACTTAGACTTCACCACCACCGTTAGATTTTGATTTCCTAAGTCTCTCGGGTGTTTTTGTCCGGTTCTGGGTTCTGTTTTGATCTGAGGTTTGTTTGGATTTTATTCATGGGAGGTTGTTTTCTGAGGTAGCTATCACCGGTGAGAGAAACAGAAGGCAACTTTTTTTTTTTTTTTTTTGGCTTGCTTTTTGGGCAAAAGAAGAAAACAAATATGTCTTTGAAAAGCAGAGGAGAGCAGACTTCGAGAAGTGTTATATCACAAAAATGGAGTTTTCTGTTTTGTATAGTTTGCTTCTGTGCAGGCATGCTCTTCACGAATAGGTATGCATAATTCTAATTTGGGGATTTGATTAATTGTTTTTTTCTTTCTATTTATTGTGTTTTTGGTTTAGTGGGTTCAAATTTTTATTTTTTTAAAACAAATTTCCAAGCGATATTGAAAATTTGTTTACTATTGTATTGCGAGATCTATATTTTCGGCTGTTGATGATTGGTATCAGTCATATATACATATATTTTAGCTGTCACTGTGGAATTTAAATGTTTTTGTCAGATGGGTGGTTGTGAATTTCTTAGAATTTCATTGTTTTGATGGTTTTATTGCCTTGCCTGTTGTTCAAATTATCTGTTTAGTGATTCTAAAGGTGGGATAGATCTGAATTGAATTATTTATTTATTATTTATTATTATTATTTTTTTTTTATTTCTCTTGGCTGTTCTATTCTTAAAAGCATATGAATTCAGGTTTCGTTGAGGGATAATTTATTTATTTTTGTTTAATTTATGTTTATGCTGAATAGATGCATCCCATAATTAGAAATACTACTGCATTTGAATTTTCAAGCTGCATGTTGTGTAAAAATCACTTTTTTTTTAACACGAATTATGAGAAGAGAAAAAGGGGGTAAATTGCTTGGTCTCTTTTGTTTGTTTTTGTTCTTTCTTTTCTGGGCTAGCTGCCCTTCAATGTACCAAAAAAAAAAGGGGGTAAATTGAGTGTTCTCTTATATAACATTGAAAACTTAATCTGATGATGTCTCTCAGTTCTTTTTGGCAGATTCTTTTTCGTTGTTATATTAAATCTGGTACTTGCTTTCGGAAAAAATAGTTATATGTACATGAGATATGATCACTTATTAATGGGGAAAAGTTGTGACAGAATGTGGGTAGTTCCTGAATCTAAAGGCTTCACACGGACAACTGCAATGGAAGCGGAAAAACTAAAGTTAGTATCGGAGGGTTGTAATCCTAGAGCGGTGAGTACCTCCATTGTTTGGCTATATTCAAATGTTTTAACTTTGTTTGGATTGCTTTGGTTTTTGTATTGTACTTCATCCAAAGAATGGCTGTGTTGTAATCTGATTGGGTTCCTTTAGTTGCAACAGAAAGAAGTAAAGCAAGCATCGAAGGACATTTTCGGGGAAGTTTTTAAGACTCACCATGCCATACAGTAAGTTGCTAATATGCTTATTTATTAGATCTGTGTTTATTTGATTTTGAAGCATTTTGAACACAAAACTCATCACAGTATGTCGAATGCAGGACATTAGATAAGACTATTTCAAATTTGGAGATGGAATTAGCTGCTGCAAGGGCAGCTCATGAGTCTATACTGAGTGGCTCTCCTTTATCAGAGGACTTAAAGAAGGCAGAATCACCCAAGAAAAGAAGGTATTTGATGGTTGTAGGAATTAATACCGCGTTTAGCAGCCGGAAAAGAAGAGATTCAGTTCGTGCTACATGGATGCCACAAGGTTCGTGGACTTATTCCTGATTTTCTCAATTTTGACTACATGCTTGTTGCATTCTGATTGCTGAGTTAGATTGTTCTGATGTTTGATTCTTCCTGAAAAATATGGAAAATAGGTGATAAAAGGAAGAAATTGGAAGAAGAGAAGGGCATCATCATTAGATTCGTCATTGGTCATAGGTGAGTAATCCTTTATTACAACAAATTCGGACAGGTCAACTTGTAATTTGTGATAGAAACTGTATGTTCTCAGAGGCAATATGACCACATTTTTTCTTAAGTCACAAATTTGACTTCACAAGTAGTTTATAGGGCATTATTAGTCTATTCATGTTTTTGACGTATTGAGAGCACAAGTAGATCATGTCAATTTGAAAACCATGATTACCAAAGTCTATTATCTGCAACTAGAGTTATATAGAAATGTTCATCTACATGAGAAGTTCCATCGCTGAAAAAAAAAAAAAAAGTGCAGTTATCAACGTTTCTAAGGTATTGTTAAATTTTATGTAGTGCAACGTCTGGGGGCATTCTGGACAGAGCAGTCGAAGCAGAGGACAGAAAGCATGGGGATTTAATGAGGCTGGTAATGCTTGTTTATTAGGTTTATCTGTTATTGCTTATCAGATTTTTTTCACATATGCTCAGTCTAAAGAAAAATTATATATTAATTAGAAAGTAAAGCTATCAGTTCCAAATAACTGTTGCACGGTTGCACCCATGTGAACAGGACCACGTCGAAGGGTACCTGGAATTGTCTGCCAAGACAAAGATATATTTTGCTACTGCTGTTGCTTTGTGGGATGCAGATTTCTATGTCAAAGTTGATGATGATGTCCATGTAAATATAGGTAAGTAAAGTTGATGAATATAGCTGGTCGCTCATTGTATTACGTACTTACTTAAGGAAATATCCAAGCATTTTTTTTCTGATAAAGTTCTAAAGATCCATATATGATAAATGGGGTGTTCCAAATTATTTCCAATAAGGATATATATTGCAAGAGTAATTTAGGTTGTTTTTTGTTTTTGATTTCCAATTGTTTCTTACATTAAGTCCATCGTCTTTTAAATAACTGCAGGAACACTAGGTGAAACTCTTGTTAGACACCGATCAAAACCAAGGGTATACATTGGATGCATGAAATCTGGTCCTGTCCTTAGTCAAAAGTAAGCCAGATTCTCTTATGTTTTTTCTTAAAGAATGTTAGGAAAGTAATCAAGTTTCTAGATTTTAAACTGCTCGATCTATGGAACAGGGGAGTTAGATACCATGAACCTGAGTATTGGAAATTTGGCGAGGCGGGAAACAAGTATTTCCGTCATGCAACTGGACAGCTTTATGCCGTTTCAAGAGATTTGGCTTCGTACATAGCAATAAACCAGTAAGTTGATACTTACCTCTATTTAGAAATATAAAATGGAAGTTTTTTGTGAGGATCTGAAGTCTACCGCTTTGATATTAATTCTTGCACTTGGGATAGTAATTCATGTTCATAATTTATCAGGCATGTCCTACACAAATATGCTAATGAAGATGTCTCATTGGGAGCTTGGTTTATTGGACTCGATGTAGAGCATATTGATGATCGGAGACTATGTTGTGGCACTCCACCTGGTAAAGTCCTGATTCTCCTAAAAAAAATTGAAATTCAATGTTGAAAAGGCATTTTGTCATAATTCAATGTTATTTTGGTCAGTTTTTTCACTGAAAAAGTCACAATCTCTGGCTCATAAATTGTTATTTACTTGTTCACTTGTCAACTCAAAAGGTTGAGCAGCTATCATATCAATTCTACACCCTAAAATAATATACTCCATACCAAAATTGAATTGACTAATCATCACAGCAATGTAATTTTATCAATTTTGGAAGGTGAGCAGGATTATCATATGACTTAAAAAAAGGTTAATATAAAGTTCATTAGATTAACCCAATTAAATGAATATCATAATGGTCTAAGCCAAGATGGGACCCATTGAAATACCCGGATAGACTTTTTTGAGCTTCCAAAAAAGGAAAAGCGAAATATATTACAGACGGGAGTGTGTAATATATTATAATTTCAAAATAATAGATTTGTGTACATTAAGGATGCAACTGGACATGTAAACTTGTAATGCAAACTTTGTTGTGATTGCATTTAGTTCTGAACATGTATCTCAAACTTGTCGCTGCAGACTGCGAGTGGAAGGCTCAGGCAGGCAACATCTGTGTTGCTTCATTCGACTGGACTTGCAGCGGAATTTGTAGATCTGCTGATAGGATCAAGGAGGTCCATCGGCGGTGTGGAGAAGGTGAGAATGCTTTGTGGGGTGCTACTTTCTAATAGGCTCATGGACTTCTTCCAAACTCAGGAGGATGTCAAGGTTCGAGTAAAAGAAGGTGTGCAAATCGTTTTCTGTATTTTAATTTTTTGAGTATAGGGAAATATATCACAGTAGAGAGAGAGAGAGAGAGAGAGAGAGAGAGAGAGAGAGAGTTTGCTTAATGGTTCTGTTCCATTTTAGTAGAAGGAATTTGACCATGATAGCACCCAGAAAGAAAGCTATCACTACCCACCAATTCTTTGATGCTTAGAAGGCCAATTTGTAAGTTACATTTTTGTGCCTATCAAGCTCGTAATAATTGAAAATTCTTTGTGATGGCTCTTTCCCTCCTCTTCTCATATGCTTTGCAAGTGTGAAATGCTTAATATTATCTCAGGCAATAAGTCTACCGGATTCCTTAAAAACTGCTATACCAATGTTTCTGGATTGCATTTGCATCAATAACTTGAAAAATCGTATTGGTTATTTCCCCCGATGAGTTCGTAAACAAATTAAAATCTGCAGACTGACCATAGTTGTAGCTTGTAAGATGTAAAACAGGATTGTGTGCTAAGATACTTGTTATTGTTTACTATTTGGATTGAAGTTTGCTTCAAATACTTGCACTAAAATGTGACAGTCTTGGCTCCAAGCCTCCGAGGACTAACCAACAGTGGAATGCTTTTTGCCTTAACAATGTCCACAATCCTCCAGCATTCCCTCTTATTTATCTAGTGTAGGCATGATTCACTGCTTTTTCGAAGCCGGAAAGCGAGATTCACTGCTTTTTCGAAGCCGGAAAGCTGGTAAACTCGCTAGATCATCAATGGAGCTGTATGATGCAGGCGGTTAAATTGGAAGATATGCGAGAATATTATTACAGATAGTTAATAGTGTGCAATAAGCAATTAACAGTACTAGTCCGATTTTCAGATTTTCTACAGGTCTGGTTCTTATAGTACAACCTAGTTGAAACTTGAAAACATGAAATTTTTGAATGTAACAAACGGTGTAAATTAAGCGCAGACCCGACTCCAAAGTAATAGCCGACCTGACTAGAAGTCCCAATGTCCCATATACAGCATGTAGCATAAATGTGATGATGATAATTTAATGATCATGGACCCGGACCCCAAATGATCCAAATTCCAAATATCAACACAAAGCATTAATTTGTGGAACAACTTTTGAATTTGGGATGACAATATTATCATATCCACATCCGTAAGAATCCGCTTCATTTAAAATAGGGGTGGATACTATTATTTCGGGACCACTTCATTTAAAATATGGATGAATACTATTATTTCAGGGATGGATTAAGGAAGAATGTTATCATAATATCCATTTTATATTTAGAAATGGGGTTGGTCTAGATCCATTATAGAATTTAATATTTTAAAAATGTAAAAAATTTATTGTGTAATTATTAATTCTAATTATATAAGTTATTATTAATTTTGTTATTTGAACTTTACTGATGTATTTGTTTTTTCTTTTAAATAGGATAAAATGTATCATTGCATATGTTAGTTACATTTTTCTCTTGTAAACAATAATAATTTACATTTTTTTCTTCTTCATCTAATACGGATATAGAAGGAGCAGAGATGGATATCTTAACTTCAATTTGGGGATTATCCAAATCCGCCCTATTCACTTAGAAATGAGGATGGGAATATACATCTGAAATGGATATGGGATGGATACTGGATACTGAGGTATCCATCCCCAATCCAATCCATTACCATCTCTATTTCGAACACGAAATTATATTTTCCATTCAAATCGTACCATGTGACATAATCAATGTCATTTATTCTCAATGTTTTTTTTTTTTTTAAATTTTTTTTAAAGGAATTTACTCTCATTGTTTTCAATTCGAATAAGATGCACAATGAATCCTGGCGCATCCAAGATGCTATTATGAGAGCATAGTAAATTTAATCAGCACTCCACGATTGTACAAGTACTCAAGTAGTAGTACACAAATGATACAGCTGCTAAGCGGATTGCAAAGCTGTATGTCTTGAGTCTGAGTCTCTGCCCACAACCATACAAATTTCTGATTCTATGTGTTTGTGTTGTATCAGTTTCTTGACCACAGTAATTACTAATTTTGGCCACTGATCTTGGATACCACTCTACCAAGAAAATAACGAGACCATTAATCATCTAATTATTTTCATCATGTGGGAGCATTTAATTTTGATTACCAAATCAAAATTTAATTGGCATTCTTCTTTTTCATTTATTAGGTCCAATACCAATCTTTTTGCCAACAATCTAGATCGTGCTTGCCACGAAATTTAGCAAGTGTTACATGATTTAGACGGAGCAAAACTTACAAGCAAAAATTTATGCGGGTATGAAAAGCTTGCAGTGGGACTGAACTTCGGTTCAATCAAGATCTAGGTGAACAATCAACAAAAAAGGAAAAAAAAAACACCATATTATACAAAATGCAATGTATTTTTAATGCGTGTAAATATTGTATTACATATTTATCAATTCAGAAATCGTTAAAGATGTCAATGATGCAATGTATTTTTAATATGTATCGTCACACATGTAAATTTTATCAATTTAGAAATTAGTAAAGCTGTCAATGATGCTGCCAATGATCAATGCTCTCGAAGCATTTGATGGTATTATATTTCCTAATCAATCCAATTATTTGTCTTGAACCTCTGCAAAATAGAATACCATACAAAATTTTAAGTATCAAAATTAAAGATTAAAACTATTTTTTTATTTAAAAAAAAACCCACAATTACCTCAAGAATTGTTCTGGCGGACTCCATATTTAGAAATGACATCTTTTTTGAAACAACAAAATATTTGTCTTTTCCTTCTTTAAAACTTTATTCAATTTCTCATCTTCCAGGAATTTTCCTTTCTTCAAATAATCCATAAATTGCTCATCCTCCAGGAATTTCTTACGTAGCAAGAGCTTCTGATCATGGAACGGTATTAGTAAAAAGAAATCCTACAATGTATTTATAGCCAAGGAAGATGTGTCTTCTTTGTTCTCATACGTGTACAGAATGTTTTAGAGTGAGAGAACGACAAATAAAACATCCACAATTCGTTGGATCCTTAAACTATTTGTTCTTATACCACTACATCGACTAATGGTCATGTATGTCAAAGAAAATTTGTAATCAATTTGTAAAAGCTATTAATAGAGGATGTACCGTATTGTATGTATGATAATTAACATATTGTAACATTTGTCATGATTGATAATCAAACTATATGATACTAATAGGTTATAGCAACATATGCCTCGACTGATTGTCAGTTTTTTTTAAAAATCTATATAAATCTCCATCATAGTTTCAATGTTGTGACCAATTGATAAATTATCCTCCAAGGGGAAAATGTGTTTAACAATGTAAGTATTGAAGTGCATTATTTCTCGCAATCAAGTATTGTCCCCGCATATTCATAGGCATACAAATTAATAAGTTACTAATACATTAATATTATAAATAAACTTATTTTTAAGAAACCAAATTAAAAATACCAAATGAACGTCTAACCAATGATAGTCCAGGATGTCTGAGAATATGTGAGGGTGATGAACTCAAAAGTTGTCCGAGATTGACTGACAACAAATAATTGCGAGAAGTAATGCACTTCAATACTTAATTGACATTGATATACACATTTTTCCCCTTGGAGGATAATTAATCAATTGCATTTGTGGTCACAACATTGGAACTTTGGTGGATATTTATATGGATTATTTTTAAAATTGACCATCAGTCGAGGCAGATGTTGCTATAGCCTATTAGTATCATATAGTTTAATTATCAATCATGGCAAATGTTACAATATGTTAATTATCATACATACAATACGGTACATCCTCTATTAATAGCTTTTACAAACTTGATTACAAACTTTCTTTAACACACATGACCATTAGTCGATGCAGAGGTATAAGAACGAAGAGTTTAAGGATCCAGTGAATTGTGGATGCTTTATCTGTCATTCCCTCACTCCGAAACATTCTGTACACATATGAGGACGAAGAAGACACGTCTTCCTTAGCTAGAAATACCTTGCATGATTTCTTTTTACTACTACTATTCCATGATCAGAAGATCTGGCTACGTAAGAAATTCCTGGAAGATGAGCAATTTATGGAGTATTTGAAGAAGGAAAATTCCTAGAATATGAGAAATTGAAGAAAGCTTTTAAAGAAGGAAAAAGCAAGTACTTTGTTGTTTCGAAGAGGAGACCATTTCTAAATATGGAGTTGGCTAGAACAATCCTTGAGGTAACTGTGAGTTTTTTTTATTATAAAAAAATTGTTTTAATCTTTAATTTTGTATGGTATTCTATTTTGCAAAATAGTACTGAAAAAAATGTAAGTTATAAAAGCATGGCCTACCTCACATCCCATTCATAATTGATCAGGCCAAAATTGGTATGATTTTGGCCCTCATTTCCGTTTCTTTTTGCTTGATTCTCGGGCATTTCCCCGTGTTTAATGTTGTTAAATTGAGTGTTTCAGGTTTTATTAGGTTTCAGAAGCAATTGAGATGAAGGTGGAGGACTTGTGCGAAAATGTCTCACAAATGAGAAGAAACAGGGCATTTTCGCCACTTGGACATAAGAGGGCGCCACTTGAGCGCCATGGCGACAGAAGAGTTCCCAAAGGCATCAGAAGGTCGCCACTTGGGCGTAGAGGTGGCACCGGTCCGGTTCGGTTCCGGTTTCGGTACCGAACCGCCGGTTTCGGTTTGGGAGGGACCCAAAACCGAAACCGGAACCGGAAAAACCGGTTTGGAACCGCCGGTTTGGCGGTTCCGGTTCCGGTTTTTTTTTTTTTTTTTTTTTTTTTTTTTTTTTTTTTTTTTTAACCCAATTAAATAATCAATATTTTTTCCCAATCATAATTCCAATTTCCAATGAACAAATTATTAAATAAAAATATATTTACAACCATTTTTTCTTTTCTTTTTTCAATTTTTTTTTTCAAATCCCAATTAATATTAATTCTTCCCATTTTTCCCAATCATAATTCCAAATTTTCAAATTTCAATGAACAAATTATTAAATAAAAATACATTTACAACCATTTTTTATTTTTTTCAATTTTTTTTTCCTAAATCCCAATCAATATATTTACAAACATTTTCCATTGAAGTATTTAAGTAGTTCACAATGTTTAGAAAAAAATAAATTGACATTTATTAATAAATACAACTTTACAATTTCACAAAAAATAAAATAAAATAAAATTAGAAATTGGCCTTGAAGGCTTGAATTCAAATATACAATATTACAATGTAATAAAGTTAAAATAAAAAAAAAATAAAAAAAATCGGCCTTGCACTTAATTTTTTACCATAATTAAGCTGCCTACGTATCCTCCATCAATGTAGAGGAATCAAAGGCCACGTAGTTCTTTTACCTTTAATTAGTTGCTCAGTGTTGGAGGTTGGATGTTGGAACGGAATCTATTCACTGCCTTCCGTTCCCGTCGCTTGTTCATCTTCGAAGAAGTCGTTCGCTATATCCGGCTGAAGTTCTTGTTGTCTATATTTGGCCTTTGTCCAATCATCAACACATGACTGTATTTCAAGTGATTGTGGACACATAGATGATCGTTTTGGGTCCAAAATATTTCCACCTGCACTAAATTCTTGTTCCACAACAACTGTAGAAACCGGCGTTCCAAGAATTTGTTTGGCAATAATTGCCAAAATTGGATAATCTTGTTGATGACTCTTCCACCAATCCTGGATACGAAATTCTTCATCTTTAAATTTATGACTGTCTTGTAAATACCGGTCAACCTCGGATTCCGTTGAGGATGAAGAAGATGTTCGTAATTTTTTGGTTCTTTCGGAAAACAGTCGATCCCCTAAGCCTCTTAATGTAAATTTTTGAGAACTACTACCACCAGATGTGGGTTGGGGTTGTGAAACCGGCACATTCAAAGACGGACCATATATTCTAAGATATTCATTGTAAAATTCATAAAGCAATTCCTTAACGGAATCACAAGACTGAAGAACATCAACTTCTAAATCTAAACATTTGTAATAATTAGCTAAATAAACCTGCAAATATTCAAATTTAAAGCGTGGATCTAAACACATTGCAAGCAGGTAAATATTTGGAATTTGCCCATAATACTGTAACCATTTTCTCTTCATGGCATCAACACATAGACTCAATTGAGGATCAACATCACAATCATTGAATGCACCAACAATATTAACACATTGAATAACAAATGAATGAGTAGTGGGATAGTAAACACCAGATAAAGCGACAGTAGCATCATTGAAAACACGTAACAATTCAAGAATTTTTATACATACATCCCAATGGTTCAATTGAAGAGAAATTGAAGGAACATAATAAGTAATAAAAGAAACTAATAATTCCTTATATTCAACACTTTCACAAAGCAACTTATAAGTTGAATTCCAACGAGTGGTAATATCTCGAGAAAATTTTTTGGGATGCATATTATTCAAAATGCAATATTTTAACCATTGTTTCTGGACTTTGTTATGCCTCCAGATATAGTTAATACTATCTCTAATTGGTTTAATAAAAGTAGAAAGCTCTGATAATCCAGCTTGAACACACAAATTTAAAACATGACATGCACAACGTTGATGAAATAATTTACCCCCGAAATAAGGATTGCACAATTTTTGTAACATAGGAATAGATGCAGTATTGCTTGCAGCATTATCAAAGCCAATAGCAAAAATTTTGTTTAGGATATTATACTCTTGAAAAATGATTTTAAAGAGTTGAAAAATATTTTGAGCTGAATGCGAATCATCAAAAACACGAAATGCAAGAATTCTTTTTTGCATGTCCCAGTTATTATCCATATAATGACATGTGACACCCAAATATGAATGACTACCAAAATTGTCGCTCCATATGTCGGCACATACGGAAACGCGACCTTGAAATTCAGAAAAATATGTTTTCAATTTGTTTTTTTCTCTGCTGTAAATGTTATGTAGTGTACGTGTGAGAGTGGATCTAGGAACACGTTGCATTGCAGGATTTAATGCATTTTGACAATAATTAATAAAACCTACTTTCTCACCAAAACCAAAAGGTAAGTGTTCAGTTGCAACCATTAATGCCATTTGTTCTCTATTGTTTTCAGTCGTGTAATGAAATAATTGATTAGAAGGGGTTACGTACCTGGAGATTTGGGTTTGGTTGTTCGCTACCGCGTATTCAGATGGATGACATCTTTTGATATGGGACCATAACGTGCCATATCCGAAGTTTCTTCCAACGCTATATTTTCTGCCGCAGTGATTGCACTGGATTTGGAAACCATTATCTACCTTGGTTTTCTTCATATGCACTTTGAAGAGTTCGGACTTCATTGGCTTTTCTTCCTTTTCTTCTTCACTTTCACCTTCACCTACAAAAAAAGCATCCGAAGAGGCTGTGGGGTTAGAATTAGATAGATTTTCAGGGGGGGTATTTTGAGCGGGGTCGAATTCGTTGAACTCGGGAATTGTTAGAAGAGGATTAGGAGCAGAAGGGGGATTGTATCCAAATCGATCTTGAAGGAATTGGTGAAAATTCAAATCGTCATAACTGACGGCTTGACCAATATCTTCCAACAAGTTTCCCATTGGAGCCTTTCCTTTGTCCCTATTTCTTGAACTATCTCCCCCACTTGCCATTGAAAAATATGAGTAAAAAATATAGAGTAAGCAAGTAAAAAATATGTTTAAATATTTATTATAAAAAATAAATATAAATAATAAAATATAGAGTAAAAAAAAGATGATTGAAAAAAATATATTTTTGAAAAAAATATATATATGAGAGAAAAAATTATATTGTTGGAAAAATATATATATAGAAAAAATTATATTGTTGGAAAAATATATATATAGAAACAATTATATTGTTGAAATAAATATTGTAAATCAATTTGATAATTGAAAAAATAGTAGATAGTAAAAAATATAAGAAATAATTTATATATGAATGAGAATTAAATAAAATTGTAGAGAGAATTTTGAATTTGAGAATTGAGAATTGAGATTGAGAGTTGAGAGAAGTTGAGAGAATGACTGGTGTGAAGAATAATGAAATATGGGGGGATATTTATAGTATAGTAGAGAGGGGTGAATATGCAAATAAAAGAAATAGAGGGGTGCAAAAATAAAAAAAAATTGGCCGTTGCCCAGCCAGTCTGAAATTCAAAACGGTTTAATTTTTTTGAACACGCTGCCACGTGGCAGCGTGTGATTGGTGGAATTTTTTTTTTTTTTTTAACTGTCAGAACGGTATAAAGGCAGTTTAAATCAGACGCTGCCACGTGGCAGCGTCTGATTGGTTATTTTTTTTTTAATTTTTTTTTAATATTTAAAAAGGTTAACGGTAAATTTTTTTTATCAGACGCTGCCACATGGCATCGTCTGATTGGTTTTTTTTTTTTAATATTTTAAAACATTAATGGTAATTTTTTTTAAAAGACGCTGCCACGTGATTCGTTGATATTTTTTTTTTTATTTTTTTTTTAATAAAACCGACGGTTAAACCGTCGGTTTTGGGCGGTTAAAACCGACGGTTTTTGCCCAAAAACCGCCGGTTTCGGACGGTTTTTAGGACTCCCAAACCGAAACCGGAACCGGAACCGGAACCGGAACCGGAACCACCGGTTTCCAAACCGGCGGTTTCGGTTCCGGTTTCGGTTTGGCCAATCCGGTTCCGGTTAAACCGCGGACAAAACCGACGGTTTAACCAAACCGTGGTCACTTCTACTTGGGCGCCACTTGAGCGCCATGGCGACAGAAGGTCACAAAAACAATCAGGTGGGGTCGCCACTTGGGGTCACCATGGCGACCTCCCTTGCAAGTGGCGACCTAGTGCACTCAAGGCATGGTCGCCACTTAGGGTCGCCATGGCGACCTTGATGGTACAAATGGCGACCTCTTCACATTTCCAAGGTCGCCACTTATGGTCGCCATGGCGACCTAGAGGATACAAGTGGCGACCTCTACACATTTTGGTCATGGTCGCCACTTGACAAATAGCGAGAAAGATGGTTTTCAGAGCGACCTTCTCATCTAACCGTTTTACGCTCCATGGTCGCCATAGCGACCAAATAGAGACCTAGACTCCACATCAGCGAATCAAGCAGTTACCAGTACATGTCCATGAGTGAGTATATATATGAAGCGTCTCTCCATCTTCAAAGAATCGAAAATCAGAGCAAAAATTCAGAGAACACTCATTTCAGATCTAGATCATCATCCATGGAACATTATTCATCCTCCTCCATTTCTCTCCTTGAACTCATCTAATCCATCCAACCCCCAACACAAAACCTTGATTACTTCACTACATCATTCCTCATCCCACCATTTCTCCACCAAAATCCTTAGTAACTTTCCACCAAAACACCCACATTCCAAGACATTTCCTCAACCTCCATTCCTTGCATCTAGGAGCATAGAGGAGAAGAAGGATCAAGCTTAAAGAAGGTGACCCAAGGGTTATTTCCTCATCATTTACTTCTTTTCATTCATTGCAAATATGTGTAACTAAACCCCTAATCTAGGGGATAGATTTGAGGAACAATTGGTTGTGGGTTTAGTCTAGCTTGTAATGAATCTCTTATGTGTTCTATTCATTCAAATTAATTATATTCCATTCATTATAATTGACTTGTATATCACTTGTTGATTGCTATCTTGAGTGGAATAATTTGTTATATATTCACATGTGGATTGACAATCTTTATGTGATTAAGAATCCATTGGATAGGATAGATTAGTGGTGGGTATACCAACCCCACTAATCTAAGCCTCTAAGTGGTTAACATAATGAGATTGATACATTAATGATGCTAGTAGCTTACCCACATCCAAGTGTTAATCGATCTATTCCCTAGTTCTCTCATTAATTGATTTTATCACTATTCTTATCAAGGTGTTGAGTATTCTATTTTTCATAACATTTTTGTGTATTTTCATTTGAGTAGTTTAGCATTGGTGGCTTTAGAAACCACACATTTATCAAAAACTATGATTTATTTTATTGTTCTAAGATTAGTCAATTTATCTAATTAACACTTCATTCCCTGTGGAACGAACTTGCTCACTATTTTGCTATCAAATCACATTTTAAAAGGATTAAGTGGCTTTAAAAGAGTTTTCAAGAATCAACCAAAATTCTATATTATTACTATTTTGTTGAGTACACAAACGACCTCATCAATAATATATCTCGTAAAACATCAAATCTCATGTATGTATGAAACACAACAATGTCCAAGGAAGCATATAATAGCTCATCCAGATATCATTCGACACCTAATGTTTAAAGAGAATAGATGTATGTGAGCGGAATATCGATAAAACATTTTATATCTAAACTTATATATAATATATTCGTAATTATAAGTATATAATACATGGTAAGGAATTGAATTTTAAACAACATAAATATTGACATATAAAAACAATAACATAAATATTGACATATAAAAACAATAGATTATTAGAAATTTCACAAATAGTTTGAATGAAGTAAGGATTAACCGATGTAAGAAGAATTACTATCCTTTAGATTGGATAAACTATGGTCTATGGAGAAGCCCTTCTATATATTTTTAGAAACAATAGATTAAAACAAAGTATAAATGTAAATTGAAAATTATATGTATAGTCATGTCAACATATGTATTATGAAATTTTATGTTTCATAGTTAAAATTAACCTTAGTGTACAATGTCTACATCAAACATATGCTATACTTGAAATAAGAGACAATCTGTATAAAATTAATGTTTATAAATTATTACAATATTTTTATAATCTTCAAAATAATTTTTCCAACTATAAAAAACATAAAAAATATATATATAATCAACATATCTGACAATGGAAGTCATTACGTTGACCCAAAACATGTCGAAAAATAGTACAATATTTTATATTTATCATATACAATAAATTAATATTTACATATTAAAAACAAAATGTATGGTTAACCTACAATAAAATAGATAGTTCAAATTAAGAACTCACACGATGCAGAATCTAGTCAATAAACCTCCACATATAATGGGGTGATATAAAATATAGAATGCTTCCAGAGTACGCACTTGTCAAAAAGTATAAAAAAAAGCAAATATCGAACTATCTATAATAATATAACTAACTAACCAAAATAAATATAATAAAAAACGCAACACGATAAGAACGAGATATAGTATAATTTTTTATTTTATTAAAAAAAAGAAGATAAATAACGCATACCATTGTAATTAAAGATTTAGGTTATTTTAGGAATTAAATAAAAAAAAAATTGTTAAAATGATACCGCAATATTTTGCAACTATAGACCTATCTAAAATTGTATAGATCGATCTCCTCGTAAATATTAATTGTTTAATTCATAATTAACCATTAAACCTTATAAAAATGATTTGCTTTAAGGTAAAACTATCATTTCATTAAGTAATTGATTTTTTTTTTAAATGATAGCAATTTTTTTTTCATAATTACATAACACCTAAATTTGTTTGCTAAAAACAAAATAACAAGGCATCTCAACTCAAGAATACGTGGATAATCAATACCGGCTCCAGAGAAAAGCTAAAAATAGATTTATCAAAGCTAAGATGCGAGAAGCTGAAAAAAAATGCATCTATATAAGTACATTATATTTGTACCATAGTTTAGGAAAATAGTTAAAATGTATTATATATCTGAAAAGTCTAAACTAACCATTAATTAGAGAAAGAGAAAAAAAGAGAAGAAGAAGAAGGAAAAAAAAAAAAAAAAGACTAAAGTATACTAGCGCCATGAGAGCCGGACCACTCTAAAGCTGTCCACCCTATCCATGAAATGCAAGAAATTCTACAAATTGAAATTATATTGTTATGTCAAGTTATAAGAAACTAAAAGATTAATAAAAATGTTTGTTGGATATACTTTTGAATTAGGGATGACAATATTATTCACGGATATCCATATCCATAAGAATTCGCTTAATTTAAAATAGAGAAGGATACTATTATTTCGGGGACGGAGTGACAAAGGATGTTATTATAATATCCATTTTATATTCATGAATGGAGATGTATATCATATCCATCACCATCCAGCTCCATTATAGAATTTAATATTTTAAAAATATAAAAAATTTATTATATAATTATTAATTCTAATTATATAAGTTATTATTAATTTTGTTATTTAAACTTTACTGGATGCATTTGTTTTTTCCTTTTAGATAGGATAAAATATACCGTTACTTATATTAGTTATATTTTTCTCTTGTAAACTATAAAAAATTTACATTTTTTTTTTTTTTTGGCTACGGACATAGACGAAGCTGGGATAGATATCTCATCTTCAATTCAGTTCAGGGATTATCCGAATCCACCATACTTACTTAGAAATGAGGATAAGAATATACATCTCAAATGGATACCGGGATGGATACTGATATTGAAGTATCCATCCCCAATATGATCCTTACCATCCCTATTTTGAATATGAAAGTATATTTTCCATTCAAATCATACCCTGAGACATAGTCAATGTCATTTATTTATTTATTTATTTAAGGAATTTATTCTCAATGTTTTGAAATTTGAATAAGATGCATAGTGAATCCTGACTCATCCAAGATGCTACTATGAGAGCATAGTAAATTCATGCTGTATTGGCCTATGGATTGATAGAGCTGACATAAATATTAGCGAGTATTTGTGTCGGACATCTTTTTAATGTTGCAGGATGACCGTGTAACGTTACAGAATAAAACCGTAAGGATACCAAATATAATCCCATAAAAAAAAAATGCATAGATCCCACACTTGATCTAATCTCTCACACACATGTATATACACATTTAACACTCAAATAATTGAAAAAATTAGCATTATAATCCGCTCCATCAAGGGATTATCTTGAAATTTTGGACATGTTTTTTCTCTGTAAATTGGTTTTCATGAGGTCATAACAATTGATGCCAGAACCATGTACATTAGGTGAATAATAGATTGGACTCATACAAAACATCGACAACAATTATAATTGTTAGCTAGCTAAAACTCAAAAGTCAAAACTAGAGTATGAAACATTTTAGCTAGCTAACGAAGTCTTGAAAATTAAAGGCATGTAGTTATAGCAAACTCATGTCGTAGATGATAACATTTACATGATCTTCATTATAAAAACATATATATATCAAACTCTCTCATGTGGTCTCAACAACTGCAAAAAAAAATGTTATCGATCGATCAGAATTGAACCAGTTCTCCTGCATTTCATTTTTCTTTGTAATAGCCTCGACTACATTACAAGAAACACAGACCAAAAAGTTAATAAAATCACTTTTAAAGGTTTATTTTTGTCATGTAGTGAATATGTATTTACATAAATCTTTAGAAAATATTTAAGAAAACATGAAATGAAAGTTGAACTATATATACCTGGATCATCTAACCATATGATCAAGTCACCTTTTGTAGATTGTGATCATGATATATTAATGCGAGAAAGAAAGTTAATCAGGAGGATTTAGAGAGCAGTGGCACGTGATATTGGCACGGCTCAATCAAAAAGCAGTGCCCGAGATATATCGAGCACTGTTTTCTTATTGAACCGCACCAATATCCCGTTATACTGTTCCGTTCTCCAAAGGCCGGGCCTGTGGTTGCTAGAGTACTCTACTCCAACATTCTCTCTCTCTGAGTGTCTACGTCTAGCTTGTGTTCATCTGCTGTAAAACAAACCAAAACAAAAATTAATAAAAGACATCAGTCACAGACTCACAGAAATGAAGTACTGCTATTATATTCTAGGAGAGCAAAGAAAAAAATTAAAGATCAGGAACCCACTGTAATAAAGACTAGACTTGTTGTTATAAGATCATGAAGATATATCATGAAGATCGAACATGCAAATTCTGGTTGGTTGGCTAGTGATATGGATTATTTATTGAAGGTAGCAGAAAATATATATAAAAAAAAAAAACTGACAGAAATCTTCAATGATGCCAATAAAAATTATGAAGAGTGGGGGAGAGGTAGAAGCTAGCTAGAAGAGAGAAAGAGAGATCATAATGTAAATTTCAAAGAGGAACACAAGGTGGTGGTCTTTTAATAAGGAATTTAAGCTGCAGCAATGGAGAGAGAGAGAGAGAGAGAGAGAGAGAGAATTTAATGGTGGTGGACATTGAAGAAAGAAGAGCATTAAAAATCATCAACTACCCAACAACAATGGAGGTTGGAAATATTAATGTTGTTAACAGAAGGGTGTACGTACAATTTTTTTTAAAGCAAAAAATCAAAAAAAATTAAAGAGTGGTGAAAAGGGGTCACGGAGACAAATCTGGAGCTTTAAATGTAGAGCATTAATGGAGGATGGAGGGGGATGTTTGGTTCTGTTCAATCAGCATTTATATACGTAACAGTACTAGTGTGATTGATGCATGTCAAATAGCTTTGGCTTTGGCTTTTGCTTTTGCGTTTTGTTCATGTTGGTTTTTAGTAACCTGCTTTTCATGAGACACTTCGTAGGTTCGGTGGTATAATTTTGCTTGAAAGTAATGCTTTTCTTTCTTTACTTCTTTCGTATTATTATTGTCTGCACGCAATTTGTTGCCAAAAGAAAAAAAAAAATAATGCATTCAAATTTGTATGCAATGATTAAGATATTGTTGTTTTATGAAATATTTGATAAAATTAAACAAATTGATGGAAGAATCATGTATAAAAAAGTTTCGATAAAATATTTTATCGTAAGTTGATATTAAAATATGATTAGTGTTAATCTGTACCCTTAACAACTAGAAATTTAATATTAATATATGTAAGCTATGGGGATTATGGCTACTGCTTCAAGGATTTTTTTTTTTTTTTTTTCAACTATAATATGCCAAATTGGCCCAAGAAATCTTGTATGATTTTTTCTAGGTTTCTTTGTCAACACTTTTTAACTTTCATTTGCAATGTATCCCTCTAGCTAGCTATTAAACCTAAACCAAATCTTGTCTTTATTAATGAGATCCAATTTAGACTTATAGTAAGAACATGCTGTCTTTTACAACATCTGAAACTTGAGAACTTGACGTTTTGACTTTTGAGTGCTTGAGAGGTTTATCCACCCATCTAACGTAACCGAAGTCGGCGAATATTGGCAATAAAAACAATCATATAAAAAAAATGGTTACAACATTTGTATATAAGAATTCTGTTAGGTGATTTCCACGGATTCTTATAATTAGTCGATTACAAAAAATGAGTATAAACTGGACTGAAAACACAAATTGAATGTAAATATAAACAACAAAAACAATCACATAAAAACTTTCTACAATAGTTGCATACATGAACCCTATTTGGTGATTTTGGTGGTTTTGACGGTTTCGATTTTAAGCCGAAACTATCAAAATTCGGGTTCTCATAATTAAACTATAAAAAAACGAGTATGAAATGGACTAAGAATACAATTTTAATGCAAATATTTTTAATAAAAATGATCAAATAAATAAAAATGACTACAATATATATTTACATATAAGAATCCTATATGGTAGGTTCAACGGTTTTGGTTTTGAAACCGAAATTGCTCAAACATGGGTTTTCATAGTTAGGCTACATAAAACTGCTCGTATAAATTGGATTTGGAACCCAATTTTAATGTAAAAGTACTAAAGTTTCAGTCTTTAAAGAAAACAATTTCTAAAGAATTGTTAAAAACAATATCATAAGTGGATAAACTATTTGCCTAAAATAAACATCAAAATATGTAGTTGTAATTTTAATTTAATGAGAATTATAACCAAAAAAAAAAAAAGCAATGAAGAGACTTGGAAAGATGAAGAAAATGAGCTTTCTTTTCGAAGAGTTAATATTTGGGGGGACACTGATATAAAATATATCGAACTATATATTATAATTTCAGCAATACTGCAATAGAAAAACAATCCCAAATACATTACAAGACTTTTTTTTTTTTTTTTGGTTTACACCATTCGGTTTCCGGGTGGGACGGATCCACCATACAGTGCAATCAGCCCAACCACACCCCGACTAATCCGGACTTGCACCGGGTCGGCCCACTAAGGGGTAAAGTGCTCCTAATATGTGTAGCTCCGTTCACAAGGGGAGTTAAACTCACGACCTTGCTTAAGGGATGAGAGCGCCGAACCACTCACACCAATACATGATTGGTCAAGACTTTTTCAATATTACAATACATATCGAAAATATCATTTATAATTTGAGCAAATTATCGATGATATTTTTGAAAATTTGGATCCGAATATATTAATGGAAACCTATATTTACTTCCATTTATAACTGTGATTGCAGAACGGGTAGGAATAGTTATGACTTATGGGTTGCAATTAGAGAGAGTTTAAAGTCCAATGGGCCATCGAAAAAAAGGGTCCACTTGTCTAGCTCAATGTGGTGACACCTTGCCCAGTCATTTTCAACTGGATTCTTCCTTCTTGTTCCGTTTTCCATCTTAACTTTCTTTGTTTTCTTTCGCGGTTCGTTATTAGGTGTCTACCCACAAAATTTGATATATTATTTGATTTTATATTTTGGGATTTAGCTATTATTCAGAGCTGTTTTTTTTTTTTTTTTTTTTTTTTAAATTTAAATATTTGATTTTTTATGTACTTGGATTGAAATTCAATGAGTAATTATACTGTATAACAGTAGAACTCTATTTCAATTTAAATATTATATATATACATACAGTTTTTCTATTGTCAGTTCGAACCGACAAAAGATATATCAGTTCCTTACATGTGGGTCATTGAATTTAAATACTTTGACTTGGCTGCATACACTTGTCAAATCATCTTTTAAATCCAATAGCTCATATGTAAGGAATTGATATATCTTTTGTCAGTTCAAACTGAATGGAAAGACTGATAAGAGTGTATATATATATATATATGATTTAAGAGGGTTCAGTTTTTTATTTTATTTTTATATATACACTCAAACCTAATATAATTCTATAACTATTAACCATTCCAATAATCATATATGATCCAAATTAAGAATAATAATAAATCAATAATACTACTTTATCCATATTTAGTGTCTAAACCTGGTGACCAAATGATCTGGTATCACTATAATCCATTCATTTAAATTGTATTACATTTGCATGATTCAAATGGATTACAGTAATGCCATACCATTTGGACACCAAATTTGGATATCAAATTTAGACAAAGTAGTATTACTCATAATATGTATATATATATGTATATGAAACTTTTCTCCTCAATGTATACCGATAAATATATACTAGTGCCTTACAGGTGGGCTATTAGATTTAACTGTTTTGACTCAGTCTGTATACACTTATCCATAGTCTATGACCCACACATGTAATGCACTGATATATTTTATATCCGTGCACACTGAAAAGAAAAAAGTGGAAATTGTTGGAAATGACAACATACAACATGAAAATTTTGTTTGTATCCATAAATGAAAATTTAATTGTTAATAACCACTTTTTTGAGAAATTACTTGAATGCCCTCGTATAAAAACCATCCTCAAACACGCACTCTCTATTTTCTCTCTTTCTTTCTCTCTCCCCAATCTCTCTCTCCATTTTCTCCTCTCCATCCCATCAAACATCTTCAGACGTCGTCACCAAGCTATCTAGGTTGCGCCGAACGTCATCGCCGAGCTTCACGAACCAGTGATGCCGTGGTTCGTCAAGCACGACGCTGCTGGTTCTTGGAGCTCGGCTACGATGTCCAGCACAGCCCAGGCATCTCGACGACTACATTCGGTGGCTTTGTGCTTCCCTTTCACCGGCTGTGATTTGCAGGAAAAAAAAAAAAAAAAAAAAAACCTAATTTGGGGAAGAAGGGAAACAAGTCATGATTTCAAGTTTCACATTTCAAGTTTTTCTTCAAGATTTCAAGTTTCGAAAAATCAAGTTTTTTTACAAGATTTCAAGTTTCAAAAATTCAAGTTTTTAGTCATGATTTCAAGTTTGCTCCAGATTTTAGTCGTGATTTCAAGTTTTAACATTTAAATTTTTAGTCATGATTTCAAGTTTGGTCTATATTTTAGCTGTGATTTCAAGTTTGCATACAAGTTTTTAAAAAATAAACTAAGTTTAGGGGTACTTTTGTAATTTATGGACACACACTGATTTTTTTTTTAAAAAAAAATGATTATTAATAATTAAATTTTCAAAAGTGGTTACAGACGAAAGTTTAATGTTTCCGATGACTATTTTTGGTTCTCTCTCAAGAGAAAATGACTATATATATATACAATTTTTCTATTGTCAGTTCGTCATAATATAAAATATATCAGGGTGAAGAATGTGGACCACTAGATTTACATACTTTGACTCAAAGTATATGAATTTGTCAAAATTTCTCCATAATCTATGGTCCGTATTCTTCGTCCTGATATATTTATTGTTAGGACGAACTGATAGTGGAAAGACTGTATATATATATACTGATATACATATATGGGGCAGGATCCATAACCCCATTTTTTTGTTTCTTTTAATGGATATGATTTATTCTCTTTTTCTTCTTTTATTTGTTACAAACATTGTCTCTCACCTAATTAATTCTTTATCTCTTCAGAATATTATTATTTTATTAAATTCTCTTACCTTAATTAATTTTATGTCTTTAATTTATTTTTCTTTTCTATTCTTTTTTCCTTTACATGTTTTCTTTTATTTATTTATTTTTTTTTACTTAACCTAAAACCAGAATATACCACTCTCACTTTTCAGTCTTTAAAATCCCTTTTTTTTATTATTATTTTTTTTTACTATTCTTATTTCTCAATTTACTTCATCTAAAATAAAAAATTTTATACATGCAATTACTCTCCTCTTTTATTTTCTTTCTTTTTAATTTTTTTTTTCTTTCCCTATTTAATCATTTCTTATTTCATTAGCTTATGAGCTGTACTTTTACAAAGTTGTACAATTTTATTGGTATTGTTAATATATTTGCAAAGTTGAACAGAAACATCATACATGACTTCATTATATTGATATTTGTAAAATAAAATCCATGTGCGATAAGTAAATCAATGAAAAACTATCAATGAATACATGACTTGATTTGTAAAATCAGTAAAACATGTTCGGCATGCTGGATGTACTTTTCTCATCTCTATTTTCCTATGATTTGCCCATCTCAAATCAATAAAATCTATAAAGTTATTAATTACTAAAATATGTAAAATAAAACATGTTCAATAGTTTAAAAAATTCAAAAGAAAAATAAAAGAGGAGAGTGATTCCATGTATAAATTTTTTGATTTTAGATGAAGTAAATTGAGAAATAAAAATAGTGAAAAAAAAAGAGAGAGAAATAAATATAAAGGGATTTTAAAAACTGAAAAGTGAGAGTGATATGTTATGATTTTAGGTTTGTTTGGTTGGGCTTTTGAAAAACCTCTATTGGTAAAAGATCTACTTGCAGTAGATCTATTAGAAATAAAGTTTTTGAAAAAAAAAAAAATCATAGATGTTTGGTTGGTAGATTTTTTTTTAAAAAAAGATTTATTTGGAGAAACACCTCCCTATGAGCTTTTACCCAATAGAGATTTAAAATCTACTAGCCTCTACTCAATTTAAAATAGACAATCTCAAAAGCCCAACCAAACAACTCTAAAAAACTCAAATAGAAAGCTCAATCAAACAAACAAACACTAAGTAAAAAAAGAAAAAGAAAAAGAAAATGTGTAAAGGAAAAAAGAAAAAATTAAAAATAAAATTAAAAACATAAAATTAATTAAGGTGGGAGAATTTAATAAAATAATAACATTCTGAAGAGATAAAGAATTAATTATGTGGGAGACAATATCTGTAATAAATCCTATCCAATAAAAGAAGCAAATTGGGCGATAGATCTTGCCATATATATATATATATATATATTGTAAAAATATATATGTCTATTTGAGTTTTTTAGAATTGTTTGATTGTCTATTTTAAATTGAGTAGATACCAGTAAAGTTTAAATCTCTACTAGATAAAGAGCTTGTTTGGTTGGACTTTTGAAAAACCTCTATTGGTAAAAGATCTATTTGTAGTAGATCTATTAAAAATATAAATTAAAAAAAAAAAAAAAATCATAGATGTTTGGCTGGTAGACTTTTTTAAAAAGAAGGTCTATTTGGAGAAGTATCTCCTCATGAGCTTTTGCCCAGTAGAGGTTAAACCTCTACTAGCCTCTACTCAATTTAAAATAGATAATCTTAAAAGCTCAATCAAACAACTCTAAAAAACTCAAATAGACGTTGGTAGACATTTTAAGCCAGTAGAAAGCTCAACCAAATAAGCACAAAAGCTCATGTGGAAGTGTCTCTTCAAATAAAACTTTTTTTTTTTATTAAGTCTATCAACCAAATAACAGAAGTCTATTTCTATTAGTCTATTTCTATTAGATTTATATATTTTTTTTTCAAAAACTCTATTTCTATTAGACCTATTACCAACGGAGGTTTTTCAAAAGCTTAATTGGTAATCCCAAAATTAAGATATTTCCAAAACGACAATAACAGAAGTCGTCGCTTGGAGTACCTAATAAAAGATTGCCTTACATGGGTGGACTGTCTCTTCGCTAATTGAACAACAGTATAAGTAGTTATTTATTTTTTAGTTTTTCTAAAGATTACTTAACCTAGACTCCAATTCACCGACTTCTGGTTTTTTTAGGTCTTCTCTTTTGCGATCTCAATTTCGTTTTTTTTTCTCTGGTTACGTTACAATTATTTCTTCTTTTTGTTTTGAAAAATTGAATTTTGATTTAATCAAATCGGTTCGACTGACATCGGTTTCTGATTTTGATTTTGTGAATTGTTTCTGTTGCAGAATTCTGGAGATGGCCAAAAGTTCTTTTAAGCTGGAGCACCCCCTCGGTTAGTTTTTTATTTGTAATTTTTTTTATTAATATTTTTTAAATTGCTGTTGATTATCCGGAACCCTAACTCGTAAACACTGGATTGGTTGATCGAAAGGTCTAAATTATGCATTAAATTTTTCTGATTTTGTGTTTTATTTTATTGAATTTTGTTGAATTTGTTAATTATGGCTGGTAATTGAAAGTGGAGTAGCCGTTGTTAATTAACAATTTGCGTGATTTATGATTTCTAAAGGTGTGGATTCTGATTTTTGCGATTTAAGTGAAACACGACTAGTTTGTGAATTGTAATTTCGATTGGATTCTTCAAATTACTTGTTTTCTTCTTTCTGTATTTAAAAATTTCTATTAGCATATATTGTTATCACAATTACATGAACCACAAAGTTGATAACCAAAAAGTGTCAAAGAGGAGAATTGTTACTGTTTGGTTTTGTTTATTATTTGCCTGTCATATTTATTAAAGTTTGAGGTTTTATACATGTCAGAGAGGAGGCAAGCAGAAGCTGCTCGCATCAGAGACAAGTACCCGGACAGAATCCCCGTATGAATTTTTCACTTCCTGTCGTTCCCCTTTTATGCTACGTTCTTTTGTGACTGGTTGTGGTGCACCGTCTAATTTTCAAGCTTGTCTGTTTCTTTTTGTGTCAAATTGTAATATGACTGGTTATGGTATAGGTGATCGTAGAGAGGGCTGAAAAGAGTGATGTCCCTGAAATTGACAAGAAGAAGTAAGCTTTCAGTTTCTTTAATTTTTTACTGTTGATTAGGGCATCTAATTCTGTCACTTTTGTTATGATCACATACGATTTACGCCTCTAAAATTGGTGCAAGGTATCTTTTTCACTCAGATCAACAGATCTAACTGATTCAGCTAGCCTAGGGATGATTTTTTCTGTGTTTGCAAGCACTTTAGTTGTTGAATTACTTCTTGTGGTTTTTTTGTTTCTCTATTAACGATTGTCTCCTTGTGCTAGATTTATAAGGTTTATTGTCATGTGTTCCTCTTGATACTAAATTAAAGAAATGATTTTTTCTTTTTGAGTGTGTTGAAACTAAATCTGCACTTTCATGATGCAGATACCTTGTTCCCGCTGATCTAACTGTTGGCCAGTTTGTGTATGTGGTCCGCAAGAGGATCAAGCTCACTCCCGAGAAGGCTATATTCATCTTTGTTAAGAACATTCTGCCACCTACTGGTGAGATAAAACTCATTATATGCTAGTGTCAAAAATGTTATAGTTGTTTTGTATTTGTAATAAATATGTGATATGGAGCATTCCCTGTTTTGGTTGCAGCGGCTATGATGTCCGCCATATATGAGGAAAACAAGGATGAAGATGGCTTCCTTTACATGACCTACAGTGGAGAAAACACTTTCGGGACCCTTCTGAAATGTGATCAATCTACTTCCGTGTGAATAAGAGTTGCATAAAATTAGGGGAAAAAGCCGTTTGGTTTGGTTAAGTTGTAAATACCCGTGCTCGTTAGTTTGGTATTTGGTTTTAGTTGTTGACTGCTATGTGATGACTTTTAAAGTTCGGATCTATGGCTATTTATATATCAATTCAATTACTTTGTTTTTCTATGCATTTGGATTCATGATGATTGGTCAGATGCTGCAAATAGATATATGATTGTGCATTTCCCAGATGGCATATTTTGAGCACAAATTGTTATATTTACAATCCATGGTTTTGATTTTGAAGATTTCGACCTATTTTTGGTCAAACAATCTTGACTCTTTGCTTGGAGATGTCTATTTGTCAATTCTAGCATCTTCAAACAAAGTTTTGCCCAATAATGCAAAGTGACAATAACAAGGAAGCTAAGTCTAATGCTCATTGGTATGAATGAAATTTAAGAAAAATTTGTATTCAGTACTTTTATTTTTCCAGTTCAAAAGACAATTGCCAGGGATCTAAAAATCAATTATTCATGTAGAAGAAGAGGACTTCTTCTGGTACTGTTTTTTGACCCATTTGAGCCCCACAGAAGTTCCACTCTTCACCTTCTGTGCACCAACTGAAGCTGCTGCTTTGGCCTTGTCGAAACCCGCCGATGCTGCTGCCTTTGCCTCTGCCATTTTCTTACTGCTGCTGCCGCCACTGTTTGATTTCTTTGTTACCAGCTTGTTATCGTCCTCTTCATCACCAAAACTGCCTGAACCCCACTGATCAGCCCAACTTGGTGCTTTACTTCCCATTGCTGAAACCCATTAATTTAGACATACGCATCAATAAGCCAAGCTATATACAGTATACTATACATTATATGGTTGATAAATTATACAAGAATAGGACTCTGAAGTCTGAAATAGAAGATCAGCAACAACCCTAATATTGAATAACCGTAAGAATAAGATCATATCTACCAAACAACAGTTTCAGATTAAATCTCTACAAAAAATTTTAGAAGCCAGAGTAGGGCATTCATTGGTAACAATTACAATAAACACTGAGAGAGAGAGAGAGATCACCTTGTGGAGAGTGAAAACTGGTCAAGTAGTGGAGTTCTTGAGAGAGAGAGAGAGTTGATTGAATGGTGAGATCTGAGGAAATTTGTGTGTTAAAAGTTGATGGGTTGCTGGATTTTGTGGATTTGCTAGCTGTGTATCACGTAGATTATACCTTT
Source organism: Acer campestre (assembly GCA_954870605.1). Classification (NCBI taxonomy): domain Eukaryota; kingdom Viridiplantae; phylum Streptophyta; class Magnoliopsida; order Sapindales; family Sapindaceae; genus Acer; species Acer campestre. The sequence continues at coordinate 3,564,156 of OX940803.1, read as the reverse complement.
TATTAGCAAAAGATGACGTGTTGATTTGCTGTTGTAATTGCCATTTTTGGTGGATTATTAATTTCCTCGCACTGTCCAACTTGTATATATGTAACGTGTAACCTGTTCTAGAACAGTATCTCCAACCCTAAAAGACCAAATTATACACCAATTTGATGTTAAAAGGAATCTTAATTTTTTTCCATTCCAACTCATAACACCAAATTTTACACAAAAAGAGTAAGTATCTTAAAAGAATATTCTTTCAATAAATATTTATATAATACTAATCAATTAAATACATAATTAATAAGTAAATTAAAAATTTAAATATATATATTAATATTTGTGTCATTTGAAAGATCATGGGGAGATCTTTCCAACAGTATAATTTTTGAAATAAATATTGTTATAATTAAGTATGGAAGGGTTTAAATTAGGAATCGTAAAAAATATAAAAACATTGGTGTGACAATTGGTGTTGGGTTGGTGATACACTGATGCCCAAATGCCCAGTCCTTTCCATTTACTGTTGGATTTTGTTCTTTCTTGTAAATTTATTATTATTATTATTGTTTCAACTCTGTCAAAATGTGTTCTAAATCCAATGCATTATACAGCATGGATTTTCCTTTTGAGATGATCAAAGTAATCGTAAAGTCACGTATAGACTTCAATGAAGCTGGGATTGGTTATGCAAAAGAAAAGATCCATATCATATTATAAATATATAGCTATTATACATTATTCTCTATCAATAAAGCTGGAATAGCTCAGTTGGTTAGAGCGTGTGGCTGTTAACCACAAGGTCGGAGGTTCGACCCCTCCTTCTAGCGATTTTTTTTTTTTTTTGGTTGTTGCTCAGCGTGATCCATATCAATTACAAAGAAAATGAAGTTTATATAGCTGATTATCACCGCCTAAACCAAATTAACAAATAATTATTAAATTCAACACAATTAAAGTATCAATCGTTGAAATGCATCTATAATCGTGCCACATAATTTCTATAACACATGCATGGTGACAGGTGGAAATCGGCCAATAAGGATGTTTTGAATGGAACTAATTGCACAAACATGCCCGGACATTTAATGTAATTATACGCACATGAAAACTTTGGTTGAAATTGCATAAACTACCCCTATCGTTATTGGATGGCTGTTAGAAACAAACGGTAGAGGGGTAAAATAGTCTATTCAATTATGTGTCAGTTTGAAATGGTAGAAATGAATTTGTTTTTAACTTTTGATGCATTGGAAATATGAAATAAACTTATTAAAATAAATATTGAAACGTAATGTTAAAGAATAGATTTAGGATCCCCAGTATCTGGTTATTCCAAGCATAATGGGGAGGGTCACGTCACATGCAATCCTCCCTCACTGTTATTTACGGCGGAGGTTGGCCTTCTCTTCATCGGTGATCGTCATCCATTAAGGAAGAGGCTTTGACCTCTCCTATTTTGTGACGAAGTGAGCTCTTTTTCCTCAGTTGCGATAAGCAAAGACAGAAATCATGTTGAACTTTTTCCAACACAAAATTATTCTTCAACCCAAGTACCCAACTCAATATTTTAATTAAATAATTTTGGTAACTATTGGATCATATAATATTTTTAAAATATTGGAATATGAGTATTTGGTGCTAAGATTGATAGTGATATTTGTGATCAATGGTCTCGTGCACAGTACATGGATTAGATAAAAGGAAGTATTGGGTTTTTTAAATTTTTATTCTATTTCTGGTGTTGTGTATTAATATTTTTTATATTTTTTAATAAATATATATTTCAATTTTTAAATATCTAAAAATTAAAAACCAGTTAACTTAGGGGTATTTTGAACACTTCACATATAAATGTTGGTCAACTGTTATTGTTGACGGAAGTTAACTGACGGCAGGAGAAATTTGTGTAATTTCAGATAAAAGTTCCATATGCATACATTAAATATCCGTGGATACAAGGTCCAACCCATTTAAAGGCTTAATTGCACAAATATCCATAGATATTTAATGTACGAATATGGAACTTTTATCTGAAATTGTACAATTTCCCAGAGCCATACCAAAAGACTTTTCAATTAAAAATAGGTTTTTATTATTTTAATGAAAGCACTCAAATTCTCTTCTCCACTAACAAATCTAATTACCATCCATTTTTTTCAAGTTAGAAATAATAATTTTCAAATAAACTAGTATTATTTTTAGATGGATATGAAATTTATTTGAATGACCTTCCAAATTATTAATATGTTATTATTAAATATTTAATATTAGTCTCATTTTAAAGATCTAGATGAGACATTTCTAATGGTATATTTTTATGATGATAACATTTATAAATTAAAACTTATTATATATTAATTGAATTTAATTAAAAAGATAAAAACAATATAGATATCAAATATTAATGATGATGCGATATAAAAAATAATATAATAATAATTAAAGAGAGAGAAGTTGCTCTTCAATATTGAAGAGAGAGAAGCAAAATTTTATTTGAAGAATCTCATTTGAAAAGTCCATCAGAACCAAATATACTGATGTGGTTCGTTTGACATTAACAAATACGACTAATTACACAAACGTCCCCTGAGTTTAAGCATACTTGCATGCATACGGAACTTTTTACCCATAATTGCACAAACATCCCCTACCGTTAGTTAACTTCCGTTAACGTTAACTGTTGACCACAATTTTAACCCACAATGACTAAAGTGCCCCTAGTTACCTATTTATTATTTAAATTAATAATTAAAAAAACGAAACATAAAAGACAAAGGGAAAAAAAAAAAAAACAACAACAAAATCAATCATTTTTTCTCTCTTTCATTTTCTCAAACCCCAAACACAATCAAAAAATAAACTTAACAAATAAAAACTAAAACTCAATCCCACAAAAATCCATCGTTGAAGGTGGAATGACGCTCCATGCCTCCATTGGAGCATATATACTCTTCCATGGAGTATTCTGTTTGGAGCTGATTTTTAACTTTCTAGGTTGAAGTCCTATTTTATTTTAGTTTATTTTATTTTATTTTTTATTTTTTTTAAAATGGATATGGTTAATTGGTTATGGAATTGATGAGTTTGGGTTTTTATTTGTGAATTTGAGGATTTGAGTTTTGATTTTTTTGTGGGATTGAGTTTTGGTTTTTATTTGTTAAGTTTATTTTTAGATTGTGTTTGAGTGTTGAGAAAATGAAAGAGAAAAAAATGATTGATTTTGTTTTCTTTGTTTTGTTTGTCTTTTCTATTTCGTTTTTTTTTAATTATTAATTTAAATAATAAAATAGGTAACTAGGGGCACTTTAGTCATTGTGGGTTAAAATTGTGGTCAACGGTTAAAGTTAACGGAAGTCAACTAACGGAAGGGGATGTTTGTGTAATTATGAGTAAAAGCTCCATATACATGCAATTATACCTAAAATTAGGGATGTTTGTGCAATTAGTCCTAACAAATAAGAGCGACTGTCCTTTCACACTCTCTGGCTCTAGAGTAGCCAAGTGTCTTTGTGTACTTTTTGGAAGCCGTTTATATAAATCGGTTCAAACTTCTATTTATTTACTATCTTACCACTCTTAATTGAAAATAAAAGCAAAAGTTTTTGTCTCGAGTTAAATTTCACCTTTATCCCGTCCTCGTTTCGCATGCTTTTCACAGTAATTTGTTTTTTTTTTTTTTTTTTTTTTCCATTCATGTTAGAGTTGTTTAATAAAAATAGACATAAAAATAAAATAAAAAAAATCAATCAACTTAGAAAGAATACTCATCGATCTAGAATGAATGTATGAATTTGAGTTGTATCCCCTCCCGTAAACCCTGAAATATTATAATATTTAAAAACAAATCATTTTTATTAAACTTCTTTTTTTATAAACCCATAATAAAATTCATTACTTTCCTATAATTAAAAGTAATATTATATTGATTTAACTTACTGAACTATTAAATCATATATAAATATTTTTGGTTTTTTTTTTTTTTTTTTTTTTCAATATCGTAAAAGTAGATATCTGTAAATCATATATATTTTTTAATCTCAATATATCCAAATAGATCTATTGTAATAATTCTTTTAGATCATATAAAAAAATTATATAATTGTTATCTTCATAAACAAGTTATAATAATAAATCTAAATACAAAATACAAGAGAAAAAGAAAGTTTTGTTTCTAATTTAAAAAAAGATTTTTGAAAGAACTTTTCTAAAGGGGACACTCGATGGCTCACCTATTGGACACATGGCTCCTCCGAGCGACCGTCCTTAACGCAACTCCTTATCAATTAGGGAAATTATTATTCTCCTTTTGTAGTTTATCATATTCTCCAGTTTCCCTATTTAGTTTTAAAATTTTCTAATTTTTCCTGTTTATGTAAAAATATAACCAATTTTATCTTATAAAATAGGCATGTGAGGGGGGAGACTAAAGAATACGGAAAACTACAGGTGGGAGAATGATAATTTCCCTATCAATTATTGTACTGCATTTGTGGGCCTGAATTCTGAAATTTGAAATTAATGTGTGGTAATTTGGGAAAATCTTCGATGCACCTGCTGGAGCCACTGAAGTTAACGTGTGTCAATTTTTTATTATTAAATATATAAAATGTTTTTCTTCCGCTTTCAACATTTTTTAAATATTTTTCAAACTAAATATTTGCCACGTATCTTAATGTTATTGGTTCGGTGCACCGGTGCAGTAAAGTTTTTGTCGTGATATTCTGGTAGCCAATTTCTGTCTTATGTTGACTCTTTTTAATTATTTAGGACCACTTTTTCTCTTTAGAATTACTTCACTTGTCGTAATATATAATCTTTGTACAATTAAGGGTGGTTTGGTTGTTCACTTCGTAATAAAGAATTAAAGATATTCAAATTTATATATAATTAAAAAAAAAAAAAAGGTTTATTTATGGGGACTTTGAAATGAAGATCTGAATCTTTGACCATCTGGGTTCAAACCCTAGAAGAGCCTAATCTCGGCCAACTCCCTAATTCATAAAGGTTAGAAAAATATGGAAAAATACGTTTATTTAGATGAAAGGAACAATTTTTCTTTTTAATATTTTGACAGTATGAGAGAGATTTGTTAAATGAAAATTATACAATGACATCTAGATTAATGTAGATCTAAAAAGTCTTTATCAATTTAGTTTTTTCAATAAAGAAACGTAATCAGCGGGGGATTTATTGCAATAATGTCATAAGGAGAAAAGATAAAACGTATTGTCACATAATGTCACTGTCTACTATTTATTTTGAGAGAAAACCATAAATGGCCATAGGAATTATTAAACTTTTGTTAATAACCACTTTTTCAAAAAATTTCACTATATGTCCGTAATTTAGTAGAATGCCCTTGAAATTAGTTTTTTATTTTATTTTATTTATTTATTTTTTTTTAAATCTCAAACTTGAAATCATGGCTAAAAACTTGAATGTTGAAACTTAAAATCATGACTAAAATGAAATTTAAAACTTGAAATCATGCATAAAATGAAATATGTGAAACTTGAAAACATGCCAAAAATGGAATTTCTGAAACTTGATGTCTTCTTCCCCAATTTCCTTTCTCTCTCTTCTGGTCTCTCTCATTTGCCTCTCTCTCTCTCTCCCCGATCTAACACTCTCTCTCCTCTATTGGAGGCTCGCCGAGCGCCGGAGAAGGCGTCGCCAAGCACCGGCGAGCCCCTAGCTGCAGTGGCAGCGCACGGCGCTGTTGCTTCGCGAGTGCTGTCGCTTCACGATGCAACAGCGCCGTGCGCTGCCACTGCAGCTAGGGGCTCGCCGGTGCTTGGCGAAGCCTTCTCCGGCTCCCGGCGAGCCTCCAATAGAGGAGAGAGAGAGGTAGATCGGGGAGAGAGATAGGGAAATCAGTGAGAGATACCAAAGGAGAGAGAAAGAAAAAAGAGAAAAAAGAGAGAGAGAGAGAGAGCTGATTGGGGGGTTTTTATATGAGGGTTTTTTTTGTAATTTCTTAAAAAAATGGTTATAAACAATTTAAAGTTCGTTTGTAGTTAAAAACAAATTTTCACTAATATACTTGGTCATTTTCAGTAATTTCCACATTTATTTAAGTGGTACAGATATAAAAGGTTTATATAAATTTTGGTTTCAACGGATAAAAAGTATCTCTATTACTCATCGAAAAAAGAATATTGCAAAAGATCACGTTCACATTACACAGGGTTTTATATTATAATACCAAAAGATCAAGTTGGAGGTGGTGATTGATGATGAGTACGTTGACCATTATTATAATACCGAAAAGCCATAAGACAGTATAGTTGACATTACACTCGCATGTGACATGTCCCCCACAAAACGGTATAATTGGTGGTGTCATAGTTGAAAGCAAAAGCATAGACACAAAATAAATCCACTTCTTAACCAACTGAACTTAAAACACGGACACAAACACAAAAGCAGAAGCAAAGAATTATGGGTGATGATGAGATTCAGGCAGCCGCTGGTGGTGTGATAGTTGAAAGCAAAGAGTGGTACATATCAGCTTATGCACCCGAAGGTGTTCCAACGTCTGATCATCTCAAACTCCGAAGTGTAACCATATCACTAGCCGTTGATTCCATTCCTGATCATCATGTAGCCCTTGAGACCCTCTTGATCTCCATTGATCCATATCTACGTGCTAGAATGACCGGCATTGAAGAAGGCCTATACATGCCCCAGCACAACCTTAACGAGGTCCAAATCATATATGCTTGTGTGTTATCTAATTATTTTCATTATTATCAAATCATATTCTGAATTTTTTATTTTTGATAAAGGTGATACAAGTATTTGGCATTGCAAGAGTGATTGAATCTAAGGATAGTAATTACACCAAGGGTGATATTGTCATAAGTGCTTTTCTACCAGTAGCTGAATTTGCTGTATTACCTTCTGATTTGCTCGTAAGGAAGATTGATCCAACGCCTGGAATTTCTCTCACAGACTATCTCAGTTCCCTCGGTATGTAATTAATAAATTTTCTTTGAATATAATTGTAAGGATTAGAATCTCTGCTGTGTTAATCTTACCTTAGCAGATCTTTTTTTTGACATAAACACACAAACGAGTCTGCCATTAAAGTCAGATCTTACACAATATTTACAAAATACAAGTAGAGTCCAAAATTTGGCAAACCTTAGAACACATAAAATCCGAGCTAACACCAACAAAATGACGAAATACCAAAGAAACAGTGGAGCCAGCAGTAAAGCTCATGCCTCTGCAAAAGTGGAGAGCTGATACCTGAGTTCTTTTCACTCGGGTTGCCACTGCTGTAACACTTTTATGGAGACATGGCTACTTGGGTCAGTGGAACCACTTCATTCACAACTCTAAAGATGCTAACATTTAGAACAATGGGTTTGACTTCTAGTCTTACCTTAGTAGATCTAGTGACAAATGTAATCGATGGTTATTTATATTTTTTATTCAGTCTATTCACTTTCATTATTATTAAATGTAAGGATTGAGATCCTCTGAGCTGATATTTGTCCTGATCTTAATAGAGTAATTAGTAATTGAGATTAATTTTTTTTTAGGTTTTTCACTCTCACACAACAGAGGATCTGAATATCTATTATCTTTAAATATTTGAGATCAGCACAACAAAGAATGTGAATCCATATATATTATAATATCTCTTTATATCTGTCTAATAAAATCTTATCATGTATGTATTTTTTTTAAAAAAAATTTAGGGTTAATTGCACAAACATACATTTATTTATCTAATAAAGCAAATTTTCAAACAAATACCATATTTAAACACAAACATCCCAATTGAAATGTTCTTGGGGTATAGAAAGTCAATAGTGCCCTTGGGTAAAACTTAAAAGGGAGAGGTTATTTTGGTGGGTAAATTTCACAAACAACCATGAATTTATTTGTAATTGTATAAATATTCATTTCTTCTAATAATTACATAAATATACCCTACCGTCTTTTGACTTTTGTTAACTTTAACCTTTAACCACATTTGTATCCCAAAATAACTAAACTACCCTTGAAAACTTATTTATCTTTTCTTTTATTATTTAAATATATTAAAAAATATTTACTTAAAAAATTGAAAAAATCGGTACAATTTTTTTATTACTTTCTTTCTATCATTTTTTTTAACACAATCAGAACCCACAAAACTGGAAAAATGGTTATGTTTAGTGGGTTTTGATTGTGTTTAGTGTGTTTTTATGGGTTTTGATTCTATTCATTAAATGTAATTATTGGTGGATTTTGATTGTGTTGATGAAAATAAATTGTTTGTGGGTTGATGAGTATGAAATTGAATGTTTTGGTGATAAAGTTGGTATTTGAAATCTGAAAATTTGGTGTTTGGGGACATAGAAAATATAAAAAAAAATTATAGAAAGAACAAAAAAGCAACAAAAAAAAAAAATTGTACTGATTTTTTCAATTTTTTTTAAGTAAATATTTTTTAATATTTTTAAATAATAAAAGAAAAGATAAATAAGTTTTCAAGGGTAGTTTAGTCATTTCGGGATACAAATGTGGTTAAAAGTTAACGTTAACAAAAGTCAAATGATTTTAGGGTATATTTATGTAATTATTAGAAAAAATGAATATTTATACAATTACACCTAAATTCAAGGTTGTTTATAAAATTTACCCACCAAAATAACCTCTCCCTTTTACCCAATGGCACTATTGAGTTTCTATACCTCAAGCACATTCCAATTGGAATATTTGTGTTTGAATATGATCTTTGTTTGAAATTTACTTTATTAGATAAATAGAGGGTATGTTTGTGCAATTAACCCCTTATTTTAATTATAATAATGGTATTGAATCTAATTCTTATACATGACCAAATTATATAGGACAACAATATAGATGATAGCATATAAGATTTAGATTCAATACCATTATTACAATTGGTCTCCTATATAATTTGCCGGTAAGGTTGCTGTCTTGCATTTAAAAGTCAAAGCCCAAAGAGAAGATTCTCCAGTTCTCCTCAATCCCACTCTAATGACACAGGATTTGTGATAGTTTGGTGGCTGGTCTGGTTCAAATTGGGTTTGGAACATCTCTATGAGGAGATCTCCTTTTGATTGGGATAAAGATCAATTGAGCCATGGAGGTGCTTATCTACTTTCCTAGATTGTTTCCCTATTCGAAGAAATGTCTCTGATAGCGTAGCCTGGTCTTACTACAAAAATAGGTTATTCTCAGTTGGTTCTTGTAGAAAAGCTTTGGAGGATAATTAGTATGACAAGAGGACTACTCCAAACTACATTTGGCAAAGCTGCTGCCCTCCCAAGATTGGTATCTTCTTATGGTAGCTATGGAAAGGAATTTTTTTTGTGAAGGATGTCTTACATAGAAGTGGCATGGATCATCTCCTGGATCTGAATTGCCCCCTATGCTTAGATGACATTGAAACAGTTGATCATCTATTTCTTAATTGTCCTTGGTCGATCTCACTATGGTCAGTTTGCTTGTCTTGGTGGGGTGTAAATTTTTGCTTCAGTAACACTGTCAAGGATTGGTGGGAAGGCTGGATGGGTTTGTGTCCTAGGACTAATTAGCATCGTATTTGGTGCTCCCTTTTTGCAGCCATGGTTTGGACCATTTGGGAGAGTAGAAATCTTCTTGTCTTTGAAGGTAAGGAGCCGGTTTTTGAACAGGTGGCTGACTTGGTGAAATTCCGTATTGTTTGATGGTTTAAACATCTTGGGTGTGCGTCTCAGGATTTGGTGGAAGTATTGCTTCTCAACTTTCAGGATCTTTGTGTTGATCACAAGAAGTTTAAGAAGACTAAGATAGCTGATTGGATCCCTCTCTTGCATGACAGTCTCAAATTTAATGTTGACGGGTTTTCAAGAGGCAAGCTAGAGCCAGCTAGTATTGGGGGTGTGCTTCGGGATTTTAATGAGAAGGTTCTCTGTCTTTTTTCCTTCTCGATGGGGATTTTAGACTCCAATGCAGCTGATGTGTTGGCCATTAAAAAAGTGGTGGAGTTTTGTAGTTCTAATTCGAATTTACATGATCGGAAGATCACGGTGGTGAGTGATTCCACAGTGGCGGTTTCTTGGGTTAATATGAAGGTTTTTGGGAATTTAGACCATGTCAATACTATTTATGATATTTGAGGCTTAATGGAGTCTTTTGGTGGCTTGAAGGTGGTGTTTGATTCAAGAATATTTAACTCGTTTGCGGATAGCTTGGCAAAGATGGGGTTAAGTAGTTTGGGGGGCTATGTGGAATGGGGAGACTTTTGACGTTTCCTTTGTTTGTTTTTGGCTTATGTGTTTTGTGGTTTTGGTTGGGTGTGGTCTGTCTGGCTCGGTTTTGAGTGGTTGCTGTTTCTTTTTTTTTGCACTGTTTGTGGTTGTGTTGCTGTTCTGTTGTGCTTTTTGCTTTGTTAGGTGTTTTTAGGTGCTTTTTGCTGGTCGTTGGGCTGTGATTTGTTTTGAGCTTTCTTGCTCTATTTTGGCCTCGTGCCTCCTCTTAATAAAGTCTTGTTTTTTTTTTAAAAAAAACAATATAGATGACGTAATACATATATGTCTGTTTGATTCATGTAGCTTTTATTTTTAACGGTTATTTTTTGAAGCTGAAAAATGATAATGGCAAAACAGGTGTACCAGGGTTTTCAGCTTGGGTGGCGATTGAGGTGGTGGCGCAACCAAAACCAGGGTCGAATGTGTTTATATCGGCAGCGGCTGGAGGTGTAGGCATGTTTGCCGGACAGTTGGCTAAGCTCAAAGGTTGTAGGGTTATTGGAAGCACTGGATCAGATGACAAGGTATGTGTATATTAAAGCATTTATTGGTGCTAAATTTGTTAATTAGCAGTGCTAATATGATTAATAAAATTATTTTTTGTTTAAATTAACTTTTTTTAATGTTTGAAAGTAATTATCTTAAAACATTGTCAAGTGTTTTTATTTTTATTTTTTTTATACACGTCATTTAATTACCACCAAATGTGCAATGGTGTTTTTTTTTTAAAGAAAAAGAAAAAACAAGCAAATGGTTCATTTTATTCTTATTGAACATTATTCAAGTGCTTGTTTTATTTGATTAGTCCGGTATAATAAATAAGAAACCCTTTATACATTTTGAAAGCAATTTTGATCAATTCTAAAAACACTTTAGCAATTTTTTCTTTCCAATTAAAGAGCTATATTAGTTACTTATAGGTTGATTCAAAAACAAATCTTATATTTGAAAAAAAAATAAAATGGGTTGCATTTGATGCACCATGCAGTCGAATGTAATTTGAAAAATTATTAAAAATTTAATAGAATAATATAAATAAATATAGTAAAATATAAATTTTTTTTAAAAAAAAAAGAAATTGTGGGCCTGGGTGTTGGGACCATATATTTGATTTAAGCTATACATTATTTATTGATTTTCCATATGCAACATGTAGCTAATTTAGGACAAACAGAAAATAAATAAATAAATAAATAAATAAAATAAAAATGTGTAACCATTGGTTACATACCTTTCGTATTTTGATTAGGTTAACGATGAGGACTGAGTACGAAAAAGTTCTTTAAAATTGGACAATGAAGATCCATGTAGATATTTTTCTAATTTTCTGTGTCTGTGTTTATGCAATTTTCATTATTTTTAATATATTGGAGAATGTGTTTGATAGGTCAAGCTCTTAAAGGAGGAATTAGGATACGATGATGCATTTAACTACAACACAGAAACATCATTTGACGATGCTTTAACCAAGTAATTAGTTATATATTTCTCTTCATTATTATTTATTGTTTTTATTTTTATTTTTTATTATTATGTGTATATACTGATATGTACATATATAGAAGCTTAGACATATAGTTGATAAATTCGATCTGTGAAAATAAATTGGACCGATAAATAGACAATATAAGATTGAATGGGCATTAAATTTTTTACCTAATTGAATTTATGTACATGTTACAGGTATTTTCCTGATGGCATCGATGTTTATCTAGACAATGTTGGCGGAGAGATGCTTGAGGCTGTCCTCAACCACGTTAACAAACACGCTCACATCGCACTATGTGGAATGATATCTCAATATAATAAGGTGTATATCATCATATATATATATATATATATTTTATAATAATAGCCTATGATATTGTTTTGGACCAAATGAATGAGACTTTTTACCTTAGAACTACATTTAGCGGTAGTGACAAATATTGCATTTAACTTATGTTAAGTGGATATATATTTGACCATAGTTTATCCAATTACCAATTTTAATTCATATATATATATATATTTGTGTAGGTTTGGACAGAGAGATACGGGGTACGAAATCTGCTGAATATGATTGGCAAGGGGGTGAAAATGGAAGGATTCTTGATCGGTTCGTACTTGGATCGTTTTCCGGATTTCACAAAGGATATGGAGAGCTACATAAAACAAGACAAAATCACTTGCAAACACATGATTTACTATGGAATTGACAGCTTCTTGGAGAGCCTTGGATCCCTCTTCTCAAGTTCTAATATTGGTAAAGTTGTGATTCAAGTCAAGTCCCTCCATTGAAGTTTTCCAACCCTCCACTTTAATTAATTACTATCCATGTTAATTGATTTGCCCTTAATTGCTCAATGTGCTTGATTTTATAGGCATTACTAGCCTTGTCGTGTGCGGTGTGGTTCATGAATCATATATAAACCTTATAATATAATTGTATGAATAATATTGCACCAATCTTTTGCTATGGTTTTATTAATTGGTTTCTAATTTTAATTTAGTGGGTTGTCAATTATTATTTTTTTTAAGAAGAGAACATTAATATTCTTTAACATATGTTTTCTTTATCTTTCTCTCCATGGCAAGTCAAGATATGAACACACGTTAGAGAATCCACACATGAAGATCAAGAAGATAGGAACGTATCTCACATTGAAAACCCATAATTTAACTCACAATGACTAAAGTGCCCCTAGTTACCTATTTTTATTATTTATTTTTTTTATAAATGAACGTGGCTAACTGGTTGTTGAATTGATGAGTTTGGGTTTTTATTTGTGGGATTGAGTTTTGGTTTTTGTTTGTTAAGTTTATTTTTAGATTGTGTTTGAGAATTAAGAAAATGAAAAAGAAAAAAAATGATTGATTTTGTTTTTTTAATTATTAATTTAAATAATAAAATAGGTAAATAGGGGCACTTTAGTCATTGTGGGTTAAAATTGTGGTCAACGGTTAGAGTTAACGGAAGTCAACTAATGGAAGGGGACGTTTGTGCAATCATGGGTAAAAGCTCCATATGCTTGCAATTATGCCTAAAATTAGGGGACGTTTGTACAATTAGTCTTAACAAATAAGAGCGAACTGTCCTTTCACACTCTCTGGCTCTAGAGTAGCCAAGTGTCTTTGTCTACTTTTTGGAAGCCATTTATATAAATCGGTTCAAACTTCTATTTAATTACTATCTTACCACTCTTTTAATTGAAAATAAAATCAAAATTTTTTGTCTCGAGTTAAGTTTTACCTTTATCCCGTCCTCGTTTCACATACTTTTGACGGTAATTTGTTTGTTTTTGTTTTTTTTTTTCATTAATGTTAGAGTTGTTTAATAAAAATAAACATAAAAATAAAATAAAAAATCAATCAACTTGAAAGAATACTCATCGTCATATAATGAATGTGTGAATTCGAGTGTATCCCCTCCCATAAACCCTGAAATATTATAATATTTAAAAAAACAATTAATTTTTATTAAACAACTTTTTTTATAAACCCATACTAAAATTCATTACTTTATTATAATTAAGAGTAATATTATATTGATTTAACTGAATGAATTATCAAATCATGTATAAATCTTCGTGGATTTTTTTTGCCATATTGTAGGAGTAGATATCTGTAAATCACATATACTTTTTAATCTCAATATATCCAAATAGATCTATTGTAATAATTCTTATGAATCCTATAAAAAAAAAATTATATAATTGTTATCTTCATAAACAAGTTATAATAATAAATCTATATAAAAAATACAAGAGAAAAAGAAAGTTTTGTTTCTAATTTAATGATAGGTAAAACAGTAAAATAAAAAAAGATTTTTGAAAGAACTTTTCTAAAGGGGACACTCGATGGCTCACCTATTGGACACATGGCTCCTCCCAACGACCGTCCTTAACGCAACTCTTTATCAATTAGGGAAATTATTATTCTCCCTCTATAGTTTGCCATGTTCTCCAGTCTTCACTCTCTAGTTTCAAAATTCTCCAATTTTTCCCTCCCATACATAAATATAACCGATCTCACCATATAAAAATAAATATGGGAGGGAAAAAATTGAAGAATTTTAAATTAGAAAAGGGAGACTAGAGAATATGACAAACTACAAGGGAGTAGAATGATAATTTCCCTATAATTATTGTACTGCATTTTGTGGGCCTGAATTCTGAATTCTGAAATTTGAAATTAATGTGTGGTATTCGGGAAAATCTTCGATGCACCTGGTGCACCGGACTAATGGAGCCATTGAAGTTAACGTGTGTCAATTTTTTATTTTTTAAATATTTTTCAAACTAAATATTTGCCACGTATCTTAATGTTATTGGTTCGGTGCACCATGTGCAGTAAAGTTTTATCGTGATATTCTGGTAGCCAATTTCTGTCATATGTTGACAGTTGTTAATTATTTAGGACCACTTTTTTTTTTTTTTTTTGTGAAGAAAAAGTAAGAAAAATTAACCACTTTTTGTCTTTAGAATTACTTCACTTGTCGTAATATATAATCTTTGTACAATTAAGGGTGGTTTGGCTGTTCACTTCGTGATAAAGAATTAAAGATATTCAAATTTATATATAATTCAAAAAAAGAAAAGAAAAAAAAGAAGGTTTATTTATAGGGACTTTGAAATGAAACTCTGAATCTTTGACCATCTGGGTTGAAACCCTAGAAGAGTCTAATCTCGGTCAACTCCCTAATCCATAAAGGTTAGAAAAATACCTTTATTTAGATGAAAGGAACAATTTTTCTTTTTAATATTTTGACCGTATGAGAGAGATTCGTTAAATGAAAATTATAAAATGACATCTAGATTAATGTAGATCTAAAAAGTCTTTATCAATTTAGTTTTTTCAATAAAGAAACGTAACTAGTGGGGGACTTTTTGCAATAATGTAAGAAGGAGAAAAGATAAAACGTAATGTCACGAAATGTCAATGTATACTATTCATTTGAGTGGTGCAAATATGAAAGATTTACATAAATTTTGGTTTCTACTGATAAAAAGTATCTCTATTACTCATTGAAAAAAGAATCTTTCAAAAGATGACGTTCACATTACACTCGCATGTCCCCCACAAAATAGTATAGTTGGTGGGTGATAGTTGAAAGCAAAAGCATAGACACAAAATAAATCCACTTCTTCACCAAATGAACTTAAAACACAGACACAAACACAAAAGCAGAAGCAAAGAATTATGGGTGATGATGAGATTCAGGCAGCTGCTGGTGGTCTGATAGTTGAAAGCAAAGAGTGGTACATATCAGCTTATGCACCCGAAGGTGTTCCAACGTCTGATCATCTCAAACTCCGAAGTGTACCCATATCACTAGCCGTTGATTCCATTCCTGATCATCATGTAGCCCTTGAGACCCTCTTGATCTCGATTGATCCATATCTACGTGCTAGAATGACCGGCACCAAAGACGGCCTATACATGCCCCAGCACAACCTTAACGAGGTCCAAATCAAATATGCTTGTGTTATCTAATTATTTTCATTATTATCAAATCATATTCTTAATTTTTTATTTTTGATAAAGGTGATACAAGTATCTGGCATTGCAAGAGTAATTGAATCTAAGGATAGTAAATACACCAAGGGTGATATTGTCATAATTAGTGCTTTGCTACCAGTAGCTGAATTTGCTGTATTACCTTCTGATTTGCTCGTAAGGAAGATTGATCCAACGCCTGGAATTTCTCTCACAGACTATCTCAGTTCCCTCGGTATGTAATTAATAAATTTTCTTTGAATATAATTGTAAGGATTAGAATATCTGCTGTGTTAATCTTACCTTAGAAGATCTAGTGATAAATGTAATCAATGGTTATTTATTTCTTTTATTCAATCTATTCACTTTCATTATTATTAAATGTAAGGATTTAGATCCTCTGAGCTGATTTTTGTCTTGATCTTAATAGAGTAATTAGTAGTTGAGATTAATTTTTTTAAAGGTTTTTCACTCTCACTCAACAGAGGATTTGAATATGTATTATCTTTAAATATTTGAGATCAGCACAACAGAGAATGTGAATCCATATATATATTATAATATCTCTTTATATCCGTCTAATAAAATCTTATCATGTATGTATTTTTATTTTTTTATTTTAGGGTTAATTGCACAAACATACAATCTATTTTTCTAATAAAGTAAAATTTCAAACAAATACCCTATTCAAACACAAACATCCCAATTGGAATGTTCTTAGGGTATGGAAAGTCAATAGTGCCCTTGGGTAAAAGGGAGAGGTTATTTTGGTGGGTAAATTTCACAAACAACCATGAATTTATGTGTAATTGTATAAATTCATTTTTTTAAATAATTACATAAATATACCTACCGTCATTTGACTTTTGTTAACTTTAACCTTTAACCACATTTGTATCCCGAAATAACTAAACTACCCTTGAAAACTTATTTATCTTTTCTTTTATTATTTAAATATATTAAAAAATATTTACTTAAAAAATTAAAACAAATGGGTACAATTTTTTTATTGCTTTCTTTCTATCATTTTTTTTAACACAATTAGAATCCGCAAAACTGGAAAAATGGCTATGTTTAGTGGGTTTTGGTTGTGTTTAGTGAGTTTTATGGGTTTTGATTCTATTGATTAAATGTAATTGTTGGTGGATTTTAATTGTGTTGATGAAATGAAATTGTTTGTGGGTTGATGAGTATGAAATTGATTATTTTGGTGATAAAGTTGGTTTTTGAAATCTGAAAATTTGGTGTTTGAGGACATGGAAAATATAAAAAAAATGATAGAAAGAAAAAAAAAGCAACAAAAAAAAAAATTTGTACTGATTTTTTCAATTTTTTAAGTAAATATTTTTTAATATTTTTAAATAATAAAAGAAAAGATAAATAAGTTTTCAAGGGTAGGTTAGTCATTTTAGGATACAAATGTGGTTAAAAGTTAAAGTTAACACAAGTCAAATGATTGTAGGGTATATTTATATAATTATTAGAAAAACTGAATATTTATACAATTACACCTAAATTCAGGGTTGTTTGTGAAATTTACCCACCAAAATAACCTGTCCCTTTTACCCAAAGACACTATTGACTTTCCATACCCCAAGCACATTCCAATTTGGATGTTTGTGTTTGAAAATGTCATTTGTTTGAAAATTTACTTTATTAGATAAATAGAGGATATGTTTGTGCAATTAACCCTTTATTTTAATTATAATAATGGTATTGAATCTAAATCTTACACATGACCAAATTATATAGGACAACAATATAGATGATAGCATAAGATTTAGATTCAATACCATTATTATAATTGGTCTCCTATATAATTTGCCGGTAAGGTTGCCGCCTTGTATTTAAAAGCCGAAGCTCAAAGAGAAGATTCTCCAGCTCTCCTTAATCCCTCTCTAATGACACATGATTTGTGATAGTTTGGTGGCTGGTCTGGTTCAAATTGGGTGTGGAACATCTCTATGGGGAGACCTCCTTTTGATTGGGAGAAAGATTAATGGAGCAATGGAGCTGTTTATCTACTTTCCTGGATTATTTCCCTAGCCTATTTGAAGAAATGTCTCTGATAACATAGCCTGGTCTTACTACATAAATGGGTTATTCTCAGTTGGTTCTTGTAGAAAAGCTTTGGAGGATAATTCGTATGATAAGAGGACTACTCCAAACTACATTTGGCAAAGCTACTGCCCTCCCAAGATTGATATCTTCTTATGGCAGCTATGGAATGGAGATTTTTTTGTGAAGGATGTCTTGCATAGAAGTGGCATGGATCATCTCCTGGATCTGAATCGCCCCTTGTGCTTAGATGACATTGAAACAGTTGATCATCTATTTCTTAATTGTCCTTGGTCGATCTTGGTATGGTCAGTTTGCTTGTCTTGGTGGGGTGTAAATTTTTGCTTTAGTAACACTGTCAAAGACTGGTGGGAAGGCTGGATGGGTTTGTGTCCTAGGACTAATCATCATCGTATTTGGTGCTCCCTTTTTATAGCCATGTTTTGGACAATTTGGGAGAGTAGGAATCTTCTTGTCTTTGAAGGTAAGGAGTCGGTTTTTGAACAGGTGGCTGACTTGGTGAAATTCCGTATTGTTTGATGGTTCAAACATCTTGGGTGTGGGTCTCAGGATTCGGTGGAAGTGTTGCTTCTCAATTTTCAGGATCTTTGTGATGATCACAAGAAGTTTAAGAAGACTAAGATAGCTGATTGGATCCCTCCCCTACAGGACAGTCTCAAATTTAATGTTGACGGGTCTTTGAGAGGCAAGCTAGAGCCGGCTGATATTGGGGGTGTGCTTCGAGATTTTAATGGGAAGGTTCTCTGTCTTTTTTCCTTCTCGATGGGGATTTTAGACTCCAATGAAGTTGATGTGTTGGCCATTAAAAAAGCAGTGGAGTTGTGTAGTTCTAATCCGAATTTACATGATTGGGAGATCACAGTGGTGAGTGATTCCACAGTGGCAGTTTCTTGGGTTAATATGAAGGTTTTTGGGTTATGACATTTGAGGCTTAATGGATTCTTTTGGTGGCTTGAAGGTGTGTTTGATTCGAGAATGTTTAACTCGTTTGCGGATAGCTTGGCAAAGATGGGGTTGAGTAGTTTGGGGGACTATGTGGAATGGGGAGACTTTTGACGTTTCCTTTGTTTGTTTTTGGCTTATATGTTTTGTGGTTTTGGTTGGGTGTGGTCTGTTTGGCTCGGTTTTGAGCGACTGCTGTTTCTTTTTTTGTGCTGTTTGTGGTTGTGCCGCTGTTCTGTTGTGCTTTTTGCTTTGTTAGGTGTTTTTGGGTGCTTTTTGTTGGCTACTGGGCCGTGATTTTTTTTTTGAGCTTTCTTGCTCTATTTTGGCCTCATGCCTCCTCTTAATAAAGTCTTGTTTAAAAAAAAAAAGAACAATATAGATGACGTAATATATATTTCGGTTTGATTCATGTAGCTTTTATTTTTAACGGTTAGTTTTTGAAGCTGAAAAATGATAATGGCAGAACAGGTGTACCTGGGTTTTCAGCTTGGGTGGCGATTGAGGTGGTGGCGCAACCAAAACCAGGGTCGAATGTGTTTATATCGGCAGCGGCTGGAGGTGTAGGCATGTTTGCCGGACAGTTGGCTAAGCTCAAAGGTTGTAGGGTTATTGGAAGCACTGGATCAGATGACAAGGTACGTGTATATTAAAGCATTTGTTGGTGATAAATTTGTTAATTAGCAGTGCTAATATGATTAATAAAATTATTTTTTGTTTAAATTAACTTTTTTTAATGTTTGAAAGTAATTATCTTAAAACATTGTCAAGTGTTTTTATTTTTATTTTTTTTATACACGTCATTTAATTACCACCAAATGTGCAATGGTGTTTTTTTTTTTTTTTTTTTTAAAGAAAAAGAAAAAACAAGCAAATGGTTCATTTTATTCTTATTGAACATTTTTCAAGTGCTTGTTTTATTTGATTAGTCCGGTATAATAAATAAGAAACCCTTTATACATTTTGAAAGCAATTTTGATAAATTCTAAAAACACTTTAGCAATTTTTTCTTTCCAATTAAAGAGCTATATTAATTACTTATAGGTTGATTCAAAAGCAAATCTTATATTTGAAAAAAAATTGGTTGCATTTGATGCACCATGTAGTCAAATGTAATTTGAAAAATCATTAAAATTTTAATAGAATAATATAAATAAATATAGTAAAATATAAATTAAATTTTTTTTTTTTTTTATAAAGAAATTGTGGGCCTGGGAGTTGGGACCATATATTTGATTTAAGCTATACATTATTTATTGATTTTCCATATGCAACATGTAGCTAATTTAAGACAAACAGAATTTTTTTTTTTTTTTTTTTTTTTAAAATGTGACAGTAGTGCAACCATTGATTATATACCTTTCGTATTTTGATTAGGTTCACGATGAGGACTGAGTACGAAAATGTTCTTTAAAATTGGACAATGAAGATCCATGGAGATATTTTTCTAATTTTCTGTGTCTGTGTTTATGCAATTTTCATTATTTTTAATATATTGGAGAATGTGTTTGATAGGTCAAGCTCTTAAAGGAAGAATTAGGATACGATGATGCATTTAACTACAACACAGAAACATCATTTGACGATGCTTTAACCAAGTAATTAGTTATATCTTTCTCTTCATTATTATTTATTGTTTTTTTATTTTATTTTATCATTATTATGTGTATATACTGATATGTACATATATAGAAGCTTAGACATATAGTTGATAAATTCTGTGAAAATAAATTGGACCGATAAATAGACAATATAAGATTGAATGGGCATTAAATTTTTTACCTAATTGAGTATTGGACATGTTACAGGTATTTTCCTGATGGAATCGATGTTTATCTAGACAATGTTGGTGGTGAGATGCTTGAGGCTGTCCTTAACCATGTTAACAAACACGCTCACATCGCACTATGTGGAATGATATCTCAATATAATAAGGTGTATATCATCATATATTTTATCATAATAGCCTGTGAAATTGTTTTGGACCGAATGAATGAGACTTTTTACCTTCTTTAAACTACATTTGGCGGTAGTGACAAATATTGCATTTAACTTATGTTAAGTGGATATATATATATATGACCATAGTTTATCCAATTACCAATTTTAATTCGCATATATATTTGTGTAGGTTTGGACAGAGAGATACGGGGTACGAAATCTGCTTAATATGATTGGCAAGGGGGTGAAAATGGAAGGATTCTTGGTCGGTTCGTACATGGATCGTTTTCCGGATTTCACAAAGGATATGGAGAGCTACATAAAACAAGGCAAAATCACTTGCAAACACATGATTCACTATGGAATTGACAGCTTCTTGGAGAGCCTTGGATCCCTCTTCTCAAGTTCTAATATCGGTAAAGTTGTGATTCAAGTCAAGTCCCTCCATTGAAGTTTTCCAACCCTCCACTTTAATTAATTACTATCCATGTTAATTGATTTGCCCTTAATTTGTCAATGTGCTTGATTTTATAGGCATTACTAGCCATGTAGTGTGCGGTGTGCTTCATGAATCATATATAAACCTTATAATATAATTGTATGAGTAATATTGCACCCTTCTTTTGCTATGGTTTTATTAATTGGTTTCTAATTTTAATTTAGTGAGCTGTCAATTATTAATTTTTTTAAGAAGAGAACATTTATATTCTTTAATATATGTTTTCTTTATTTTTCTCTCCATAGCAAGTCAAGATATGAACACACTGTTAGAGAACCCATATATGAAGATCAAGAAGATGGGAACGAATCTCACATTGAAAACATATATAATAAGAGAAGATTATATATACTAGTGGATGTTACAACCCATTAGCCTAGTCGTTTGAATTGTAAGACTATCGACTAATATATACACTCATTCTCATAAACACTTAAACATACAAATATTGAAATTTAACAGACACACGTAATGGCAAAGACCAATGTCTAGTTTTAATCTAGATCATGCGGGTCCAAGTATCTGCAACCTCAGCTCGATAATGTTAGTTGGAGTTATTTCCTCCTGCCTAAATCTCAAATTTGTAACAGTTTTTTTTGAAAAAAAAAAAACGTGGGCCGTGTAAGGGAAATAGAAAGGGCCCCCTAACCCTAATGGAAAATCAAACACCGCAACATTACATGAATGTTTTCAATTAATCTGATTGTTCTTGTCGATCTTGTTTTATACCCTTCTGCTCTTTCTTTTAAAATTGAGAGAAGCATAAATGGGAGAGGAAGCTGAATTTTTCTCATGCTCAATTATTGGAGCAATAGAGATGTCAAAAGTGAGAAAAAACTGAGGAAAAATATGATCTGGCGGGGAAAAAGGAGCAGAGAGACCGGCGCATGCATGTACAAACAAGGTTTGTGGAGGGAGAAATCAAAGGCTTGAAATGGGGTGGTGCGAGAAATGCCTGATCACTCACTACACTAGTGCATATATATAGAGATGCATGAATTACATGGGATTTGATCATGCAACCCCTGTGTGTCATGTCCCCTTTAGATATAATTAACCTTGCACATTTTTGCTTTATTTCCATCTTATGAGACTTGTTCTTGGATCTCACAAAGAATCTTGTAAAACACAACACCAAATCAATATATTCTCTGCACCAACATATATACTATTTTCAGATATTGGTGATCAAGTTGAATATATGATGATCAACCAAAGAGAATTGGTCAACTAATTGGATTATATATGTAGAGAGTTGATCATATATATGTGTCAGAATTTTGGTCAAAATGGTCAACATGCATGCCTCTCCATTTTGCACATATGGTCAAAAATTAATTAATTAGTCAAACCAATGAGGAAATAACTAAAAACAGGGATCATGAATTCATGATCCTCTCATGTCCTTTTTTTCCTTAGCTCTTAAGTAGATTTTGACATCTAGTAAAACGTAAATTAAATGGGCAAAATTAAATTTTCTTTTTCCTTTTCTTTTTCTTCCACTCAATGAAACTCATAGTTTTTAGATCCTAACACAGAGACTTTTTTTTTTTTTTTTTTTCCTCTTCTCTTCTCCCACTCTATTGGTCAATACAAGTTTATATTAATTTTAAGAAGGGTGGAGGCTTACTAGGGTTCAGTTTGAGCTCTAGTGGTGGTCCGGGTATTGATCTTTATGTGGATTTAGGGGATTTGGATCCTCTTTTTCGGAAGGGGAAGGTGGGGGAAATTGGTGCTTCTTCGTGTCCTCCTGAAAGAAGACGGAAAAAAAAAAGGATCTTTTTTCTTTAAGAATTCATAGGATGAAGACTCGAAGTGGGGCTCGTGTTGACAATGGCTAGACCGTATTGCTAGTTTTGTATTGGGTTCGTGTCTTCATGTGTGCTCATGAGGTTGTTGATTTGTTTTCCATATTATTCACAATCCCGTCTTGAGTGGTCGTTTTGGTATCTGGCATCAGGTCTGATTGTTTAGCTTTCGTTTTTTATGGTCTGTTTGGTGTTGGGCCTTGCATGGTCTCTTTTCTGTGGCTCTTTTGGGCTTTTGGTCTTTTTTTGTGTGTTTTCTTTGGGTCTTGTTTGTGGGGCTATCATTGTTTGGGCTTGGCTTCTGTTCTCCGTTTGGCTTGGTGTCCTGGTTGCTCGTGTTTTTTCGGCCTTCTTGGCTCGATGAATAAAGCTTTATTGTTAAAAAAAAAAAAAATAACAAACTTTGACTCAAGCACATAAATAATAAGATGGAAAGATGAGAAGTTAAAAAAAAAAAAAAAAAAAAAAAATAACAGTAAATGCTGGAAGCTATTATAACAAGTGCTCAACTTCTTGAATAAAAAACAACAACCGGTGAATCACAGTATTCTAGAGAGAGCGCAAAAAAATTTACAGGGAGAAAGAGTAATGAAATGAATAGATGAAAAGAGTGGGAGGAGAGAGAAAAAAAATTCTCTCTGTTAAGATCTAAAAATTGTGTGTTTCATTGAGTGGATGAGATAGAAAAGCAATATTTAATTTTACCTATTGAATTTATATTTTACCGGATGTTAAATTCTACTTAAAAGCTAACGAAAAAAAAAAAGGACATGAGAGGATCTATCAATTATTTGATTTCTCTGTCTTTTCTATGTTGTTTATACATCCAAGACCTTTTTCCTTTTGAACAAATGACTAAAGACCAGCGTCCAATTTTTTTTATTCTTTTGGGGGTTTTGAAGGAAAAAACATGACACGAACCCATAGTCTTATGGTTAAATGTGAGAGACATACCACTTGAACAATCAATCTCAACTTGTCTGTCCAAAACGTTTATTTAGCGCTCATATATATATATATATGTCTGTCATGTATATGTCAATCCACGGTGAAGACGTGAAGTAGGATATATAATTAGTGTTGTCAACCTTTTCTTCTTTCTCTCTATATATAGCACTGAGAAGAATTTAATTTTTAAAAGGATTATTGTAATTATTAGTAATAATATACTTAAAAAGTTAAATCAACGTTACTATTTGGGATGTCATTAAAATAGTTTCATTATTAGTAATTTCTTTATTACCACACACATATCCCATCCATCGAATCCTTGGCACAAACAAAAACTGAACTAAACTAAATGATCTCTGGACCTTGTCTTGCTTATTCATTGTTAAAATATCCATCCATGCAACCAAGTTTCCTCCATATTCAATTGAATTGATTAGTACTCTAGCCAGCAACCGAACCTAGTGGCCTTAGATATATATATATATATATATATCCAAAATGGGAAAAGCCAAGATGACTCAAATAAGGACAATTAAAATCCATATACTGAGATAAAAATTACAAAACTTTACTTACAAAGAAGTGCAAAAGCGAAAGAGAGAGAACGTGAAACATGTTAGCATATGCTCACCCATCATCTACAATGTTATGTACAATGCCAGCACGAAAGAACGTACAGGATCCGACACATGACCAGCAACGCTCTCTCTATGTAATATAAACAGATAGCTAGATAGATATATGCATCTCATGATGATCCATCCTAAGTTTCTTCTATGAAATTATTTGAATTTTATATTGAAAGTAGAGGCGGTGATTGTGGGAAAGATAGTATGCATGAATCCTGTTTTCGCTCTACAATATATATAGAGGCGTTTCAAAGACAAAAAAAATAAAAATAAAAATTGAAGTCCATATATATATGACAGCTAAAATCCCCTCAGCAACATTTCCTTGTTTTAACAGCTATCTAAAGCGCCCACACTTTTCTTTTCTTCTCTTGTCTTCCTTCCTTTCTGCATCTCTAAATTTAGCAAGTATGCATTTCATTGAGCGAGATTTCGGGGATAAAAAATAAAAAGCAGTGTATTTGCTTGCTTATGCCAAGTGGCTTTGTCATGCTTTGTCCTATATATATATATATATATATTTCTATAGGAAAACCAAATTGTGCTGTGGAGGATATATTTACTTATTTAGTCATTCAACCTACAATTGCAAGTTTCAATTTTAACCCTATAGCCTTTTTATATGACATGAAGTTTAGGAATAACATATGATAAAGAAATTATCCAAAAACCATTTCTTTTTTTTATATCCATGCGGTGAATCGAACCTGGAAATAACTATATATGAGTTGTATACTTGTATTTGTAATGTTTGATCTAGATAACATCTTAACACGATTAATCCTTTCCCGATCCGTTACGCTAAAAAAGATGTTTTTAAAAAATAAGGTGTGAGCTTGAAAACCTATTTAATTAATTATGCTTTCAAAATACAAGGTCAAATAAAAAGGCGTTTGTGATATTTTTCTAAGAAAACTTGTTGAAACATTGAAAGAAGATGACAACGTGAAGACAAACTCTTTGTAATTAGGAGTTCAAGTAAGAACACAATTTGCATAATTAGAAGTAAAATTAAAGAAGAAGAAGAAAAAATCCGAAAAACTAAGTTCTACGCATTGATCAAACATATGTACATATGATAACACAGTCTGATAGTCTTTCACACACAAGTAAATAAAAATTAAAGAACTCTAACAGTAAATATAAGATTGTTGAAATCACAAAACCTAACAGTTACTTTTTCTGTAAGGAGGGTTAAAACTTGAAAAAGAAAGGAAGAAAGAAAAAAACAAATTATAAATAAACACACTGCTAAAAATTTAACTTCTTCCCTTAGCAAATTCGCGGCATATTGTTCCAACTATAAGAATCCAATTGGCTCCAGTGAACTTCTGGGGAGGCCACGCCTGGTGGCGATGGGGTGGGTGGCACATTTGGCTGATGATCAGCAATTTCCACATTGCTGCCTCCTGCAGTGCTAGATGATGAGGCATTGGAGATGTTGTTGCTTCCACCTTGGTACCAATCAGGTAGTGGCATTGATGCGGGGAAATTGTTGAGCAGGCTCATCAGATCATCATCCATTGAATTCATCTCCTCTAATGGTTCTTCGCTCCGTTTCATCCCTGTAACCAAGTAATTTATGTGTTCTTTGTCATTTATATATATATAACTATACAAATGTTTGAACTTGTTCATAGAATGTAAAATTTGATTTGTATAGGTTTCTGTTTATATAGTCAGTGCTCATGTTACTATATATTGACTACTGTTTGCATATTATTGAGTGCACATTTTGTCCAAAACCAGGACTGAATCAAGTTACACCATCTAGTGTGAACATGTGGAAATAATTTAGGAGTACAAATCTTAATTGAAGGGAAAAAAATAATCATAAATATGTATATATTTCAAATGATCATAAATTTATTAAAAATAATGTGATTAAAAGAAAATTTGAAGAATAAGTAATGATTCTTTAATCGGGACTGAAAAAAAAAATCCATGAATTCCTGATTTTTTTTTTCAGGATCATCCTAACCAGAGAAGAACTCAACAAATTACGACAATAAGTATAAACATACAAGTTTTTTAACCTAAATATATAAATTATTAGAAGCATAACCAGCTTGTAATTAATATGATTCTATGGAGTTCATGCAAGAAAAATGAATGATTATAACTCACCGATTGAAGACTGGGAATTAGAGCTCAAATCCTCCCACTGATTGTCAGCATTAGCGTCGCCTTCATTTTTCACCATCATTTCGACAACACCTTCCTCCGAAGACACCACGCCTTTCCCCTTCTCAGCAACCACATCTTCCACCGCAGACGACACATTGTCCTCACTGTAGATCAGTTTTTGATCATTGCGAGACAGATGGTGAGATTCCTGCACTAGAGCATCTAACAAACCACTGTTGCTAATACAACTCGCCGTTTTGGTCGGCTCTCCAGTTTTGTAGTCAACATCAATATCATTGCTAGTAGTAGTATTGTTTCCTACCATCACACAAACACCGCCGCCGCCGCTCGACCCAGATGACGGAGTCGTTGGTCGTGGCGGAATTTGGGTTGAAGGGAGCTCCGCGGCCTCTTGTCTCGGAACAAAATGATCAATCGGGTCAATGGAAGCTCCCGCTATTATCGAACTAAAACTCACGTCACGTTCATGATCATGATCAAAATTTTCACTCTCAAACTTGAAGTTTGGGACGAATGGAATATTATTAGGTTGTACTGTTTGGATGTTTTGATTGAACAGCAACCCAGCAGCTGATGGTGGTTGATTATATGGAGAACCAGAGAACCCAGTACTATTCATATTGTTGGTGTTACAAAAGAGCTTGAATTGGCGATTTGGGTGGTCAGAGTAGTAAGAATTGGCTTGATTTTGATGAAGAGGGTGGTGGTTTTGTGGTGACGAGAAATTGAAGTTATTGAACAAAGAGAGAGATGGATTGTATGTAGTAGCAATATTTTGTGAAGAGGTGAGGAGAGAAGATAGTGAAGGAGAAGAAGAGCTGTTGTGGTGTCTCTTTTGGTGGTGGTGGTGGTGAGGATTGTGCACTTGCTGCTGGAGGTGAAAAACAGCCGCTTTTTCTTGCACTTCTTGAGGGTAAATTGGTAAACCTGCTCTTTGGCGTCTCTTCATCCTTGTGTTCCAGTAATTCTTGATTTCATTATCAGTCCTTCCAGGTAACTGTACGTGTAGAGATGATCATAGAGAGAAACGCAAAGATATTGAATATTAGACAGAAATATTGGAGACAATTAAAAACGTAACTAATAAGATGTGCGGGTTGCTAGAAGACAAGTCAGAGACAAAAGAGAAGGAGATACGAAAAAGAAACTCAGACTTGGGTCACAATCAATTAACATCGATCAAAGATTTAATAGACCAAAAAAAACTCAAATGGTTATGACTCTTTAGTCTTTTCCCCCCGATTTCAAAGATCAAAACAGATAAAAATCATTTGACATATATCAATTGTCAAATAAACTAGAAGAAAAATCAAATCAAATATAACATATATTAATATATTACCAGACATGCTGGCTAGGTATATATATGTTACCTGAGCGGCCATGCGAGCCCATTTGTTACCGAGCTTAGCGTGAAGTTCGATGATGATCCTCTCCTCGTCGGACGAAAACGAACCTTTCTTGAGATTAGGCCTCAAATGGTTAGCCCATCTGAGCCTGCAACTCTTCCCACACCTCATCAAACCAGAATTCTTCTGCACCGCGTTCCAGTTCCCTTCTCCATGCTTCTTCACATACTCCATCAGGATCCCGTCCTCCGCCGCCGTCCACGGCCCTTTCTTCAAGCTCTGACTCATCACCCCCAACAGCCCTTTCGAACCCTCCACAGTCGCTCCTCCGCTGCTCACCATTCTCGATAAATATATATAAATATTATATTATATATATATGTGTGTATATCCTCCACCACCAACTCAGATACAATTAATCCTGGTTTTGGTAAGTGGAGTTTTTGCTTGGTTTTTATAGAAAAAAAGGACTCTCTCTTATGGGTTTGTATTACGTATGTCTGGATTGTTTTGATGATTTTTATTTTTTATTTTTTATGTTTCTTGTGACTTATGGTGGGGATAATATTGGTGAATTTGATTGTTTGTTTTTTGATTTTTCTTTTGAGAGTTCTCTCCTCTCCCAAGATGAACAAGAGAATTGAAGCAAAAGAGAGGAGAGAGAAGGAGAGAGAGAGAAACAAGTTCTTTTGTCTTGTTTAAATATTTCTTGTGCTGTGTTTTAAACAAAAGAAATGAAGAAATTTTAGAGTTTCAGAGAGAGAAAAAGAAATGAAGATGTAGAGAGAGAAAGATGCGGTATTAGGAATTTAGGATAGAGAGAGCGAGAGATGGATTGGATTGGGCTGGTTTTAGAGAGAGAAAGAGAAAGTGTGTGGGACCAAAGCTTGGGTTATGAGAGAGAGGAGTAGTAGTGTGTAATGTGTTGTTGTTTGTGACAGCCCAATAGAGGGTCGTGAATTTATAAACTAGAGGTGTGAGCGTCCATTTCGCTCCGTTTTGCATGCTATGTGCTACATCCTTTTGGAGGCTTCTTTCTTTATACGCGTTTTCTTTATCCACCCTTGATTTCTACACTCCAAAAATAAATTGGGTGCGGTGTGATGTACATACGTCTTCCATTGCGATCTTATCATGTGATAAATTTTAATATTACAACGTGAATATGCATGCTATTCTGATGCATGTATAACATGCACATCCTGATGAAGATTATCCTTCTACGCGTTTTCTATATCTCTGATTCTATATACTAAGAAGAAATTGCATGCAATGTGATGTATATGTATCCTCCGTTGCGATCCTGTCAGGTGGCAACATTTACCGTGTTAAGATGATCAAAGCATTAAGATGCACTTCTTTTGTAGGCTTATCCTTCTATAAATTCATCTCCAATATCTATCTTGATATTTACATAAACTTAGATGTAATAAAATATACGTATATCTTCCGTTAAGATCTTATCACGTGACAAATTTGACTGAATCAAGATCAAAAGAAGATGCACATGCATCATCCTCGGCAATCTTGTCACGTGAAAAATTTACCCTCTATTAATATTACAATGAAGATTCATAGTGTATATATTATGCAACATTTAAGATTTTTCCTTGTATAACACCACTACACGTGAATTATAACGTTAAAAAGGAACAAAATATAATTATTATTTTTCTTTTATCATTTTAAATGCCTAAAAAAAATGATGAAATCTATTTTCCATTTTGTCACTAATTTTATAAATTTCCCTTGGATGTTTAGTGCAATATAAAGGAAGAAATTCACATGGAATAGCTGTGAACTATTTCGGTCACAATTTTAAGTTTTAATTATCTATAATATCTAAGAAAACGTATTTTTAGACATTTAAATAAAACTTGGTTTTTCTTTTTTCTCCCTTTGTTGAATATTTTATTTTTACCATTGTTAAATATAGCTTGGACTATTTTCTCCTTTTCCTAGATTCGTCGTCTATTTATTTTCATTTCCTTTTCATTTTTTATTTAGAAAGTTTGAAAGTGACGTGTAAGAAACCCTTGATGACTTTTAGATGTTTTTATGTAATTTGATATTCTTTTTTTTTTCTTTTTTTTTTTTTTGAAGGATAATTTGATATTCTTTTCACCCACAAATAATGAAAAATCCATTTGATCGAGCATACCGTAATACAAATATATTGTCCTTGTCATAAATTACCTTAATCGGTAAAATTCTCAAATTATATGCAATACTTTTAATTGGAGTTTCCTTTAAATGGTATTAATTTATTTTTATTTAATAAAATTTCATTTAGGTTTATGCATTTTTTTTTCAAATAAAGGTGCATTTTGGTTCCATTTATTTTAATTGTATTATGATCATACCAACTATTTTTATTATGGATTAGGCTAAATTGACGTTTGTAAAAAAGAAAAAAAAAAAACTTAAAAGTTTGATTTAAATTATATGACGTTAATATTTATCAATTTATTTATTTTTAATCTTATATTGGAGAAAAATAGTAAATAACTAACAACCCTCGGATGAAGAACAATTGGCTGGATGCCTGATGGACTGTAGCATAGCCAGAAATTTGTTTGAAGGGGACATTATACTAAAATAAAAGATTTAATGTCCGTTTAGAAGAGTTTATCTACTGGCTAAAAGAGTGTTTTTAATTAAAAAAGCTCTTTTCAATTTTTTTTTTTGTGTCGTTTGGTTGTCACTCAGTAGAGATTTTGGATGATTAAAAAAGTTGTTTTACGTCTACACGAAAAAACTTAAAATTTAGGTTTTTCCAAGTAGATATTTTTGAGCTTTTTTAATAACACTGAAATGTCTAATATAACTCTACCATTCAAAATAGTTTTTGAATATTTTGGTAATCCTGTCATTTAAAAAAGTTTTTTCTAATTTACGACCACACGATTAACATCTTCTCATTAAGAGTTCTACTTGTAGAATGTCTACTCTTAAAAGATCTACTCTTAAAAAATCTACTTGAAGAAGCTCTAACAAATGGAGCCAGTGGGCAAAGTCAAAAGGTGATAAAATTTGGTGGAAAACTTATAATATTTTCAAGAGATTTTTATTTTTATTTTTAATTTTTAATCCCATGGTGTGGATAGGTGTTGAAATCACAAGATTTACTTCAAACTTTTGTTACCTAGATATTTCCATTATTATTTTTGTAGTTTGAAAAATCACTTTAGAGTATTATAAATTTACAATTAAGCTCAAAATTTTTATCCCAAAAACTGTCACATATGAGTTGCAATTGCTTGATCAGTTCTTAATTAGTTTCTAGCACTATGATCACCTGCTCTATAAAATAATTACAATTCATTAGCCGCATTATTTTTTGATTGAATAATTAGATTCTTATAGTCATTTAATTTTTATTATAGTGGCTAGTGGGATAGTTAATTTATAAATGACTTTCTTTTCCATATTGGTATTTCTTTCTTCATTTTTGTTATTTGATGAAAACTATTTTAATAGACTTGCTAATTTTGAACTAATCATGTAATTATCATATCACAAACACGTATGGGAGTCTTAAAGAATATTTGGGTTTTGGATTCGGATTTTCGGTTTTCAAGCCCAAATTTCAGGCGTGGGTTTTTTTAAAAACATAGTTTTAGGCCCAAATAAGGCCATTTTATAAGAAGAAAAAAAAAATTCAAATGAATAACTTTAAACTTGGTACGAATAACAATCAAGTTTTTTTTTAAAAAAAAATCAAGTTTTCCTTAAAAAAATAATCATGCACACACGATCCAATGTATCGGTTTCGAGTCACCGCCACCACACGTGATATTTTAAAAATATTCACAAATTATAGAAAAATTGCTCACATTTTGTATTTGATTTTTTTTTTTTTTTTTTTTTTATACCGGTTACTGTAATGACTTAGTTCGACTTGAAACCAAGACATTGTCGACTCATAAACACTCCCTGAGACATCGTCGAATAAACGGTACCGCGACACATAGGGGTATTGTTGATTTTTGTGTGTAAAATACCGAATATTACATCTATTATATTTCTTGTTTTGGAAAACGAGGAAATGGAATTGTAGATAGTATTATGCATCACTCACGCCTTTACTAGAGATTCTACAGTTTTTTTTTTTTTTTGGGGGTAGATTTTTGGGTTGTGAACAACCAGTGAGAGATCTTTCTAGTTGTGTACAGCTCTTCAATTAGAAAAGTTTACCACAAACAGATCTCTGTTTGTCTGATTATCTGAACATATATTTATAAAACAAAAACTCTATTTTTAGTTGATGAATCTGATAAAGAATTTTTCATCATGACATCATGTTACCAACCTCGGAGCTCTATTGAAAATCTGTCCACTGAAACTGCACTCAAGGTCTCTACTCTTCAAAGTTCCAGTTCTAGTTTGCAATTACTCCAGTTTCTAACAAGATTTTGTTGTGCTTCAATGGTGGAAAGCATACCAGTGTCTAATTTATCAAATTGAACAAATAAAGGCCAGCAACCTCTAGACCATAATAAAAAGTCATCAACCTTTTTCATTCTCTTTTTCTCCTTTAATTTGCCAGGTCTGGAATCTCCTTTCTTTGTTTTAATATTCTTCAGTTTCGTATATCAAATAGTCGCGAGAGACAATCAGCCTAGACAAACAGACTGGTTCTACCAACAACTTACGAAAACAAGGAGATGGAAGTCTTAGCAAATTCATAATGACAACTAAAACTAACAACATTGATCATTTGACATGAACACAACGATGCTATAGAGAGTTTGAACTACTACTATAATGAAATGGTCTTAACTTCAATGCACTGAGGTTTGTTCTCAATATGTTTTCATGATAATCCAGAAACAGGGGTTCTTTAACTTCAAATAGTCACTAAACATATTTTCCTTAGATAATCTACCTTATCACAACCTGGAAAACTCAAGACAATTATAAGAGAATGTTATTGTTGCTGAGACCTTAGTGAGATCGCGAGATGAAATCAATATATTGAGCCCACAACCTGTTCTGGCTATGTCAATTTTATATATAAAAAAAAAATTATAGTTTACATTGCTATAGGGAAGCGATAAAGTTCGATAGATAAATATGAGAGAAGCAGAAATATTCACCTGCCAGATAGCATCTTGGAAATAGCATTTGATCACATCACATCTATGATCTACATGACCTAAGTTCGTTCCCATCCTACGACATCACAAATTGTTGGCAAATCCAAAAGCTTTGGAAGTGATCACAACATTTCTTTAATAAAGTCGAGGTTAAGGGTGTCGCGAACGATGAGGAACAACCCCAGGAGTAAAACAAGCGTAATTCCTGATGACATAATTCGCTGCTCCACCTCTCGAGGAAGCTTCCTCCCACCTCTAGCGGCCTCTACCAGAATCAAGGCCAATGTACCCCCATCCAAAGCAGGTAAAGGAAGAAGGTTTATCACTGCAAGGTTAAGATTAAGCAGAGCTGCAAACTGGTAAAGGCCATCAACATTCGATCTAGCAACTTCTGCACCGACAGCTATAATAGCAACAGGACCTGAAACCTTACTAGCTGTCTGTGAGAAGTTTAAAAATGTCTGTTTTAAGCTATCCAAAACATTGAATGAGAGACCCCAAAATTCTTTTCCAGTAAAACTAAAAGCCTCTGAGACATTCTTTGGTCTAACCTTCGAAATTTTAACATTCGGTGATAACTGAACTCCAATCTTACCCGTTCCATCGAAATTCTCATCCGGGGTGACACCAATTTCAAAATCCTGCCCTCTCCTCTCAACTTTAAGCAAAACATTTCTTTTGGGGCTCTTTTTAATCACATCAACAAGCTCAGAAACAACATTAGAACCAGTTTTTGGGAATTCAAGACCATTAACAGAGAGAATCACATCACCAGGAAACAACCCATCTCGCGAGGCAGCTGAGAAGGGTCTAACATCAGGCACAAGCACCCCAGGAAAGGTCTCTTGAACAGGCAAACCAACAGATAATACTTGCAAAAGGATTATCAAATATGCAAAGATTACATTGGCAACTACACCAGCTGATATGACAATAATTCTATCTAATATAGGCCTATTCTTTAGAAGATTTTCATCATCAACAGGAATATCACTCTCAGGATCATTATCAGGAAACCCAACAAATCCACCTAGAGGAAAAGCTCTAATAGAATATTCAACATTGTTAGCATTGAATTTAGCTAAAATTGGACCAAACCCAACTGCAAATTTACTTACATGGATTCCTTGGAGATACGCAGCAAGAAAGTGACCACTTTCATGTACAACAATGATAGCTGTCAACACACCAACCGCCTCCAAAACAGATTCAAAACTCCCCAAATCAAATCCAGAAACAGAAGCAAATGACCTGAAATCAAGTCTTTTTCCAAACGGGTACCTAATTCTTTCATTAAAAAATTGGTTCTTGCAATGAAAACCGAGGTTTTGTGAAGACAAAGAACAACAAATGGAAGAAGACAGAGACTTTGAGAGATGGGGTCTGTGTTTAAGTGGAAAAACCGAAAAAGGTTGTGACTTTGGATTGGAGAGTCTGATAAGAGAATGAGAAGAAGAACAAGAAGATGGTGGAGAAGAAGAGAAATTTATAAGCATATTGTCTTTGGATTTTGCAAGAACAGAAGAGGAAGGTCTGGGCAGTGAACGAAGAAGTGGATATGGCAAAAAATCTTTTTTATTTTTTAAGTACGATGAGATAATTCACATATTTGGGTTTGTGGAGAGGGAGTGAGTGAGATGTCTCCCTCTTAATTTCCACACAAGCTATAGTGTTGTTGTGCTGTTCTTTTTTGTTTTTTGGTCTCATGGCCCATGTTTATGTGATTTGATTCTGGTCAAAAAAGCGAAATTACAAAATGGATTAGGTTAAAAATACTTAAATTACTGACTTAAAATATTTGATTTCAACCTCTCAACTATTCCGGTGCTCTTAATCCAAGAGTTATAAATATATTCAAATATCAACCATTGGATTAAGAACACATGTGTAGTTGAGATATTGAAATTAACATTTTAAGTTGTAAATTTAAGTTGATTTAGCTTGATCCAATCACACAGTGCAAAATTTTCTGTTGGTTTTTTACGGTTAATTTTCTTCACATATTTTGATATATCACCTTGGTGAGAACCTGACACATCAACCGTTCGAATGAGCGTCGTTTATCATCGAATCATGTTGGGTGATGATATTGCATTTGGTACAATTAAGTTGCGGCCCAGTGTCGTTATAAAGCGCGGTTATGTTAAGGCACGGTTTTGATATTATGTGTGGTGCAGTTAAGGCCCATTTTTGTTTTCAATGGGGTAAAATTATGGCCTGTGTAGCCCAGGTAAGCCCATTTGTTTTTGGCATGCTGATTACTATTACTTTAGGCAAAAATTGGGCTTCTTGATTATGCCTTACCATCTTATAATTGTCCAATACGTTCACAATCTCTTCTCAGGCCATCAGCTAGTTAGATTTTCAAATCTAAAGTTGGAAATTTTTTGAACTTTTTAGGACAATCTCAAACAAATAATTATACATCAAATAAATCATATTTAAATAATAAATTGACATAGTTATGAGTTTATTATAAATTATAATATATATAATATGTATATAATTTTTAAAATTAAGTATTTAATAGAATAATATCTTGTTTCACTTTTACAATATTATATACAATATCAAGAAATTAAATATTTTTTAAAAAAAATTATCATAAAAAAATATAGTTCCACGGTTCAATCATAATTCATACATTAATACATTGCATATTTGAAATTTAATACCAATAATCAAAAACATAAGGTACATTTCCATCTTGATTTGAATAATAATTTTCTTAGTAAAATATGCTTGCATAGTTTTCAAAGTAGATATTAATATGACATGTGTTTGTTGCTTGATCTCTTCTAACTAATTCATGAATTGGGTATTTTGGATTTATCCAACTTGGTGGATATTGCTGATTTGCATGCATATGTATTACATATGAGATTTGTGGCGAAGAATAATCAAATACATCATAGCTACCATGACAACCATAATATGGTACTTGGGAACTTGACCTTGCCTACGAATCACTTAAAGAATTATTTTATGTATCTATATTCATTGAAAAGAGAGTCATAGTTAGAGAATTTTTATCAATTTAACTCATTCCTCCTTGTTGTCTACTGCGATTTTGATTAAAATTACTTGCACAAGTATCCCAACTAGAGATGCACATTTTCCCCCGGATCCCCAAATCCCCACATTCTCATCCCTATTTCCCCCAAACATATATAAATATAATTATAATATTTATATTTTTTTTTTCTTTGAAAACCCTAACTATATATACTTATTTACTCTTTTTAAAGACAAAACCTAAAACCTAAATCTAAAATCTAAAATCTCCTCTCAAGATTTGTAATGGAATATTTGTTTTTTTAGATTAATTTGTAATTTTTAGGCAAATGGGGGAACTGGGTTGGGGATGGATATATCTCTCCCCAAAATTCCCCATCCTTATTTTTTATTTATTTATTTATTTTTGGTGGGGGGGTGGGGAGGGATGGGAGGACCTATATCCATCCCCATTTTCTTAAATGTGCATCTATAATCCCAACATGCCGCACTAGCAATATTCCAACATGCTGCATCAACATCCTAATCTCCGGCACGAATATCCCAACTCTTTGCACCAACATCCTCCCTCATCCCCACCATCCATGTCATCTCCATCATCTTTTCCTCAACTATTTCCATCAGAGGTATGTTGGTCATCAGAAGAGTTGCTAACAATAACTCCACGATTTACACCAACTTCTTCTCTAATCACTTATTCAACATTTATTCTCATGTCTCAAGCATGAGAAGCAAAACGTAGATCAGGATTTCTCTTATCATCATCTAAGTAGGCAGGTCTAACTCAGTCAAATATAAGATTCTCATTATCATCCCTGCTTCAGCAGCTATTTGAAGTAGATTAATAAAATCAGTTTCATTTACTTTATCTTTTTCAGCTGTCATATCCGTAAGTTTCAACTTCATATTATAATAACAATAAAAAAAAGTTGTTCAAGCTTAAATAGGCAAGATGGTTCTTTTGTTTTGTGTGGATTAAAGCAAATGTGGACTAACTCTTTCGCAGGCAGAAGATGATGCTATTTGTGACTGTATGCGAATTGTTATTGCACGCAAACAAATTTTTTTTTTTTTTTCAAATTGCTTTCACAATATTTTTTCATGTTCACTCTTTGGTTTTTTGCCCTATTCTACTTCATTAATTTACATACTGATTATTATTTTGGAAATTTTTATAAATTTTAAAACCTCCTTCTAAAATAATTTTTAATCTAAATTATTTGAATAATAATTTAAGTGTTAAGGATTAAAAAAATATTTTAATAATTTGCAAATTATCCCTGGATTTTGAGGAGAAATTCACAATATTTCAGGAACATCATGATATTTCAGAAATATCGAATTTTTTTTTATAGATTTTTTGAAATCGGTCGGATATTTTGTAAACATTGTATATTTACCTGTTTCGATATTGGTCCCTCCAAAATATAGTTATATCGATAGATATATCGGTATATCTATCGATTTTAAGTTCTTTAATTATAATTTAGAATTATCTCAAACCTTCACCATCATTTTTTTTTAAACCACCTCCACTGTCAATTGAACATGTGTTACATGTATGAATACAATAGTAAAAGTGATAGGTAGAATAATAGATACCCAATTCTTTGGAGGTTGATATACAGATACAACTGTATATGATTTTAAATGTTTACATGCGGACATATATACAAGATATGGTAAGCTGATTTTTAGAAACCATATTGATTATGAGATACTGTAATGATGATGAGGTCGTTCCAAATCAATTTATCATATCATTTTGCCTAATGAATTTGACGCAGTGGAAAACACAAAGGAATAAGACCAATGTCTGTATTCCGTGATAATCTGGAATCCACCAGAAAACAAACAGAAAAACTCTTTAAACGAACTCTGAAATTTTATTAATTAAAAGATTACTCAGCCTTTCGGTTTACCAGCATATTTAAAGCAAAAACCCTAACCCTAATACTTGTTGGACAAGAAACGGGATTACATAATAAAAATTACCAAAAATAGCAAAATATAGATAAATGCGGAAACAAATAATTCTAATCCTAATACGACTCGAATACGACATTCCTAAAAAGACTAAAACAGAAAAAAGATAAAAACTAATCAGAATCCTCTAAGATTCATGACTCCTAACTTAACTAAAAAAACAAAGATCAAATCTTACCCAAAAGGTAAGTTTGATTTATTTTCAAAATCTAAATTTAATTCTTAATCAAAACAAAATAAATAAACTTGCGAATCAAGAAACAAAGACCCAAATTAATAAAATAAAAAAATAAAAAAATTGCCCAAATCAAATTTTGTTCAATGGAGTCAGGGCACGGTCTGGACTGCGGTTCATTCTTTTTGTCCTACATCAATTGACACAGCGGGCTATGACGAAAATAAGAATGACCACTTTGTCGAATCCTGAGGCGCACTTAGATGAACCTTGACGCAGCGACCGGTAGTTACTCAAGCATGGATCGCCATGCAGGGGCCATCATTCCTTAGGGGTCGTTTGTTTTTTCCACTTAAGACTTAATGAGTCTGAATCATAATTATTAAGTTGTTTTGTTTGTTTTTTTAAGTGGTCAAACAACTTAAAAATACTAAAAAACAACTTCAAATAAAAAGTAAGAAATCCTGACTTTTCACTTAATTGTAAATCACTGAATTATATTAAATGCAATCTAAAATCTTTTCTTCCGATATTATCCTCCATATATAACATGTTTCCAATTTCATCATAATTATATTGTATATAAATCTTTATTTTAATATATTGCTTATTTTAAATAGCTTTAAAAATAAAAAAAGAACCCTAATCACTTCTCATATTGGTATTTAATATCAATACTTTATTATGATATTAGGGTGATGTATTTATATATTATTTTTTTAGAGTGTTTTGTGTGAGTTTTCCTGCTCCCCTTTTATTTATTTTTTATTTTTTTTAAAACCCTTTTCTTTTCTTAGTAAAAATAAAGTTTGTTTATAATCTTTATTTTAATATATTGCTTATTTTAAATAGCTTTAAAAATAAAATAAAATAAAATCCTAATCACTTCTCTTATTGGTATTTAATATCAATACTTTATTATGATATTAGGGTGATGTATTTATATATTATTTTTTTAGAGTGTTTTGTGTGAGTTTTCCTGCTCCCCTTTTATTTTTTATTTTTATTTTTCAAACCCTTTTCTTTTCTTAGTAAAAATAAAGTTTGTTTGTAATCGAAGAAGAAGATCATGATCATACGTGTTCATACATAATTATTATTTTTGGATTGTTTTTATTCCATATTATATGTATAATTAACATGAGTATAGATGTAAAATTACTTTTTTTCAGACAATTTTATTTGTAAAAAACAAACATGTTGACAGTACTTTCATATGTGAGGAAAAAAAAAAACAAACATGTCATTCAGATTCAGATTTCAGTCACTATTCAGTCTTCAGTAAAATTCAGAACTATTCAGTCTTCAGACAAAAAAACAAACGACCCCTTAATCTATGTTAGAAAATGGCGCTCTCGAATCTTCAAAGAGTATGTCGAATCCATGACAAATAAGTGTTCTAAATAACGATTTTATTGATTATGAAAAAGTTACAATAATTGAAAATAATAAGACTATTTATAATAAACTAATCCTAATACTATTCGAATATGACATTCCTAAAAAGACTAAACAGGAAAATATCAAAATTAATCATAATCTTTTAAGATTCATGATTTCTAACTTGACTAAAAGATTCATGATTTCTAACTTGACTAAAAAACAAAGATCAAATCTGACCCAAAAGGTAAGTTTGATTTATTTATAAAACCTAAATTTAATTCATAATCAAACTAAAGTAAATAAATTTGTTAAACAAGAAATAAAGACCCAAATTAATAAAATAAGAAAACACCCAAAACCGTCTGAATCTGAAGTTAAGTGCGGTTGGGCCGCAGGACACCGGTAGCGGCATGGGCCGTCATTCCTTCTTCTTTATCCTACATCAGAATTTAGAAAAAATTTTGGATAGTATAACATTACTCCATACGATATAAGTATCATTAATAAGTTTCATAATAAACATCACGATTATGAAATAATGATGCAAGAGAAAATACCTGTAACAAAGCAAAAATATGAAAAGAGTGATAGGGACATAGAATTGATGGTTTCTTTGGAAAAAATGAATGATTGATTACACCTCATTACACCAAAAGGCCTCTAAAATTGAAAATAAATAAATCAATGATACCCCCCACGATTTGCATCAAATCGTATCAGCAAAGTGGGTCTCTTATTTTGATTCATTGAACGTCTAGACAGAGGCTGAAAAGAGTGGCACAACTTAATCAAAATACATCCATACTAAGGGGTCATTTGTTTTTTTGTCTGAAGACTGAATAGTCCTAAATTTTTCTAAAGGCTGAATAGAGACTGAAATATGAATTTAAATGACATGTTTGTTTTTTTTTCCTCACATCTGAATGTATTGTCAACGCGTTTTTTTTTTAAAAGTAAAATTGTCTGAAAATAAGTAATTTTACATTTATACCTATATTAAACAATTATACATATAATATAGAATAAAAACAATCCAAAAATAATAATTATATATGAACGCATATGATCATGATCTTCCTCTTCCATTACAAACAAACTTCATTTTTACTAAGAAAAGAAAAGTTTTTTTTTTTTTTTTTCAAAAAACAAAAGAGGTAGTAAGAAAACTCACACAAAATACTCTCTCTCTCTCTATATATATAAATACATCATACTATGAGAAGTGATTAGGGTTCTTTTTTATTTTTAAAGCTATTTAAAATAAGGTATATATTAAAAAGATTTATATACCATATATAATTATGATGAAATTGTAAATATGTTATGTATAGAGGATAATATCGGAAGAAAAGATTTTGGATTGCATTTAATGCAATTCAGTGATTTGCAATTAAGTGAAAAATCAGTATTTTTTACTTTTTATTTTAAGTTGTTTTTTGATATTTTAAAGTTGTTTGACCACTTAAAAAAACAAACAAAACAACTTAATAATTATGATTCAGGCCCATTAATTTTTAAGTGAAAAAAACAAACGACCCCTAAGAGCATCTCCGATGTAAAAGTAGTTTACATATCAAAAATTGTTAACATAATAATAATGTCAAGAGGCTTGCTTCCTAACTATGTGGCATAAAGATATACTTGATAGACACTCAACTTAAAATTTGATCTCAAATGTTTATGTTCAAAACACATTCATTTTTTAATGACATATCCAATTTTCCTTATAAGAAATAAATGAAAAATTAATGTTAATTTTAAATACTTGAGGAGTCATGTGCAATAGATTGTCTGAAAGTAAAAAGTCATGTTGGCAATATCTAATATATTTTTTTGTCACATCAGCGTGAGGTTGAATACTTACAACTGTATTGAAGATAATTTTTTAATAAACTGTTTATTTATCTTATGTGGTATTTTTTTTTTTTTTTTTTTCACAAGCCACTTACATTACAGATGCTCTAGCAAACAAATAATTACAAAAATAACAAAACAGATTTCTCCTCGTCATCATCCATAAAAAACCAACAGGCTTACAGGTTTTCGGCCGGTGATGAATTGCTGATGCTTCTATGACGTCTTGAATGGATGGAGTGCTGGATAGTAATTAATTAAAACAGGTAAAATCTTCTGTGATTTGATTAATTTGTTATTTGTATTTATATAATTCAATATGACCACGTAGAACAGGAAACCAAAAAAATAATCCAAATTCACCGATTCCAAATACTGAGATTTGGTAAAAAAAAAAACTCTTATATAACTACAACTCTACAAGAGATCTCATCATTTAACATCTTATATCATCAAACAAATAAATAAATAAAAATCATTGGTTTAAAAAAAAAATCATAGAAAATAATCATTTAACTTGAGCATGTTTATTTCATTTTCTTAAATGTTTTTAATTAAAATTAGAATAACTTAAAAAGAAAAAACATCATAAAATATCATATGCTGAAAAACCACTGTCCGATTTCATTTCCTAAATGTGAAGATACAGAAAATGATAAACTGCACTAACAGTAAATTAGAAAAGCTACCTTTTCTTAATCCTTCCTTTATTTGGTGCCTTGGTGGGTCCAAACATTATTTTAGTTTATATTTCATATATAGCTAGGTTGAGCTGAAGTGGTTAGGGTTTGATAGACAAATTTTCCTTGATTAAGACATCATGGATTCATCATATCCCAATTCAACTAATGTTTTGTAGCTTTCTAAGCATAAAATCCAAAAACAGTTATTTCACCATTATAAAACCCTAATTTCTTCAATAGACTGCCATTATCTCTTACGCGAGCGAGCATCTTGATTTTCGTTTCATACGGACAATATGGTGATCATTTTCATAATTTCTATAGTCCCTACGACCATACAATGTATCTACTATATCTAGTCTATAATTTTACAAAAACATACAAACTGGTGGGAGAAATATCTCAAT
This sequence comes from Acer campestre, assembly GCA_954870605.1. Classification (NCBI taxonomy): domain Eukaryota; kingdom Viridiplantae; phylum Streptophyta; class Magnoliopsida; order Sapindales; family Sapindaceae; genus Acer; species Acer campestre. The sequence continues at coordinate 3,521,486 of OX940803.1, read as the reverse complement.
TCACAATGTGAAATGAAGTTGTGTAGTACATGGTAGGGACTAGAGAAGGAATCAAATTTAATGCATCCTCAACTGGAAGTAAAGGATAGCATGTCCCACTAAACTTGCAGTTAACTTATATATATATATATATATATGGTTCCAAATACACCAGGTTGCATACAATGACGATCGATTCCTTTATCAATCACCTTTGTCTGTTTCTTCTTCTAATTCCTTTTATTTTCTTAATTTTTCCATCTACAAACGTTTCATCTATCTAGGTCCTTCTATTTAATTTCGTCAGCATATTGGTTTGTTCCTCCATCAATATCAGACAAAAAGAAAAATTAATGATCCAAAATCGAGCTAAAACATTTTCTATTTCTTGGTCAATAGCAATAGTACTTATATAGCTAGCTTAAATATTTGAAACACTCGGTGGTCCATCTGATTTTGACATGCTTGATCAGATTAAGGAACCACAAAACATGCAGACTCGGATTATTAACCAAGCTTTTGATAAACGGTTACATAGAATTGAGTGTGTTGATGAATAATCGCCATGTATAGTTTGACCTAATATCACACAAAGTCTTTCACATTAAATTCTCTACTGATCATGAGAGGTTTTCATTTTATTTTTATTTTTTATGAATGAGAGGTTGTCAATGATTTCACGAGTCAACGATTGGTATAAATTTGTGATAAAATAAAAGAGAGAAAAAAAAAAACAATTGAATTACTTATTTTGAGGGTCCGGAAAAGCCCTAATATTGGAGGAAGTAATCTAGACCATGTAATTATAAGTTTTTATAAGAATGAAAAGACTATATACACCCATTGCAGATATAGCCAAAACAGTAATTAAATGGGGACATAATAGTCAATCAACATAGACCCCCCAACGCGACCCCCCCCCCCCCCCCCCCCCCCGGGGGGAAATTCTCTAAATAATATTCCACCAGCAAGAAAGTATAAGAAACAATTCAGAAAATATAAATATATATATATAAAAAAAAAAAAAAAAGTCGTAGTCGAATCACATACCATGAAAATGGAGCAGGTGAGAGTGAAAAGAAGAGATATTGACGCGGCTCAGTGAAAATACTTGGTTGATGATACCCAATTCAACCAAGCCTTTAAATTGAGACACGCCAATACCTCCTCTCATCCGCCAACCACCACTACTCTCTTCTTCATTATCATCATCATCATCATCTTCCCACCAGAGAGAGATAGAGAGAGATAGAGTATGTTCGATCCTTCCCTGAAAAATCAAGAAGTGGGTCGATCGTCAGAGAGATATTGAAGAGATCATGAATCATGATCAGCTTCTTTTTGAGCCCTTTTTTTGTTTTGTTTTGGTGAGTTTGCGGTTTCTTTGCGAGGTCTCTCTCTGCCCACTTTAAATAGATGAATATATAGAAGGGGTTTCAACTTTTGACTTGTTGGTCTCCACGTCAGTTGCTGCAAAAAAGGCAAGATCATAGAATAGAACCACTAGAAACTGTTTTTGTGTGTATGTGTACTTAGGTCGGTTTGACTATCTATCAAACTATGTATGATCTATTCTCATAAAAAAAATAAAAAATAAATAAAAAGGATCTATGTATATGATTTATCTATTATCTAATAGTTAGATAACCTAAAAATTTAGTTCAAATTTCAACCAAAATGATGTCTAAATAATGTGGTAAGTGATTTTTTCATCAACCATACCATCCCATGTGTGGTAATAACAACTCACTTGCTATATCATTTAAGTTGAAATTTAGATTAATTATTTGGATTACATAGTATTACTCAATGTGGATGGCACGACCTCTCTATCCCAATCTTTTGTTTTCTGCCACTTATTACCTCTCCAAGACAATGATCTTTTGACACTAACAACGCATTTGGCGGGGGAGGGTCCCCCCACCCCCACCCCCACCCCCATTCTGCCCCAGAACCTCATTTGGGGGAACTGGGGATGGCGGTGTTTGGGAAGAGGTTCCTCTGCCCCCACCCCCATCCTCCATTTCTCCTATTTCTAATCCTACAATTTTTCAATTTGAAATCCGAATTTAGAATTCAGAATTCAGAATTCAATTGGACCAAACTTTTGTTTCATCCTATTTCAATATCCTATCCAATAATTAACAAAGAGTAATGCTATATTACCCAAATTTGGTGCTCAAATGATGTGGCAACACTGTAGACCATTCATTTAAATTGTATTAGATTTGCATTATTTAAATGAATGGTCTATAGTGTTGCCACATCATTTGGGCATCAGATTTGGACACCACATTTGAGCACCAGATTTGGACACCACATCTGGGCACCAGATTTGGACACCAAATTTGGATAATGTGTCCAAATCTGGTTAATGTAGCATTATTTATTAACAACATATACAATCTAAAATATATATTTGATTTAATTCAATCCAAAATTAATACAAATAACTATAATAATATAATATTAGTGTATTACATATAAAAGTTTAAACAAATTTAAAGCCTTCAATCATTCTTAAATATGAGTAATAGATTGATAGAGTAGGAAATTTTTTTTTTTTTTTAAGAAAAGAAAATAAAAAATATATAAATAAATAAAAATATATGAGAGAATTGGGGCCCATCCCCACCCCCATTTAGGAAATAGGGAAATGGGGAAATAGGGGTAGGGTATAGGTTCCCCCACCCCCATTTAGGTTTTGGGGGCAAAATTTGCCTCCAAATGGGGGCGGGGCTCCATAGGGGAAATTTCTATCTCTAAACGCATTGTAGTCTCTCTTTTTTTTAGGTAAACGTTACTCTTTACCATTTATACGTTTCCTTTACTTCTAATTTTATTTCCACTAATATACTATATAAAAAATTAGTCATACAGCATTCAATTAAAATTACGGTGATGAGGTTGGTCCGAAAGTATATCTCTCACACCTATATTACGAGGTTGCAGGTTTGAGTCCTCATCTCCCAAAAAAAACCACATTTATATAATACTTAAAAAAAATAAAAAAAATTCAATTAAAATAATATTATTTGGATTGGTTTTGAGCTAATTCTCTAGTTTTTTTTAGCATTAGTGTTTTACTTTATATGATCATATCCTGATTTACTAACAAAAATAAATAAATAAAATCTGACCTTTAATTTTGATATTAATTTGGATTAAACCAAAAATTGAAAGTCCAACACGTACTCATCCTGTGAATTTATGATCAACCACGTTATAATCACCCCATATTAATAGACATTAATTCTTCTTACAAGACAATTTCAAAGACCAAAAACTTTAATGTAGAAAAACAATTATTTGAAAAAAATTACTTTTCAAATTTTAATATGGGAAATGAATATTTATTCAATAAATTTGGGCATGAATCTGTCGAATATGGCTCGTATTCCCAATGGTTACCAAACATGATTCAACCAATGCAAAGGCTTTCTAGAGACGTGAGAACGTTTGAAAGTAGGAGACCGTGTTTGAGGGAGACTTGAAGACTGAAGAATCGGATTTCGGAAGAAACCGCGCCGTGGACGCGATACGGATAGAAGTGCATAGACAGCGGTAAGAACCGTGGCACATTCTAGTGTGGTCACGCGGTGTAGACAACGGCATAGGCAAAAGGCCTAGACTGCGGTATTCTGAGCGGTCATCTCCAGTGGCTTTCCACGGTTCAGGGCGTGGGCTACGAACTGTGACCTAGACCGCGGCAACGACAAATTTTGCCCAGATCAGGAATGTTGTGCGAAAATAGGAAATGTGTTTTCTTCTGGAAGTTCTTGTGCTTATCGGAAAAGGAAAAAGAGTTCATCTTTATGCAGATTAGGAAAGTCTTGTGCTTGAAGGAAAATGATTCCTCCTTACAAGAAGACTTGTCATAAATAAGAAATAGTATTTATGTGAAACAAGTAATTCTTGTACGTACAGGAGTAGGATTTCATTTTATCTTAAACTCCCTGTAATTCATATAAATACACTATAATAGCTAGGTTATTAGGTGTGGAGCAAAATAGCAAATACTAGAGAGATCTTAAAGAGTGGACATTAGGTGTAATCGGGTTTAGAGTATTATATAGAGATAGGATCTTGAGTGTGTGATTGTAACAATTTACTACATATTGAAATTTTCTCTTGTCATTCTTACGGCTGTGGTTTTTTCCCTGATTTGGGTTTCCACGTAAAATTCTTGTGTTGTGTGTGATTAGATTTGATTACTTCTCTTTATCTTATCTTTCTTTATTATTGTGTTTGTTTTGTGTTCTATCCGTCTTCGTTTCTACATAGTAAATTATTCGCTAACAGAATCAATTTGACCTTTATCAACAGTACAATTTTGGTAGTCATCAATTGAGGTTGAAGATCAGGCTTTGGTCAAAACATGACTTTAATAAATTTGACCCAATTCTCCATCTAATTCCCCTGCCAGCATGCAATTGTTGGCAACCATTTTCGATTTCTTTCAATGATTTAGTTCCTACAAAATAATGCATTAATTCTATATTGATATATCAGACGGGGTTTGGTAATTTTTGGTACCCAATAAATGGTATCCTAAGCTGAAAAAAAGGACAATTGGGTGATCTGAGATCATCAAAACTTTTTCAACAATCTTTGACACATATGAAATAGATTAATTGTTACATATTGACCACATAGATTTCGGATTTTTCTATGACTTGGATTCTACATAACCAAAAAGTTATAAAGATATTAGCAAGTACAAGAGAAACATTTCAAGAGTTAGGTAAGTCGGTGTGCAACCCCAAAATTTCTCAACAAGATTTTTGTGGCGTCTAAAAGTTAGATCAATGAATATATATCACAAATGTTGTTTTAGATGTTTACTTTAAAATTTAAATCAAGTATGCATTAGAATTTAGTGTTTCAGATCGATGACTCTACGTTGGTCATGAGAAGATAAAAAGTATAAAAGCATCTCTAAGAGTCTCCCTTAAAAAATCCCCTTAACTTTATTAAAAGAGGGGCTGCATTTTTACAGCTCCAAGAGGTCCTTAAAGCCCCCCTAAAATGAGTTTTGATGGAGCAGAGCTTATCACTCCCTTAATTAAGGAATGGCTTCAGCCCCCTTAGTGGACTCTACGTATTTAAGTGGTTTTTTTTTTTTTTTTGAATAGCAATATATTTAAGTTTTAAATCCCAACAACTCTTTTATTGTCTAATGGTAAATTATTATTTATTTTTTTTTGAATTACCAACAACTCTTTTTTTTTTTTCACTATAAATAATAATTATAAAGTAAAAGATAAGATAATAATAAAAAATTATTAAATGAGCCATTTAAGGGAATATTCTTGGAACACATACCCCTTTAATGGTCCCTTGTAACAATATCCACCCTTAAATAAGGGGGTCTCCAAGGGAGAACCTTGGAGATGCTCTAATACACTAACAATTGGAATTTGGAACCAAATTAGTCTGATTTTTTATATATTTTGTGCACCAAAAGGAGAGAACAAAATGCCTCGCGTTAGACATGCTAATAACGTTATGAAACACAACCGTACATAATAATTGCATTCAAACCTCTTAATCAAATAAAGTCTACCATCTCGATCGAATATTGTTATGTATTCTATGAATGTTTTAGATAAATAAACTATACCATTTTCAAATGAACTTGTGAAAAGCTTGGGTTCAAGAATTTAATAACACACTTTAAAAAATGAGTTTTAAGATTATCACCAACTTAATAACTTAAGGGATTTTTTTTTTTTTTTTGGGAACAGCAAAACAATAGCAAAGGCACCAAGCCAGGGGAAAACAAGCACACCAAAAAGCCACAGCAAAGGCACCCAAGCTCACCGGCCAAACAGAAACAAACCCCCACCAAGTCACCAACGAACAAGAAATAGGACTAAAAGCCCAGAGGCAAAAAACAAGATAGAGACAGAGAGCCAAAGCCAGCGCAGCAACCAACAGGGCAGTAAGTTTTAATAGCAACTAAAATGTAAATCTGACAAAAATACCCCATCTCCATTTTCCCGTTTTCCTCGTTTTTCCCCATTTTTCCCCGTTTCCCCATTCCCCCATTTTCCCTGTATCAGTAAAAATTACATAATAAAAAAATACATAATTCATTAAACTCAAATACAAAATAACATCCAATACAGAAATTACATAATCAAGATGTATATACAGGAAGTAAGAATAAAAATATTGAAAAAATAAAAATAAAAATAAAAATATATTAATATATTATATATAATATTTTGGGGAAATGGGGAAATGGGGATGGGGGCACCTACCCTCATCCCTATCTCCTTGAATTTATGGGGGAAATGAGAAAATGGGGAAGGGCATGGGTCCCCATGTTAAATTGGGGATGAAAATCATCCCCATCCCCATTATAATTGTTTTTTAATTGTTTTTTTCTTTTTAACAAAATAGATTTTTAATTGTTAATATATTTTTTTGGACTGATATACATGTAGCTCTGCCCCTGGTGGCAACTATTTGAAATTTATTTTTCTCTTATCGAATCATATTTCATTTTCTTACCATAAGAACACATTTTAATTGTACAACAATATCAGTGATATGGTGAGACCATCTCATTCAATATTAATTTCCTTAAGACAAAAGTAAATTAGACAAATTAAAGAAATAAAAAACGTATATATAAACATATGCAGCTTGCAAAATGGAATTCGTAAACATGTAAAATAAGACAAAGCCATTATAATAATAATGATATTGCTTGCTGATCTGGATGCCACCACAAAAATTCCCAGCAATTTCCAATTGGAAGAGAAATAGATCACATCCATTTCGCCAGTTACTGAAACTAATATATATATATATATATATATATTGAAGTATTAACAGAAACTAATATTAAGCCGGCTATTGCCTCCATATTCTTTTTGCAGATAATTAATAATTAATATTACTATGAATAATATGATCAACACAGAGATGACCAATTCTGGCGGAAAAAAAGCCCTTAAATATGCTAGGACGGCCTTTTTTTTTTTTGAAAAGGCAAATATATAGAAGCCCGAAGGCTAGCTGGGAAACCCCAGGAAACAAATTAAAGCACAAACGAGAACAACAGAAACAACAGCTAACCAAGGCAACAAGCCCACCGCAACAGGCCAACAACCTGCCAACCATTGACACGCCACCGCTGGGACGGCCTTTATTTAATTAAGAAACTAATGTTTTAAAATTATGAGTGCATGAGACTTGATCATCCACTCAAATTCACCAACTTATTTGTAGATATCAATCAGACATCTATATATAAGGAACTCACAAGACTCTTCATAATCACCACTCAAATTCCTTTGCTTCTCATTATTAATTAAGACTCTTTGTTTTAATTGGTTAATTACTATACATAATACATCAATCTAGCTCATTACTTACAAATGGCCAAGCATTTTGTTTTGTTAAGCTTGGCAGTTGTTTTCACATTCAGCTGTCTTGCCTTTGCATATGAGCCTAGTCCCTTGCAGGATTTCTGTGTTGCAGACACTACTAGCTCTGGTATATATATATATATATATAACATTTGTATATTCTATATTACTAGTTTAGTTTATATTTATACGTATTCATTATTTTTGATAACGCTTACGTCAAATTCTTGATACTAATCTTTGATATTGTCTCTTTTCATAGCAAGAGTGAATGGCTTAGCTTGCAAAGATCCCATGAAGGTTCAAGCTGATGATTTCTTCTTCAGTGGACTTCACATTGTCGGCAACACATCAAACGCGGTTGGGTCTAGCCTTAAACCTGTCAATGTGGCTCAGATACCGGGACTCAACACTCTTGGCGTGTCAATGGTGCGACTTGACTTTGCGCCCTGGGGAATCAATCCTCCTCACACCCACCCTCGAGCAAGCGAGATCTTTACGGTTCTTGAAGGATCTCTTGAAGTTGGATTTGTTACCTCAAACCCGGAGAATCGCCTCATCACTAAGGTACTTCAAAAGGGTGATGTGTTTGTGTTCCCGGTGGGACTTGTTCACTTCCAACGCAATGTGGGATATGGTAATGCAATGGCCCTTGCCGCACTTAGCAGCCAAAATCCAGGAGCCATCACCATTGCCAACGCTGTCTTCGGATCCAATCCTTCCATTGGTAGCGATATTCTGGCTAAGGCATTCCAAGTAGATAAGAAGATTGTGGAGCAAATCCAGTGGAAGTTCTAGAAGAGCAACTATGTTTCAGATGGTAGACGTGTGTGGTTATGTACGTTTATGCTTGCTTCTCGTATTTTATCTCAAATATTGTTTGATTTATTTTATGAATTTTTATGTTGTTGTGATTGTTTGGTTCTCCAGAAGAAATTAATGATAATCCAAATCAAGTTCTAAATTATTAGTCTCTCCTAGTGACAACCTTTCTATCAAATATTTTTATCAATTTCAATTATATCTCCTATAACCAATTATCAAGATACTCTATAGCATCTCTTTCACAAAAAATGAAAAAGAAAAAAAAAATATATATATATATACTCTAAAGAATAAATCCCCCCTTAGCTAGACGACAAATCTTAGAATTGGAGGGACATTCAATTTAATTTTTGTGAATGAGGTTGGACTGTAAAGTACTAAAATAAAACCTGAAAACGACGACACAAATAGCTAACCATGCATGGCAACACACGAGAGTGCAGGATTGGATGGAAAATATTGACTTTTGTTGCTACTCGTACACTTTTTATAAGGAAGTAATGTCATTGTTGACAAATTAATTAATTTTGAGGTTTCATCCACGCAGGAAACCCATATGGGTCCAACGTGTTATCCAATAATGAAATCATGCAAGTTTCTAGAGTTTAATACCCTTTTTTTTTAGGGTGGGT